>BMAW01017637.1:624977-660970 GCA_019974015.1 Nephila pilipes | reverse complement strand
ATTGTAAAGAAAGTTTATTTTTATTTGGATGAAAATTAGATTTTTTTTTTGTGCAGTATTATATTTCAGACACCTGCGTCTTATGATATATTAATTTAGATGACTCTTTATTCAATTGCTCAGATTGTCTTATTAATAGAGCTCTTTCATAGCAAAATCCAAATTATTTTAAATATCTGGAACAGTTGTGAAAGGGGGGGGGAATAATAAGCCTTTATTCATCCATCCTTCTTTCTTTTAAGCATATACATATTAAATTTTTTTTTTTTTTTTCATTTTCTTATTCTAATTTCTTACTTTTAGCCAACTACTTTCGAATATTACTTTTCTACTTTCACACCATTTCTGAGGTAACTACGCTTTTCTTAACTTTCTTTACACTTTTTAGCTTCTACTAATAACTTTTTGTCCTTAAATTTCACAGAAAGGACAGGTTTGGTCGTAAAACTATTGCAACAACTTTATTCGTATATTATTTTGTATCGTGTTATGTTGGTGAGTGGCGCTGTTTACGCTTAGTGTGCGTCACCTGCGATAGTTACATAGTTTCATATCTCTGTGGAGTGTTTTTCAAACAACTCTAAGAAGTGCCCTCTACAGGGGGGTGAGTGAGTGAATGTAAAGTTTATTGGCGCAAGAGCCAGATATGGTTATGCTGCGCCAAACAAGATTAAACTGTGGTCTAGACGTGAAGTTGAAAAAAAAGGTAAAAATGGTTGACGAGAAGGAGGGTCGGAAATAGAGAAGGATCGCTATGGTATCCCGGCCTCTACAGGGGGGATAACATTCGGTTTAATCGCTCTCGATTGTACCAATTTATAATTGAAGCAAAATCATTGCACTCAATTACTACATATATCACTATTGCTAAATATTGAGTATACCTGAAACATAACGGAATGAAAATTACTAAATAGCTAACTTACTTATTATGTAAAGTATCTATAACAGGTCAATTGAAAAGTCCCCAAACTACCATAGTAAAACACCTTTTTTTGGCAAAATTAGTTTTTTTATTCAACGTAATTCCCTTCAAGGGTGATACACTGATTATAGCGACCCTCCAACTTTTCGATACCATTTTTGTAGTACGATTTGTCCTTTGCTTCAAAATAGGCCTCAGTTTCGGCGATCACCTCTTCATTCGACGAGAATTTCTTCCCAGCGAGCATTCTTTTGAGATCTGTGAACAGGAAATAGTCGGTGGGGGCCAGATATGGAGGTGGATGAGGAAGCAATTTGAAGCCCAATTCATGGATTTTTGCCATCGTTTTCACTGACACGGTGCATTGTCTTGGTGAAGCAGCACTTTCTTTTTCTTCAAATGCGGCCGTTTTTCGGCGATTTCGTCCTTCAAACGGTCTAATAACGCTATGTAATAGTCGCTGTTGAGGGTCCTTCCTTTTTCAAGGTATTCAATGAAAATTATTCCACGCGCTTCCAAAAATACAGACGCCATAACCTTGCCAGCCGACTGTTGCGTTTTCTCACGCTTTGGAGCGGGTTCACCGTGTGCAGTCCACTCGGATGACTGTCGATTGGATTTCAGAGTGAAATGATGGAGCCATGTTTCATCCATTGTCACATATCGACGCAAAAACTCGGGTTTATTACGCTTGATCATCTTCAAACACTGCTCCGAATCATCAACTCGTCGTTGTTTTTGGTCAAAAGTGAGCTCGCGCGGCACCCACTTTGCACAGAGCTTTCTCCTACCCAAATATTCGTGAATGATATGATGTACACGTTCAGTTGATATCTTTAGAGTGTCTGCTATTTCATTCAATTTCAATTTACGGTCATTCAAAATCATTTTGTGAATTTTTATAAGTTTTTCGTCGGTAACAACCTCTTTTGGGCGTCCACCGCCTTCGGTGCTCATTTCACCACGTCTAAACTTAGCAGACCAATCCTTGATGGTTGAATTTCCTGGGGCAGTGTCCGGAAACTCGGCATCAAGCCAAGTTTTTGCTTCAACTGTATTTTTTCCCTTTAAAAACCAATATTTTATCAACACGCGAAATTCCTTTTTATCAATTTTTTTCACAATAGCAAAAGTTGCTTCACTCAAAATGCTATAATTCACAAACTAATGATCCGACAGCTGTCAAATTTATACACGCATCTTTTGAGGGTTAGGGCTAACTAAAAAACATTTGGATTTAATTTTTGTAGCACCATCTATGTGTTAGGTCGGGGACTTTTCAATTGACCTGTTAACATGCTTCAAAACATCGATAACCACATTCTTCAAAATTAGGACACTCATGGACCTAATTGTTATGAAACGCAAAGTAATAATTTCATATATTTCAGTGTGTAAATTTTTCTGCACAATTTAAAGTATTAATTATCTTACGCATTAAAAAATGCTAATTTTGATAGGTTTCAAAATTTTAAAATAGATCCCACAAAACAAATATATTTTTAACATAACGCAATAACTAAACGAATTCCAGGAGACAGTAAAACCTTTTGACATATCAAAGAACATAACTTTGTTGAGCAATTTATCCGTCGAAAACTTCTTAAGAATAATTTCTAATTTTAAACATTCTATGTGAATGAGTGACCGTGGAATTTAATGGCGCGAGTACCAAAGCAGGCTGTGATTACACTATGTGAAATAACAAGTCAATAAGTCTTAATATAATCAACCAATAATCCTAAAAATAATATTCAATGAAATCCTTCAATCCCCCCCCCCCCACAGTCCTTAATTCAATTTTAATACATAAATTCAATTTCGGATAAAATGTGATAAACATTGTACTTTTACGCTGTGAAAATTTTATAATGGATCGCGAAAAAAAAAACACAAGTGTGGAACTCTGCCTACATTATAAGTTCCATTATATATTTTTATCAGACTATTGAAAAAATAAAAAAAGGAAGTAAAGAATTTTTTCACTCTCTCATCGGTACCTTGATGTCCCTTTCGGGGTCATTATTCCCATCTCAATCAAACATTGTAGACGCTCCTGTGACTACCCAAGCCTACAGAGAGTCTCGTTTCTTACTCAACAAATGAAAGCGATGAGTAAGTGTTTGAAAGTTTATAGTCAAAATCTGGTTATGGTACTCCAAACATTCCTCAGAAGTTTTTTTTTCTCTTATAACTAAATTCAAAAATTATGAAAAATACAGATGAAGTAAAAGATTGTAAGACATTGTAAAAAGAATCTTGATATGATTTAAAATCCAATTCGCTTTAAAAATGCTAACAGGTTACTGTGAGGGATTTTCCCACCAACTTGATCGTGCGGAGGCTCTTTTCTTTTCCTCATGTGCGCGTACCATTAAGTTTCCATCATCTGGATATCCCATTATTTTGGATGTTCATGGTTTCACAGTAAAAGGAGAATATTAATTTACTTTGCAGGTATCTTAAGCCTTGACACGCGTTTCTTCAATGACATCTTTATAAGAATGCTGGTTGACGTTGCGTACCCTATAATGATATCTCCAGGGTTGAAAAGGGATCGGTATCCTTTCTAGTTTACATTACGTCGATTCTTTCTTTCACTTAAAATCTTTCGACTTTTCTTAAAATTAGACTTTCTTTTTTCCAACCATCTGGTATTCCAGTCTTGTTGTTATTGTTTAACTTAAGTCTTTTTTGCAGTCTTTGTTGTCATCGTTTTCATTATTTTCCATTCCTTTATTTAGAGCACATATTTTATTCATTAATTTTTCTAATTGATTTAACCGATTAAAATTTTCATTTTCCTTAGAGTTCGTTTGCCTTTCCAGTACGAATAATGCTTTTTGATTTTTTTTCATTAAATTCAGATAATTGTTATTCTTTTTGCTTCAATTCCTAAGCAAACTCTTCCTGGGGAGATTAAGCTAATTCTTCGTGGCATAGCGGGCTTCCTTCATGTACTCGAATTATGATATTATTTGCTTCATCTCTTCTTGGTAACTTCTCGTTTTCTTCTTTTACCTTTGAAAGTCCACATGGAGTAATTTTTAGTTGCTTCAATACATGACGTCACTTCCATGCATTCTGAGCTTATAAATGGTTAATTCTCTGCATATTCCATGTGTAAAATATCGACGATCCTAACATGTGTATATATACTTTCAGGTAATTATCAAATTATTAACTGCATTTTCAATGATAATGTAAAACTAGTTCCTCATTTTCTCGATAGATGGCACCACGAAGCATTATGTGATAGCTTACAAAGCACCCCCCCCCTATTCCTGAACAAACCCGAGAAGTGCATAACTCTCTTTTCCATCTCTTCTTCCCTCTCTTCACCATGGCCGACTAAGCTGTACTATTACGAGAGCCAGCGTGCGTTTCAACGCTCATCGTCAGTATGCCATAAATTTGGGCTGCCATTAATTTTCATCAATGAACTAGTTATCTAAAATATATCAACTTGTATATAGCAGCTTTGGTAGATACTTCTCCTTCGTCTCTCCCTTTAATAAACAAAGTAACAAATTCAAGTCTCATCACTGAACTGGTAAATAGTACGGAGTTTCCATTGAATCAAGTAATGGTAAAGTTGCGAGCAACGGATTCTTTCAGTAAACAACTTGAAGATCGGGCATCAAGCAGACAAGTGATCCTGTGGACATTTATCAATGCAGGTCTCAAGCATCTGTGAAGTACGGATGACTCACGGTCACAAACACTAAAAATACTCGTTCTGAGCTCAATTTTATTTAGTGTGAGCGAGTGAATGTAGGTTTTAATGGCGCAAGAGCCAAAGTAGGTTATGCTGCGCCAAATACTTGTTAAAATCGATTAAAAAGTAATGGTCTTAAAACACAAGACAAACACAAATAACACACAAAAGATAAAAAGTTAAAAATCAAATGTGGTGTAAAATGCCAATATTACGTAAAAAAGCAAATAAATTATGGTGGGGGGTTTCCCCCACCAAGTCAGACAGTTTTAAAACTGAAGAATGAAAAAAAGTCCGGCGATGATGATCAAATACCGGACAGTCAATCAAAATATGACGAATAGACGAATAGAGTAAGGGACATGGCAGGAAGGACACTCGGGAGCATCTTCTCCAAACAAAAGATGTTTGTGAGAAAATAGACTATGTCCAATGCGATGGCGAGTCAATCTGATATCTGCTCTTCGCATTGGAAAAACAGGCCATTCTCCAATAATTGGCTTCACCGAGTGTAATTTGTTATTTATCTGAAGACTCCATGATTCCTGCCATGTTTGATGAATGAGCATTAAAATATGACGTCGAACGTCCTCAAGTGGGACTGCGAGCTGCAGAGGATTCGTTGCCGAACGTGCAGCCGAGTCCGCTTGTTCATTTCCTAAAATACCTACATGACTAGGTACCCAACAGAATTTAATAATATAACCCCTGCTATATAGTTGGCAAATAATGTCAGCAATGTCAACCACAATAGGATGACTGCGATCGTCAAGATGTACCAATGTTTCCAGGACGCTCTTGCAGTCAGTATATATGACGAACTTTCGAGAACTGGACTTCTCGACTAATCTGAGGGTTCAGTAAATGGCGACTGCTTCGGCAGTGTAGATACTGCAGGAAGAGTCGAGCCGGTATCTGTGCCTGATGTCACTTGAAACGACACCACAGCCGACATATCCAGTTCCTTTCGATCCGTCCGTATAAATTGGAATAAAAATCCACATACTGACAGCGATGGAAGGCGAAAATACTCTGGAAAACAATTGGACATGTGGTGCTCTTACTGTATGAAGCAAAGGGGTTATGATACATAAACCTTGGCATATTCCGAGATGGAAATTTAATAAAATTTCTTTGCTGAACATCCAAGTCATGTAGGACGAGTTCCACGATGAATTCCTTCACCCTCTCAGAAAAAGGCCAGATGAAGGAAGATCGCGCATTATACAATCTCTGTAAAGACGGGCTGGTATTAATATTCTGTAATGGATAATATGGAAGAGATAACATTTTGAAATGTTAATAGAGTGACAGTTTCAGGCACCGCAAAGCCAAAGGTAGCTAGTTACAAAGGACATAGAGACTCTACACAGGTGACGTTCGGAACCCACCAAAGCAGATTCTCAGAGCATTATGGTGGACTGGGTCCAGCTTCCGCAAGGTAGTTTTGCAAGCAGATCCGTAGACGATACATCCGTAGTCGATTCGAGACAGAATCACCGACTGATACACTCGTTGTAAAGAAATTCGATCCGCTCCCCAAGAGGTGTTGGACAACACCTTCAAGATGTTGAGGGATTTCTCACACTTCTTCCGCAGATGTAAAATGTGCGGAAGGAAAGTGAGTTTGCGGTCGAAAATTACTCCGAGAGAGCGGGCGTCAGGGACGACTGGAATAGACGTATCACGGATGTGAATGTCAGGATCGGGATGGAGACCCCGTTTCCTACAAAAGTGCACGCAACTACTCTTGCTGGCAGAAATACTATGCCCATTCGCGTCACATCATGTAACCAGGTTATTGACTGCGGTCTGAAGTCGTCGCTCAATGATACGCATTGACGATCCTTCGCAGGAAATCTGCAGATCGTCAACGTATAATGAACTATGAACTGATGGTTGCAAATGGGAAAGAATGGGAGAAATGTGACAAATAAAAAGAGTGTGGCTCAAAATGCTCCTCTGAGAAACTCCTTCAAATTGAATAAAAGATGAAGACAAAACATTACCAATCCGTACTTTAAATGATCTAAAAGAGAGAAACATTTGAATAAAAATTGGAAAATTGTCTCTTAGACCATAACCGTATAAAGTGCGCAGAATCCCATAGCGCCAAGTACGAACATATGCCTTTTCGATATCAAAGAAAATAGAAACCAAATGATTCCTCCGTACGAAAGCAGAACGAATCTGACTTTCGAGTAGAAGGATGTTATCTAGTGTAGATCTTCCTTTACGGAAGCCACTCTGAAACGGAGGAATGCATTGATCCTTTTCCATTTGATAAACGAGACGGGCATTGACCATACGTTCTAGTGTCTTACAGAGGCAACTCGTCAGAGCGATAGGCCTATAGTGGAGAGGGTTCTTTGGATCCTTACCAGGCTTCAGAATAGGAATAATGATTGCTTCCTGCCACTGGCTAGGAAACACATGCTCCCTCCATATTCGGTTGAATAGGTAAAGGAGACTGACAAGTGAATCCTCGCTCAAGTGGCAAAGCATATCGTAAGTTATACCAACAGAGCCTGGCCTGGTATTGTTAGCCAAGGACAGAGCCTTTCTCAATTCACACATTTCAAAGTCACAGTTGTAAGGGAGTGGTTGCCGACACCTGAAGTTGATAGGTGTCTGCTCAGAACGATTCTTAGTCGCTAAAAATGTAGCGATATATGAATCGGAGCTTGACACACTAGCAAAAGAGTGACTAATGACATTGGCCACTTCGACAGGTGAAGAATGCACAGCATTTGCAGTTTCCAGTATCGGGATGGATACAGGGAGTTGTCAGCTTTTACCTTTCTCCATAACTGTTGACGACGTGATGGAAGAGACATACCTGATCCAAGATTCTCTCTTACTATGTCGCCTTACTCTGCGAGCAATTGCCCTTGCCCTTTTAAAGGCTAGGAGATTTTCGGTTGTGGGATACCGTCTGAAGATACCCCACAATTTCTTTTGTTCCCTGTAGGAGGATTGACATTCCTTGTTCCACCATGGTTTACTCATCTTCCACTTTGAATTTGTACTCTTCGGTATCGCTGCATCTGCAGCGTCCACGATAGAGGTAGTGACATTTCTGACAGAGTTATTAATATCCTGACCTTGAACCATTGTACCGGTAATAACCGCTAACCGTGTGAATAAATCCCAATCTGCCCGGTTGAAATCGTACCCCACTACTATGAACCTAGGAGATCAGGAGAGGGAAATAATCACTATTATGTAGATCATTTAGAACCTCTAAATTCAGCAACGGTAGCAGTGTCGGTGAACAAATGGCTAGATCAAGGGAATGAAATGTCCTGTGGGAGCATGGAAATACGTCTTCTCGTCGGTGTTCAGCAGACAGAGACTATGATCAGAGATCAATCGCTCTATCTGCCGACCACGAGAATTTGTACCATCATACCCCCACTGAGGGCTGTGTCCATTAAAGTCACCAAGCAGAAGGAAGGGAGCTGGTAACTGATCGATTAGTTGGTCTAAATCCATTAGTGATACAACATCGTTAGGTGGCAGGTAAATGCAGCAGACTGTGATTAATGTGCGAGTATGAATTCGCACAGCCACAGCCTGCAACGATGTGGTCATTGTCACGACGTTATGAGGATAGTTCTGGGATGTCAGGATGCAAATACCTCCCGAAGAAGATGATGCTGCATCAACATCCCGTCGTACACAATGATATCCACGCACGCGGGTTGTCATATTACTCTTCAGAAAAGTCTCCTGAAGAGCAACACAGACAGGTTGGTGCGTAGATATAATGGATTTGAGATCCTCTAGTCTGGGTCGTAAACCATGGCAGTTCCAGGAAACAAAGGCCATTAAACAGGCGCATTTGAAGTGGAAGGTCCTGTTTCCAGGACCCCCATAGAGTCATAATCTTCTGGTGACGGGTGGAGATCCACCGTATCACTTTCAAGAGAGTGAAAGATCCTCTTTTTTTGCGAGGAACGCTGTTCTTCGCAGCAGATTTTAATTTTTGTCTCTGCAAAGCTTTAGACCTGATCAATGGCTTCGTCTGTTGAGCTTTAGCAGAGGAAATATTTTTGTTTTTATGTATTGTTTTTTTTTTTTGTTTGAGAATTAATTGTGATAGGAGGAGGTTCCTGAAATTGTGTAGAGTTCGAAACCTTAGTAGTCTGAGTGGCAGTAGCATAGCTTTCTCCCTGTACCAGAGTTTGGGAAGCAACTATACAGCGGGCTTCTGGATATAAAACGTTCTGGAGAGTCTTTACAGAATATCCTTCTCCTCGGCCTATTTAGGGCAAGAGCGAGAATATGCAGGGTGGTTGCCCTGACAATTGACGCACTTTTCTGCAGCGTTACAGGAAGCACTGTCGTGTCTTGTTGCTGTGCAGCGAGCGCACGTCAATTGTCCCCTTTCATGCATTTTTGGAATGTCCAAAACGTTGACAATGGAAACAATGTAGAGGATTGGGAATATATGGTCAGACGAGGAGTCGGAGATATGCGGCCTGAATAGTTTGTGGCAGGGTAGGAGTCTAAAAGGTCAAGATGAGATGCTTAGTACTAAGCACCTTACCATCTCGCCTAATCGATACCTCCGGACACCACAAACCTGCTAGTCCTGCAAATTCTCCAATATTTCCTGTTCCAACACATTTACCAATTCCATAGAAGATATAACTCCTCGAGAAAAGTTCAGACTACCATGGGGAGAAGTAGTAATTGGGTATGGACCTAAGGTCTTCATACTTATGACTAGTTCTGCCTGTTTGGAATTGTTCACTTCTATGAGTAAGTCACCAGAACGTAGTTTTTTAATGTCTTTTACTGTCCCTGCCATACCTAATATCCCTTTTTGAATTAAAAATGGTGAAATATTAGTGAAAGAGTCATTCTCTCTTTTTATAATAAAAAATCGAAAAGTAGTGGGGGTGTTATTTGTTGTGTTAATATGAAGTTGATCATTTATTATTTTTTTACTTGTATTTGTTTCATTCATACTCATGTCTTTACCTTTTAATTGATTTTCATCATCTGGAAAAGAGCGATCAGCCATGAAGCAGTAGCCTCTGAGAGCAAATCTAATTTTCCTTTGTTTATCGCCATAGTGCCTGAAAAAGAGAAAAAAACACTGATTCACTTCTAGTTCGACAGGGCCCCCGCCAGACCCCGTCTCCCCACCCTTTCCTAACGTGGAAACGAATAACCCCCGGAGAGATTCGTTCCAGCAGGACAATGTGAACTGCCCCATTACGTGCCCAGGCATAGGCACAGTCCAAGGCCGAAACCAACGAGGATTTCTCGTAATGGGAGAGAGGTCACACCATCCAGGCACACGCAACCAAGGCTCTTCCTCTGGGAACATTTTGAGGATGACGTCCCGAAACTGTAACCGACGGCGCACGCAACTCCTCTCCTCGCACACCCTTCCCTAACCAGGGCCTTTTCCAATCACGCCCATGCGGTCTCCCACTAGGTACCTCCGCATTAGGGGTACTGGGGCCCCGTATTGCCAGAGCTAGGCATGCAGGAAATCGGCATTGATACGCCGTCGGCCTTTTAGTGCGTTAGTAGAGACACCACAAAGATTTTTTTTATTTTAAATATTTTTATAATTTTTTTTTATTTTAAATACTTTTATAACTTTTTTTTAATTTTTATATTTTTGTAACACAAGTGTTATCACACACACATAGTTATTATAAAACTGAGTTAGTGTAAACTGTTTTCCGCCTGATATCTCAAAATATCAAGCGGAAAATCCCCAAAGTAAAACACATGACGGGAAAAAAAGAGGGGGGAGAAGAAGAGGAAAAAAAAGATCACTGAGGTACCTCGGGGTTGTGATGTCCGTACTCATCCGAAGAAGATGAGCCCTCTAAGGGCTTTATTTAGTGTGAAATATTTCAGTGAGCAGACTCTCCACATAATGTACACGGACAATCTCTTATAATGTGACCAAAATTATTGCATCTTTTTCGTTACCAGTCACCAAATTAATAGTTCTTGGGTTATCTGTATCCTCAGTTGAACCTGCTCTTACATCAAATTTTTGACTGCTCGACTTTGAATACATTCGAGAATCATTTTCAGAATCATCGCAATAAGTAAATTTGATGCTTTCATTTGAGACCACGAGTTTGAATGCCAGTTCGAATGTTTCGTTAATTTTTCGACTAATTCACTTACTTTCGTGATATGTTTGTTCAAGAATCAATAAAAAATTTTACCTGTTTTTAAAACTGATCGGTGATAATTACTTCAAATAAGAGAAATATTTTAATCCTGGAAACAATTCATTTAAATAGTAACATGTTTAAGAATTTAAATCCGCCTGATTGTCTATTGAATCTCAAACACAATTAATACATTTTTGGCTAACCGTTTCAAAGATAAGTTTAAATTATTTTAATTATAAATTGTTAATAAATCGAAAATCGTTTGCTTGTGCTTCTCATTCTCTGGCGATTTGTTAAGTGACTGCAATTGGGTATAAAAATCTTTACAGGTGATTGATATAATCTTCTTCCTTAATAAGTCCAACTCTTTTGACATCAAAACTACTAGCTGCTTAAAAGGAAATAACTGGTTTTCAAGCCCAGTATCAATTCGTATTTATTTCAGTTCATTTCAGACTCACTGCGCTGTTGCAGTACTAACTTTTTCTCTAAGAAGGCCAGCAGGCCAAATGGGACTCGACGTTTCATATCAATCCGTCCGCATACATTAATATTCTTTTTACGTGAGATTACTGCATAAAAGGAATTACAACCGCGTTTATCGGACCTCCATGCAAATGGACGTTTCCTCGTTTCCAAATCGCTGTACAACTGGGCCCTCAGATTTTTAATGAGAGGTGATGGATCCGCAAAAGGATGATATGCTTCAAATGATGATTAAGAAACGAATCGAACCCATTTCTTTAAATATCTTTCGGATGATAGGTATAGTGAATTAAAGTCATATAATCAGGGATTATATCTGCATTTGGGAGTAGTTGCAATGGAAAATGGAAAGTACATTTTCGGAAAGGAAGCATATGTGATTATTTATTAACGTCGCACCGAGAAGGGACGGCTATTGAGATGCATCTAATAATTTTAAACCTCGAATAGGTGACGAGAACGACATTGATCTGGAACTTTCTTCTCCGAACTTCTCCACCACGCCTTTGGGGAAACTAAAGGTAGCAATTAATACAGATTCTGATCAACAAAAGACCATTTGGAAACAAGTTTACTGATAGGAAGAATGAACTCCAATTTCATGAAATAAATATAAAAAATTAAATTCCTCCTATCGGTACAAATTTAACACGTTCTATAAGACGATTATTAACACTATCTATAAGACGTTTATTAACACTTTCATATCGGCACTGCAATTCGCGTTTTTCTTCCATAGGCGGGTGGCTACGGTAGTCTTCAGTTCATGGTCTAGGACGCGTGCCTTTCGTCGAGTCCTGGGTCCGAGTCTGAATGCCACCAAAAACCTAAACCGTTGCCGGGCCTGATGTACGTTGAATCCTCCCAAAGGCGTGGTGGAGAATTTAGGAGAGGTAGGTGACAACTCAAGAGTCGTCCTCGTCACTTGACCGACATTAAAAATTACGATGAGCGTCGCCAACGGCCCTCGTGTGGCGTCTATTGTGACGTTAATAAAACCAATCATCCACGGGCGACTAGTCTATGAGGGCTTTGTTTGATCGGACAGATTGGAACTAAAGTAAAAGTTGAAATATTACCGCAATGATAACCATTGCTTGCTGTTTAATTTTTTAGTTATTGTTGTCACGTGCTGGGTAAACATAATACCGTACAATTTGTGCATTCAAGTGAGAGCCACCGGTGGTAAGCGAACACTTTAACCAAAAAATATATTTTTGTAAATGTCAGCATGTGTGTATAAATATTATGTGTAAATATATTTAATTTCTTATTTTAAAAAATAAATTTAAGCAATTTCTAATGTTGATCTATGAGTTCAATCGCCTATATTTCGAACTGACCTGTCCTGCTTATAAAATTTTCTATGTAGTCCTTTCTATGTTCTTCGTTTGCTTTTTGTTATCTTTTGAAATTTTTCACCACTTAACGTTTGTTTTGCATCTTGTTAGTATATGTGTGTAATTAACTAATTTGCTGAATATGGTCGAAGAATCGGAATTTCTCTATCTCGCCACATTTTCTAGATAAACAAGGGCGATATAAATGCAATAATAAGAATATTTATAATTATATCATAACGCTATTTATTTGGTAATAGAAAAAAAACAACTTTAAAGAAAAAAAAATTGCAATCATGCAAAAGATCTACAATGTTAACTTATACAAAGCTTAATATCAATTGGATTCGCCAAAAGATGTCGATACATTTTTTTGAATGGTATCTTACCGTTCTCCCTCAACAGAAGCTAACAGTAATCGCCCATCATTTAAGAGTTGAGGGTTTTAATTCCTTACTGATATAACCTACAGCTCTTCTCAGTGACATATCAACTCCTTTGTCATTTAACAGAGATTCCATATCCCATGATCTGCTGCAAATACCGTTTGCAAAACTCTCAAAGGATTTACGCTTAATCAGAGAAAAACCTGTCACCTGTAGTATCGGAAAAGGTATCTAGCTACGAAGAGTTGATGTCAAGGAAAACTCTCACGTGACTCAAGAGAAAAGAGGTTTTCTGAAAAGAAAATCCTCCATGGTGCTTACTTTTGATTGGTTGCTTATTAACGTAGCACTGAGAAGCAACACGAAAGTATTGCACACTAATTTGACACTATTTTCTCAAGCTTCCTTACCACGCCAATAGGAGGACTTGGAACCTCTGCATATTTGACATGAATTAGCTCGCTGCATGGTGGATCTTCAGTGGCGTCAAGTCTTGAAACACACGACTGGACGAAAATAACACCAGCCTCGAATTCGCGTCTAATACCACTTGGCTACCATACCCACATGGCTTGGTGGGAATATAGCGATCGTGGTTAACTGATATTTGCAGAATATGTAGCCAGAAGAGGATCACTTAACTCACACATCAGAAGAGAATAATAAAGAACTGATTTCGTCAGTTTTCTCTATGGTAAGACATATTTAACTGAAAGATAATAGGTTTTATTGTACTATTCTTCCAAATCCAGGAATCAAATGCATGTAGATATTCATTTGATTTCAGAATTACAATTTAATTTTTTATGTTAGCATATTTGTGACAATTTAAAAAATAATACTTGTTCTAATAGGTTTTAAGTCAGGTCTGGCCAACCCGTAGCCCTCCAGTGTCAACCTGCTACTCGCGGAGCTGTGTCATCCGAATAAAGATATAAACATTTATTGTACGTAAAAGTACCAAAGAACATTTCACCATAAGCCGTTCGAATCATACCCGACTACCATAGGAATATCTAGCTGACTCAATTTTTATGACGATTTTTCTTCATAATCTTGTTCAGAAATAATTACAAAGCTCGTTTCAAAAAGTTCATAGACCATCCAGTGCAATTGGCCGATACACGATATCTCACTAACTCACAAACTTACTGAACAGCGCGCGTGTACATTACTAAACATAGGGAGGGATTGCGACATAGCAGCAGCCAGTCTGTCCGCAGGAAGCCTAATATATTTGACGCAGAAGGAATTGTTCATAACAGACAATCTCTGTCGGTGTATTTTAATCGGTGTCTTTTAACCGCTAATAATTTAGCAGCCAGCGTTATGTTGCAACTGCAGGACATTTTTCAAATTTTTTTTTCGTGGAAATATATTTAATTCATTAAAATATAATTTCACTTAATTTATAACAGAATGTATTTGATTTCTCCAATGAGGCTCGGGAGCATTTGTCGCTTCCCAAGATTCGAAAAGTGAAAGTTGTAGTAGTTTTCAGCGTGAGAATTTGAATCAGCATCGAATTCGTCAGTTGCACATACACACACACAAATATATATAATGTGGTCCACCGGAAAAAAATGTGTTTCCAAAGTGGCCCGCAAAGTCTTTTGGCCTGTTTTAAGTAATCATATGTATATTGGTTTCAAAAATAACTAGCTATACACTTAAATAGCTAAAATTGAATTTATATGAAATTTTTACTTAATGTGTAAATTTAAAATTCACAATAATAAGAAAGTAAAAAAAGTAAGTAATAAATAGTTTAGAAAGTAAGAAATAGTTTTTTTTATTTAACGCTCTCAATTTAATATTCAAAAATTAAGTGTAATTTCATCTTTAAACATTATCCAGAATGAAGACAAGTACATTTGTGAATATTTTTTATTTTATTTTTATTTACGAAAATGTTTGAGATTACAAGTATAGCAACTTTTTAAACAGAAATAGTTATTACAATATTTACATACAATGTTATATACTTGCACAATTACAGAAAATACAGAATTCTGTTGAGAATAACAATAATACTTTATGAGGCTAATGACTGCGATTTCTCCAAAATTGTTTTCTTAGTATGAAAATATTTCCCCAGGTCTGAAGCATAATATAGTGTTTTATATCTTTGTATTAACATAAACAGCTTATTATATATAATTCTACTAGCATTGTTTTTTTTTTATTATTATTTTCGAGTCTTATATGTAGACAAATCATTTTGTTAGACTGTTCATACGTCATAAAGTATTATGATTTCCGTCACTGAATTCTTCACTGAATCCTAGACCATTGTTTTTATTTTACGATAGGATTGTCATCTCTTCTTTCCAAAGCAACAGTGACATCTATTGGCTGTAGAAGGCCAGCGCCGACAAGAAACTTTAAGGGCACCTGTAAAAACATGTAGAATGCGTAATTAGTCAAGACATCATCCTAAGAAATGACTGTTGGAGGACTACTTCGATTGTGACTCATGATTACAGTTTATCCTTTATCCAATACTTGTTTAAAACTTGTAGAATCCACACCAAAAATTAGAATGTGTGGGAATTTAGTTACGTAATTATCATATTTTATTCTTTCATTACAAGTTTTTTCATAAGTTTAATTTTCGATGCATATTTTATAACATCTTATACAGTGAGTGCAGACGATATTCGTACACAAATATGCTGTTGTGAAAGAAGCTCCTTCTCTATTGTTTTAGCACATAAATTTCAATAAAATTATTTTAAAAAGTAACATCTAATAAAACATTGTTTTACATATCTGAATATGAGTTAAAAATTGAATAAATATTAAATCGTTTTCAAACATGAAAAGAAAACTAAAGCTTAATAAGTTTAAATATGTAAAAAGCATTTCTACATCGAAACAAATGCAAATTTGATTTTACAAACTACAAACCAGATCAAACAAAAAATAAAAGAACAAAACATTTAAAACTTTCTATACAAAGATTTACCAAGAACAGACTTAGCCACCCAATGTGCGCTTTTTTTAATAGTTATTTTTAAATTACTCGATTAAATATAAGAATTAAAGTAAATGATGAAATGTCAAGAAAGAGATAATATAAATCTTTCTGAGATTAAAATATAACAAATAAAACAAATAAAGGGAAACAATAAATTATTAAATTGAATATTATATCAGCTGCGTGTAATCAAAATTAACTCAAACGATAAATTATTAAATTGTATAAATTTAACCTACATGTAATTAAAATTGAAGAAAACGTTAAAAATTTTCAAATGAATTGGTAAACCAAAAGTGATCCACCTCAAACAATAGCCCCTTGGGTGGCTAAAAAAATGGCTACCTCACAGCTGTCTTACAGTTCTGAATAAAGTTATTTATTTTCTGTCATATCTGGATTCCAGTTTATATATTATTTTAGGTAATACATAAATCGATATGTAAATAAAATACTTAATTTTTTATTTGTTTCACTTAAATCGAATAAAAAATTGGGGAAACTTATTACGACATATTTTTGAAAATTTAGTATTTTGAAAACTGGTGAAAGCAGGCATCATACATATATTACATATATTTTATATCAATCCAATAAGAAATTCAGGAGAAATTTATTGTACCGCATTTTTGAAAATTAAGTTCGTTATAGATGAAAACAGACATAAAAAATATAGGTAAGAACAAGATAAATTTTTGAAAAGTGGTCAGGTACGGCATTTTGAGTAAACTAAACAATAGCCCCCTTGGGAGGCTAACAAAATTACAAAGAAAACGAAAAAATAGTTTTCTAGAATTTAGGAAAAATGTAAGAAAATAAGTTTTTAATTGCATAAAACCCAAAAAAAAGAAAAACGGCTACACAACAAAACAAATAAGAAAATATGCATTGACGAATACTAAACTTATAAAATAGCAAGATATATTTCCAAACATGTACACACACACACACACACACATATATATATATATATATATATATATATATATATTATTATTATTATTATTATTTTTATAAACCAATTATTTTTAAGAATTTTATCATTTTAATAGCTCTTAGAAATTATAATTACGATATTTTTAGATAATAGTTTAGTAAGTATACTTTTATTTAAATTATTCTATTAAAATTGCGCCATAGTGTAAGAAGAGAGGCACGAAACAAGCGTCACATTCTTATGAAAGGCACTACTTGGTAGGAGATGCATGTCATTTATCTTTCAACTCATTCGAAGAATACCTTCTAAAGAATTTCAGGAAGAAACATTCATATCGGGTTTCTACCGGTGACCGCGGTTGCGACTTCCTTTGAATCTGCAGCAGACACAGAAAAGTCTACAGTGGTGCACTGAGCGACGACCACGGGCATGAGTGGCAAGCCGATCTGTTCCAGTTCTGCGTACAGTATTCCAATGGACGCATTCTTGTGTGGAGGCATCACGAAGAACGACTTTATTAGTTTGCGTGTATCATTTTCACATGGGGTTTAGCACTTGGAATGATAGTATGGGGTACCACTGGACGCTTTAGACAGCCGCCATTACATTTTCGATCTGTTTGAGTCTGTAAATGCAATGTTGGACCTGACCTTACTCAATATAGATGTTTGACTGTTGCCCAAGCCAGCCCGTTCTCCAGATATGTCACATTGCGCAAACTTAATTTGGACTTCTTTCTATACCCAAAGCATCCGACCTCTCGCCTATTATTCTGTAGATGTATGATGCATAAGATTCTGCTATTTTCATTCCTTCTTAGAGTAGCATTTTAATGACCATTCATTTTGCTGATACAATGAGTGTACACACACAAGGAATTGCGATATAAAATGACTTATAAGGATATACAAAGAAGATATTAAACGACTTTATGTTATATATTAGATATTTCCTATTTTCTGGCGAAGTACATAAAATGTATTAATGAAAGGGGAACATAAATGTATCCGAAAAATGAATGTAAATTGTACAAACAAAATCTACTTTTTTGCTTCCGTTTGAGGATGGCTCGGTAAGATTTGACGAGTTTACTGTTTTGGGGAAAAGAATATTTGTGAAAATAGCTACCTTGGTCTCAGGGCATCTTTTAATTTTAAAGTTGGCAACGACGCAAGCGAGACAGACTTTTATCTCCATGAGGGCGAACCTCATTCCTACGCAGTTCCTGGGTCCAGCTCCGAATGGAAGGTAAGAATATTGATCTCTCTTGGCGCGCTCCTCAGGCGTGAATCTGAAATCAGAGGAATCAAATTAAGTTTCAAATTTTTATTGAAACCGGAGATCATTTTTTAAACATTTTTCCAAAAATATATAGAGTTGCATAAAAATGTTTTGATTCTTTCTCATATATATTTTATCCTCGTTCTTTGCAAACAAGGTATGGTTCAATATCTTGACCTATTTAAGAAAAAGGGTAAAAATGCTGTGAAATACCGAAAATACTAATCGTGGAAAATGGATTGTTAGAAAGAGGAATATATATATATATATATATATATAAGGGCTATTCCTAAATAAATATTGCTGTAAAAGTATATAGTATCCTTCGTCATTTTTCTCACATAATATAGTTATGTTACTTTCACCATGATAAAAAAAATGTGTTCATGAAAGTCTACATAACCAAACCTCGTTTTCTTCGAAATATTCTGGAATGTTTTCTCAGTTACAAAGTCAAGACTAGGAACCACTTCAACCTTTATAACAAAAAAGGGTTCACAAAATATTATTTACTCGTATATAATCTAATTTTAAAAATTGTCTCTCAAAAGTTTGTAATTTAACTAAGCCATTCTCAAAGTTTAATAGGTTTTAATCTTAGTTGGTACAATTTTTGAAACACCAGAATTCTTAGGAAAGTACAAGCCATACACACAGGAAATCAGAATTTGAACAGCTCTTTTTACTCAACTAAAGAATTTCAGAGTTTGTCAATTTGACTGACCTCCAAAAGTAAGCCTCGTTTTTAAGTAAACCGAATAATTGAATAATTTAACTATGGAAGGTACGACCGAATATGATACATATGTGTGAGTTTCTTATGTACCGAAATAATTTGCAAAGTTATCGCATGCTTCCAATTATAAGGCTTCTCAAAAAGAAATAATATTCCATTTTCGTTGTCATTTTCATTCGTGTATTATTTACGATGTTCTACCATTATTTCTGGTGGTCGTTTTGGTACTTATCCTTTAGCTAAGAGCCAATTTCGCCAATTTCGTTTTGACGACGACCCAACAAACCAGTCATATATAAACACCTTCGAAAACAAAACAAATGATTTTTCTTTTAAAGAATAATTACTTCATTTATTTATTTCAAATTATTTTCCTCGTAAACTTAAAATACTTAGAACATTAATTAAAGTACTTAAAATATTTTTCATCTGTTTAAAATAAAGAGATCCAAAGGTGCTATATTTGGACATTTATCGCTTGTATGCTGTTAACACAAAAAATAGTAGTTATATTTTTTTAGAATAGGAGTATGATATAGAAGCCAACCAGAGTAATATAGCTTTGAAGAAGTTTCAAGACTTCTCGATTTGTATACGGAAGTGTACGGTATATAAGTCTACATAGTTATATTCTTCCAGTTAAATTTGCCTAAAGATAAGGTAAAGGTTCAAAATTATTCCAGAAGGCTTATGGAAGAGGTATTCATCATATCAATGTCACGTACCGACTGTGTCCCACGACTTCATTATACGTATATTTTACTAGAAAATGCAGTTTAGCCCTTTGCATACTTGCATAATCGACTTCGAAAGATGAACACAGGTCTTGGAAAGAAGTCGAATTTATGAAAAAGATAAAATAAACTGAAAAAAACTGAAAATAAGGAAAACAGGACATCTTTCAAGGAGATATTTTCATAAATGCTCAAAACATTTTAAGAATCTCACTCTCTTACAAACAAAATTAATTTTTTAAAAAATGTTTCATTAGACTGAAATGTCAAAATTACAAATCAAGTTGCAGGAAATCTAATTGGAATATTTTAACAGCATTTGTTTACGTGATCCATGCGTACAAATAGCAAGATGTCTCGAGAAAATTTCAATTATGGTTAATACTCTGGTAACATGTTTCTGTTAAGACTTTAAACGGGACCAAATGTTGAAAACGAAATAGAACTCTCAAAATTTCAGCTATTTTAGAACGTCTTGAAGATGTTACTTTCCATCTCGCCTTCATGTTTTCCATCTCTTATCAAAATGGCAAATACATACATCAAACGGATTTCAAGAGAATCAGAAAAAAAAACTCTCCACTTAACTTTTGCAACACATTTCCAAAAATTTCTTTCTACGCTATTTACTTTATAAATATTTGTTCTTCAAATCATCTCCTCGATTATAAGGAGATATATGAGGCACGTATTATTAAGTAATAACTCTACGGTCGTTCAGTAATGAATGAAAAAAAAGAGTTTTTTGACATTTCATACAGCTTATATTCTATCACATACATTTACATCTGATTATTGTTAAAGGTTTACTTACCTGTCTGGGTCAAATCTTTCAGGATCTGGAAATAGTTCTGGATCTCTGTGCATGGCGTAAGAAGGAATTGTGACAATCATTCCTTTCGGAATTGTGATTCCTGTGTCAGCCAGTTTGTAATCGCCGACCGCCTTCCTCTCGAGCCTAAGAATTTTTAAAAATCCTTAAATTTGGTTGCAGAAACATTACAGAGAAGTTAAAAATATTGAGTTTACTGGCACTAAATATTTTATTATGATATATATTTATACAAGAACTAAAAAAATTACCTAAGAGGAACATTTGTTCGTGATATGGTTGTTTTGATTAATTTTTTTCCGAAACGGAATTTTCAATTAGAGTTAAGATTGTGACATTGGGCTATTCGTGGTTTCTCTTCACTAACCTTGGGGACTTTTAATTAAGATTGATTGCTTTTGCTAAACAACTTTTGCCCAACCCGAAATGAAATGTGATTTCGTAAAACAAGTAGAAATGAAGTGAAGCGGGAGAGTTAGGAAATATATAAACTCAGACTGAGAGTCGCGATAGTGAGGTAGAAGTGGGTAGAAAGAGGTTGAGAGAGGTTGAAATAGGAGGTTGGAGTAGAAGTTGAGGGATTCGAGAGATTTAGTTATTCCAGTGTTCAGCAATTGTTCCAGAGTTGGAGCTGCATTCGAGGAAGGCTTAGTGGTAAGAGTCAGTTAGATTATTACTGGTAGATTGAGTTAAGACAATAAGGTCCTTGTCCGGGAGAGCATTCATAATTGTTGTTATATTAACAAGAAGTTAATAAATTGCATAATTATAGTTCTAACGTCTCTTTGATTGACTTATTGATTCTTAGTGTTTAAACATTGAGTTTAGCTATGGCACAAGAGGCAACCCGGAATGGGCAGCCGTCACAAGGTATCCGTACACCTTCGGAGAAAAGTTTTTGAAATACATTGATATTTGCTGTCAAAATATTTTTAATGCTAAAATATAACCTAAAACTATGAAAAACGCACTTAATAATCTGATTTTAATTTTAAAAAAATATTTTAAGTGGTAAAGATGGTGAAAATAGTACATAAGTTGATTAACAGAATAACGCTCATAACTCAAAAGTAAGCAAAACTATCATTATTATGGAAATTTTATCTTATTAATCATAACAATTTTTTGGATCTGGTACTACTTTCCTGATGAAAATCATATTACTACAATTTTTATTGCATTTCGAGTCAAATAACAATGAAAAATAAAAAAAAATGTAGCAATATATTATTTACACCTTTGTTATTAAAAACATATTAATTTTACAACCATGAAAGTAGTAGGGGTTCTTAAAAACTATATAAGGAAGATACTTGCATAATTTAAATTAATTTGGTTTATAACTGTTTCTAATATCTACGTTACCATATGTGAATATATCGGGAAAACTCATTTTGAGAAAAATCAAAAACAAACTTTCAAATGCAATCAAAAATTATCTATCGAGTAAAATTCAAATCCCTGTAACTTAAGTTCTAAATAAGGTATAAGCAAAATTCAGACACTATTAGCAAAGAAAAAAGTTTGAATTTTAAACTGACATCAAAATTAGAAAATCCAAAATTTTGACAGAAATGAAGTTTTAAAAGCGTACGAATACCTTAAATGTAAGAACCCTAATTAAATCCCAATCCATCCTAATTAATCCAAACCCTAGGCAAATCCAAAATAGCGCATGAAAACTAGGAGATAATTGTTTAAAACATTTTGTAACCAAATTTATTCATAGATTATTTCGACAATAATGAGAAAGTAAGTTAACACTATATTCTCGCTTAACACTTTAAAAAAAATCAAACATTTAAATCTATCTCATTTGAATTTCTGACGCATTCAGTACAAAAACTTTTGGCACCCTTCTGTCCTAACTTCCACCCCACCCCAATGGGAGGATTTTGAGCCAAGGCAGATTTAAAGTGCATCATCCCCGACTACATGGCGGGTCTTTTGTGACATTGAGGCTCGAACCTACCACTCGACGAAAATCGCCGGCCAAGTGTCCTCTACCACAACCACTAGGCTACCGTGATCACATCCTTCGAATGGATGCGCGGTTTGCGAAACTACATGTTATTAGTTTAGTTTAGTTTATATTAACGTCGCACTAGAAGCAACACAAGGGATATTGGCGACGGACCTCGTAATTTTGAACCACGGTCAAGTGACGAGGACGACACCTGAGCTGGCACCCCCCTCTCCTAACATCCACACCACACCAACGGGAGGACTTTGAGCCCCGAACAGATTTAACGTGCATCAGCCCCGGCTACTCGACGGGTCTTTGGTGGCCAAGGATCGAACCCGCGACTGAACGAAAACCGACGGCCGCTAGTCCACGACCTTGACCACTAGGCTACCGCGGCTATACTTATAGCTTATTTATAACCATTTTCTTTATCAATACAACGAATTGAGGAGTGATAAATACCTTACTGCCGGTGGGAAGAGCCGCAGTGTTTCTGATATGACGTTATCCATGTACTTCATGTTTTGAAGAGCTTCGTACGTTAGTTTACCCTAAGATGAGAGAGAAGGATTAGCCGATTCCATAGAGAACGTAATAACATCAAATCAAAAAAAACATTGTTTTTTCATTATGATTATATCATTACTGAAGTGTTACGGGGACGTTATTGCGCCATTAGAAGTTCTCTCGGAGACCATGTGATAAACAATGTGATAATAAGTGACATTTTGATTTATATAAATAATGCGCTATAAAAAATTAAAACCACCAGTGGGATCGTAGGTCAAACTTTTGCACACACACACTGTACTAATCACAAAATGTTAACACAAAAATTGAATAATCGTTTCGAAAAATGTATATTATAACTAAATAAACATCATTTCCGCAGATATAACGACCGAAAAAACAAAATATGTTAATACGCATGAATTAAGCTAGAAATACCAGCCCTAAACTGGTTCGACTAATTTAAAATAATCGAGGGTAATAACTGAATCCGCTCTTAAATACTTATCTAAATGAGAGTCCGTAAAATGTTTTCTATATTTTGGTTTCGCGTATATCTTATTAGCGTATTTTCCATTGCGTAAGATGCGTTCGAGGAACTTAATATAATTTTATGGAAAACACCTAAGTTTTAAGGTATAATTTTAAAAAAAAAGTGAATAATAGGCATTTTTATGGCCTCTCATAAACTTGCAAAACCCATGTCGTAGTCTCTTCTGACTCTTATCATATTCTCTATTACGGTTGCAATATTAGCCGCCTACGAAGATGTTGGAGCATGAAAATGGGTACTTGAAAAAGAGGAAATGATCTGAACCTTCATTATATTAGACGGAAGATATATTAGCTCTGACCCAATCATTCAGAGACAATTAAGCGTCTTTTAGTAATATTTGTCTTTAGATTAGGATGTGTGTGGAGGCAAAAACCACGGACGTGGTAATATGCATTTTGTGTGGCGATTATTTTAAGATTCGAATAAGCCGAATGGAGTTCCTACTTTGTTTGACTGTGTTCACTATTGAATCATTGATTAAGGGAGTCGAGACAAGAGGGGGAAATAAAATATCAAATTTAAAACTCTTTTTTTGTACCATTTCTTTTAAAATTATTCATGGGGCTTAGGTTTTTTTTTTGGTGTGTCTAATAATGATGTTTTAATCATTTTATTGAACTAAGAAGTATATTCTTTTGATTAAAAGGATTTTATTTACCTTTGAGTTGAATACGGACATTATTTACAGATGTATTTGTATTCAAATATTGCTTTTAAAAATATTATTCCATAAATATAAAATATACTTTAATCCTCCTCATAAAAATACTATTAATATAGGGAACCATCAATTTTACTTATATTAATGTATATTTTCTCTAAACAAATTATAAAACTCTAATTTTGGAAACTTTAATTATTTTCTTTCTTTCATATAAAAATTAATTTCTTAAAATTTAGATGTTACTTTGAGAAAAAATACTTTTGGTTCATTATATTCATACGTTCTCTTTATCGAAGCATAAAAAATTGAACTTATATTGTACAATAGTTTTTTTTAAATGGTACCTATATAGAAATATATCTCGCAAATAATGTCGATCTTCAACTAATGAATTAAAAACTCTTTTTGACAAAAAAAAATTAATTTTACAGTCCCATAGAATGATTAAAATATCATTATTTGGCGTCCGATAAAATAATATAAGCTCTACAAATAATATAAGAATCCACGTGTCACAGAAACAAGGATTCCTCGCATACCCTTAAGGATGGAAAGACTAAGCGAAGAAACTGCTCCCGAGGCATTACGACATGTTTAGATCGTAAAATTCTCCACAGCTCGAAAAAATCTGAAATAAAAATGACACTTACGTTTGTTTGGGTAACAGCCTCGACGAGTTCTTCGTGCACTTTCTCTTGAATCTCGGGATGAAGAGCCAATAAGTAAGACACGAAGGACAGGGTGGACGCCGTAGTGTCGTAACCGGCCAAGAAAAAGATCACACACTGAGCCACCAATTCGTCCAATGACAGATCTAGAATGACACCAACAGAGACATTTGACATTTGATCGAGTTGTTCAATCAACCTTACTTTGGAACTCTTAAAGGGGTCCGCCTCCTCAATAAGAGTCAGAATGAAAAACTCTCCAGAAGAAAAGTCACATTTTTGAACGGATATGGAATATTTAGCATTGCAATAATAACTGAAATTCCGCGCATGATCCTTTCTAGAACCCCATTTCAATTCGGAATCATTCCAATTCCAAGACAATATTCCTTTTTAAAATAATAGAAATTGATTTAATTTGTTCTTGTTGTTTTCCTATGAACTTGAACTTTAAAAATAGTTCCTACAATGCGTACACACTGCATTTTAGGTAGAAAATGAAAGAATAAAGTTATAATATTTTTAGATATAAGAATATAAATGGATAAAAATTAACTTTTAAAAATTATAAGTAATGAAAATGGCTCATGTACAAATTGGAGAAGGGGAAGAGAGATTGTATTTTAGATTTTAGTTTTGTATAACAAGCGCGTGGCTGGGCCGAGCCTGGGGAAAACATGTCTGGGCGCTGGCCAAACAACCGAGGGACCAGCAAAAACGCAAGTCCTTCCATTCCATTGTATAAATTATTTTTTTATTTAGGTCTGTCCTCTGAAATGCTAGAATCTCAACTCGCTCTGTCCCTGTAAGGATCGAACGATCTCGGGAGAGCGATGACCCCACTATACTCCTCAGCAGGACTCTACGGGTTGCCGGTAATTTAATCAAAATTTGTTTGAATCTCTTGATCGGATTCTTTATAATTATTTTAAAAAAACAATGTAAAATAGATATTAGAGAAGAAAATTAACAAGCGAATATCCCAGAAAACCCTAACCCTAGCTTGTGAAATAGGAAGTTGTCATTGCCTGCAATTAGGCTCCTTTCTCTTTGCTAAGATAAATAACTTTTATTTTGAAACAAAATCAACGTGCGAAGAAAACTAGACATTTATTGAAATTAAAGCTTTTATTTTAAATTTAATTTAATTGATAATAGTAACCTAATGCCGTAACGAGAATTAAAGGAGATTTTAGATAGGTAGGTATTATATACAGAATGTAGAAGAAATGTAAGACTTGTATATACAGTATTTGTTTAATGTATTGAACATAAAATCTAGCACACACATACGAGTGTGCAGAAAATACTTTTTTCATAGAGAATTAGATAGATTTTTTATGCCTTTTCTGTTAAATTATTCCACAGAAAAATAATAAATGTGTTATTTCTTGTGCCTTGCAAGTATGGCCTGGCACTATTTCTCGAGTCTTGCAATATTTGCAATTTTGCTTCATAATCATAAAGAGAAGTTTTGAAGATGAATGCCCATGGTCTCTAATTCCTTTTCGTCAGCTAATGAAAAATGAGAACAACCTATGTATATGTGGTTATCAAAATAATGGAAACACTAATCGATATGAACAGGTTTCATATTGTATATGCCACAGAAAGGAGAAGAGCTTGCGATCTCCGTGGCTCAGTAGGCACGGCTTTGGACTCTACTCCCATTCATCCGGATTTCGAAACCCAGCCACGGTATTTTCATCCAAATACTGTATTTTTAATTTAAAATATTATTTATTGTTTGTTTTAATATTTGGATGATTCTAGATCTTTCTTTAGTATTCAAATAAGTTATTTCCCGAATATTCTGTGTGTGTATAAGGGCTGAGTCCCAACAGTTGTGGGCAAGTTCTCAATCATGCGATCATGCTCTGTTTAGTAATAAATCTAATTGTTTACAAAATGGTGAAGTTTGCATCTTCGTGATAGATTTGGTGGAGGCGTGGAGTAGAAATCCTACTGCTCTCTCTGTGGATAATGGCGAAAATCTTCACAGAAACCTTCATTTAAGAGGAGCTCCTCCAGAATATGGACTTTATTTACCTGACAGCAAGAAGAGAACAAAAATGCCAGAAGAAACAAGGCATTGTAGAGACTCCTACGTACCAACAAAAAGAAGAGCCCACCGACCAACCGAAGAGAGGTTGGCGAAGATCCTCTAAAATGGTTTACACAGAGTACGATCGAGTGGCTGATTTCAACAAATGGGATAACATGATGTGCCTAGCCAACGTTTATTCCCATAGCGTTGACGACAAGGGACCATCGCGTTGGGATAGATCTTCTGGGGAGATTTCCAAAATCAGGCCGTAGAAGCAAATGTATCATAGTTTTCACTAAGATCACTTGTCTTGTTATGCAATAACTAAAGCCTTCTTAACTGCTGAAGTCAAAGAAGTAGTGAAATTCTTGCTCGAAGAGATTCTTCTAAGACATAGAGTTCCTCATATCACTGTCAAAGATCATGGGACTGTCTCCCAATGCAGGAATTTTTCAAGTAAACTGAACTTCGAGTGTTTTTCGAAGTACAGTTTCGAAAGTTATAGTAGTATATCACATACGAGGAAAAACAACATTTGCAGGACTGAACCGTGGGCGAAAGCGAAATCTGAGTGAGAGAGACCATCGGATATTGAAACGGATTGTGGCATCCAAAAGAAGCCAATTGCATCCAAAGTGACTTAAGAACTAAATAATCAGCTGCGAATTCCTGTATCAAACGATTAATGTTAAAGAAAACAGTATAAACAACAAATATACGGCAGAGTAGCTCTGTCCAATTCAATCGTCACAGATGTTAATGCAAAATGTAGTTTCAAAAGGTGACACGCACCGAATATAAAATATTCTCAAAAGATACATGGAAGAAAGTAATATGCTCAGATAAACTATCATTTTTTCTGTTTCCACAACTGAACATATTTACATCTAGATAACACGTGCACGAGCATATCCAAATAACATTGTTCCAAGTTTGAAGTATGGAGGTGGCTCTTATGATTTCGGCAGTGATCTCGTGGTTTCCTATAGAACCTCTCATAACCCTAGAAGGCCGAATAATTGCAATGGAGTATGCGGACATCTTGGATAATCAGATGTACTTCATGGTGCAAACAGTATTTCCACTCGGAGATTTCGTCTTCCAAAATAATAAATGTCCAATCTATAGACTTGCTCAGGCATGGTTTGAGGAAGTCCACCATTTCCCTAGCCGTCTCAATCCCCATATTTCAATATTATTGAACCATTTTGGTTCACTTTATAAAGCATATTCCTCAACCGTCATCTCCACCATCTTCCCCTCTCTTTTAACTGTATCGATATTTTCATGAACAATTTTATAACATTCATGTACACATGATATATGATAAGCACAACTCTATTCCCAGGCTTATTCAAATCATATCACACATGTCCTCCTTATTAATAAAGGTTTCTGTATTCATTTGCGAATTTTCCATTATTTAGATAACCACTTGTCCATATCTTCTTACTTTCCACAAATATCCATTTTACATGAAAAATGTCAATTTAAAGTGAATGGATACGTATGGAAAATGTGTGCGGAATATGAAAGGGGATCATTTGAAATGATTCGAGTTGAATAGAATTAGCCTTCAAAGTTCCCACTTTGCATCGCGTGTATGATAACAAAGATTAATATATTTACTCAAGACACCATCATTATCGAAACAAGGTGAGCAACAAATATGTAATTTTCGTCCCCCCACATTACACTCCCATTGTTTCCAATTCTGCAGTTTTGATAACAGATGACCATATGGCGTTACATGCGGGTTCGAATCGAAAACTTACTCTGATTTTCTGAATGTTCTCATTCAACCAATTAAGAATAAAACATGAAATGGAAAGTTTTCACACTTACTTTTCTTCGTTACACTTTTAAACACTTGATGGTTGATATCGACGTCTCCGTAGACTGCTGACGTTTCGTCGCTTTCCTTTTGGTGGAATTCAGATTTGGGATCCTCTGACACTTCTTTCGCGGTATCCATCAATAGCTGGAGGAAATCGTTTCTGGTCTGGGGAGAAGAAAAATAAATCACAATTCAATGTAGGTTAGGAGAGTGGCTCAAAAAGTACCCGCTTTTGACAACAGAGGGCGTCGCAAAGGTACGTTGGGATACCATGGAGGGATGCCATCTGTTGAATACAAAGAAAATAAATTTGGCACCGATTCATAGGTTAGTTTTATTTTGGGCGTTATTTTCTGCCCAATCAAAATTTAATTTCTTCTACATTGATTTGTTGATTTCCTTTTACGTCAAATCATCACCATCGATCAGACATGGATTATTCATTATACACCGGAAACCAAGCAACAATCAAAACAATATGTTTATTCCGGTAAACCTGCTCCAAAGGCGAAGACGACTAGAAAATGTATATGGTGCTTATTTTTGAGGACGTGAATGGCATCATACTTTTGGATTTCTTAGAAACAGGAAAAGTAATAAATGGACTGTAACGCAGAGAGGTACCCCCTTTTCATTGTCCATTCCTTATTCTCATTTATAACATAAGCATTTAATGAACTATGATTGAAAGTTAAACTTGAATAGACATAGAATACCTTACTTATGTTCCATAGAGTTATACTCATATTTCTTTTTTTAATTTTTTTTCTTAAATTGTAAATCAGAACGCTCATATACAGAAACAAAAATCATGTTCAGAATAATTTGTGTGGGCTCTTTAAAATATTTCTTAAATTTAACTTCATTTTTAACAATGTTTAAAATTACATTTGCATTGTTACATACATATTTGTTTTGTTCTGAAGATGCTACTATGAATAATTTTTATAATACATCTAGACTCAATAGCACTAAGTAATGGAATATACTCTAGTGTAGAACGATCATCATAAATTCCTATACATGCTCTTAGGAAATTTTCAAAGAAAAAAAAATATTTTTAAAAATTTTCAATTCTTTGATGTGAACTTTATTCCGTCAATTCTTTGATGTGAACGTCTTGCACTTAACGTTTTCATACTATGGTTTCTTAGATGTGGGAAAATATTAAAGTTTTGACAAACCTTCCTGATAAATACGTTTTTGAATAATTGTAACCAAAGTTTAATAAGTTTCATTGCCTCTGATACGTATTCAAGTATGGAAAGTAATTAAATGATTCCATTTACCTGACCCGTTTTTCTTCTTTCTTCCATAATCTGTAATGTGACGTCCCTGAAGAAATAAGTAGCCTTTGGTGAGAAAATTGATAGTCCAATCCATTTCACCAGATTGGGAAATAAAACTGCAAGAAAGCACAGAAATTCATAAAAATAACACGGACTTCATTCGTATGCGAAGCAAAGAAAGAGAAAAGGTATTTAGACTTACAGAAATATTAGAAAGAAATTTTAACACAGAAGACATTATGGATACCAACATACGTGGCGTATCTGGAAACTACGTGCCATTTCATTATTCAGAAGCCGCAACAATACTGACGTTCTCCGTGCTTGTATAGCCACTTGCCACTACGCCACATTGATCAATCTGTGTTATGTGTTATCAAGTTAAATGTGTAAGACAATTGAAAACTATCCGTTTTTGTCAATAATTCATTCTTTGAATGCAAGAAGCCTGCTTAATCCATCGTTAATTTATCCACATTTATGGTGAAAGAACAATAAATGATGCTACAGTGAGAAAGGTTTGAAAATTCAATGAAGAACAAACAAATTTGTACTACGAAGCACGGAGTGAGAAATGTTTTTGCTGCCAAGGACGTTTTAGTTAAGCGAGGGGATGAAAAAAGCTCAAGGAAACAGAAATTACACAAATTGGACACAATCTGGTGAAATTCTAGAAATTTCGAAAACTCATTAGAACTAAATTGTTTTCCGCTGAATACCAAAAATATATACGGATGTCCACAAAATTGAGGAATTTGGTTGGCAATGGTTTGATAATCTCTCCTACAACCCAGATATGGTACAGTCTCTTTACCATATGACCACTGAAGATTAATGCTTTGAAAGCGAGTACGACACAAAAACTCTGTGAAGATATGATTGTTATCATTAGCGGGAAGTTTTGCCTTTATGGAAGGTATAGGTAAATGGATCACCTCGGCTACAATAAATGTCTCAACATCGGTGGAAACTATGCTGAAAAATAGTTCAAGAAATTTCCTTTCATATGAAAATAAAATTGACTTTAAAACCATTGTTTCAGTCCTCCATTTATAAAACGGAATTAGCCGTATAATAATGAACGTGAAGTACCTCAACTATTAAAATCGTGTGAAGATCTAAATAGCTCTAAATTACGGAGGTACTAGTAAGATGTAACTGTATTCGGTTCTAAATTACAGAAGGGAGGATTGACATGGTTATATTCAGCTCTAAATTATGGAGAGAAGGGGCTTAGATGAGGTCATATTGAGTTCTAAATTACAAGGGAAGGGGTGTAAAATATGGTTATACTGAGCTCTAAATTATCGGGGAGCTGGATAAGACATGAATATATTTAGCTCTGAATTACTGGAAGGGGAATTAGGTGTTGTTATATTGACTTCCGATGCTCTGAATGATAGTACACACATTCTGAACTCTTACATTAAAGAAACATTGATCACACGTCACGACGACAAGTGACTCCACTGAGTGCTTCATCGAAAAATAAAAATTTTAATTTGAGAGGTTTCGATGCTATAAAGAAGTGTAAACAAAATAACATCGTGTTCTGGATCTAGGCAAAATGTTTGTACAAATTAAAGCCAGAGTGAAACAAGACTCCATGTTCTCCGAAAAAGAATGAGTTATTACATTTTCTACTATCGAGGTACATTACTATTCAAATTTTGGTTCCGTAAAAGAATATGTTTATGTATATTTAAGTATATATATGTAAATATATATCTGTTAGAAAATCGAAACACGGTCTCTTTTTAGAACTAAATGAAATAGTTATTAGCTTTTTTGTTGATATTTCACATAAACAACTCAAATAACTTGCAAATGGTGCAGTTTATTTCACAACATCAGAATAAGAGTTAAATGAATATCCAAAGATGCCATTTCAAATATCACACCAATGAGCGAAATAAAAATCGCACCCTATCGTAGACACTCACATGAATTGTGACCACGTTTAGAGTGAAATAAATTCTTTTTCAGAATTTTTTGTATCTTTCATGAATCAATATTTTCGTGCAAGTCTAAGTTCACATTAAGATTCCAGTGGATTAATGTTCCAGCGGCATGGAAACCATGCTAGAGATTCACCCTGCCTTAAGTTCATTCCCTTTCAATTGTTTCAATGGAAATGTGTTAATGTATCCCAAATTACGAAATAGGTTTAAACAATATCTGCATTGGACGACAGAGGGTGTTACTATTATGTATTGTCACCTGTTCAACGACACCTATAGAAATCTAATAATGAATCTGAAATAAATCTTGATTTGGTAGACATTTGCTGTCAAATCAAAATTGCTGCCACCACATCGAATTATGATCGACTATGAGAACCGAATTTATCATTTTACTATGAAACCCAAGCAAAAATTAAAGCAAAGGATTGCTTCTCATCAATCTGTCCTATATTAGTCGAAAATGGTCTCATCGACCAGAAAAGTTATTGCGACAATTGTTTGGGGTACGAAGAGCGTAATAACTCACGGACTAGTTAGAATAAGAGAAAACGATCGATTATCAACACTAGAATCAACCGATTCTCCCTTCTCATTCCTAACACAGGGAAGTTAAGTCTGTTTGGGAAGTGAAAGAAAAAACACCGAGTCACAATATTCTCCATATAGTATAAGATATAAAATAACATGAAAATAAAATTCCGTACAATTCTGGTGCTTTAGAAATTAACTTAAGTATAAAATTAACAAATTAAATGTGTAAGATTGGTATATGAAAAATATTTTCAATATGTAGTATTATTTCTCTTAGAATCAATACACCATAAGCAGCTATTTTCGATATTGTCAATTAAGTGATCTCTAAGTTCTCTGAGAAATGAGTCATTCCTTGCAAAACGGGTTAGAACATGTCACGGGTCTGAGGAGGAAGATTGTGAGCAGCAACACGTCTTCCTAACGAATATCAATGGAGTTCAAGTCACTGAGGGCGAATCAGTGGTTTGAAATTGTTGCCAAAGTCTGTGAACTCCCAATTATCCACTCTATCTGACTACAGAAAGACTCTATTATCCAATCTATCTGAGGTTGACTTGCCTTTATACCCACTAATCACATTTATTTAAGCAAATGTTGCCTCGAGATTTTTGTAACGAACTGGCTTCAGCAGATTTCTTATTTCGACCGTCACAGCGATATCTGCATGCATCTCTTTCCTGCTCCGCAAGCACGTTCCGATTGCAGCGCCGCAGTTTGTATACTGTCACTTAAATCTTTGCTTTTTATCATGACCTATTCAAATTTGATACGGGGGGGGGTTCATTTATCGCTTTGTGATTTTTCTCTATTTTTTGTGATTATATTTTTTTTTATTTCGCTATTTATTAGAGTTATCACTGATTTTTGCGATTTTTTTTCATTAATTTCTTGAAAACATGTGTGATACATTTTATACATTTTCTGATATTTATTGTACAATACCGTATCCTTTTTTAATAGGATTGTTCCATAAACCTTCATAAGTTGAGAAAATTTTGTTTAGTCGAGTCGTCACACTCACATCTCTGCTGACTTGGAACAAAAACGAACCTTTATTGGAAAGGATAATAACTAGTACATCGAAAATAGAAGAGCATACTGGGACTCTGAACTACTTGCCCCACACTAATCTAAGCGAAGCATGAATAAAAGAACCCTGTGCATAGGGCAGGACGTCCAAGAACCAGTACATTACGAGCTTTTGAAACCTAAAGAAAAACGCATTTCGGAGAGATTCTGTCACCGAACAGGTGATTTGAACAAAGCACTCAAAGAAAGAGGCCGGCGATGTTCAGTAGGAAAAATATTCTGCATCAATGATAATGATAGGCTTCTAACTGTTTGGCAAGTGGTCAGAAAACTGTAGATCTAATCTGAGAAATTCTGTTGCATCCAATCCACACTTCAGATCTAACATCCGCCGATTATCATCTATATGACACCCTGCTAAATTAATTCAAAACTTACATATATGTCAGCAGAACGTTGTTCTACGCCTCTAAAACGAGGCATTTTTCAAAAATGGTATTTATAAATTATCGTCAAGCTGTCAAGGGATCATAAGTAAAGACACAAATAATATTGTACAAAAAATCTTATTAAATGTATGAAAAAAAATAATAATTTCTTCCACTTCCCCGACTGACAGAACTTTAATTTAGACCTAATAATAAAATTGCAGAATTAATCCTATATCTAATAAGTTCAGGTATAGTTACTTTTCCCGTGAAAAATCGACTTACAGAAGAGGAGAAATCTCCAACTGAAGTTGATTCTGAAAACATTTTGCGCTGTTTTCACAAACTGGTTTTCTGGATCGTTGTGCGAATCTATTTTGGTTGAAAATGCAGAACTGGCGATGACGTCCATGGTGAAGGCGCCGTATATCCTGAAATAATGAGATAAATGGATTCGATAACAAAGGGCAGGTTATCTGCTTATTATAAGAAGACTTAAATACGCATAGAAAAGGAATTAGTGGGACAAAAATATTGTTATGTATTCAACTAAAAACATTCAATTCAAATCATATAATCACAATATCCCATTGACGCATGTAGTGTAAATAACCCATATACACTCTTTTATTGATACACACAATGAATGATACATATTCCCTTCAAAAAATGTCCAAGAAGTCCGTAGATTGGTCGAGGGCTATCCAGTTTTGTCAACTAATTTGGTGACTGGTGACATTTGGCGATAAAAGTTATTTTCAAATGTCGCCAAAGTCACCATTGTCTATTCAGTATTACTCCCGGGTATTCCCACGTTCTCTGTAAGCCACTGTAGTCTCTCTGAAGAGAAGAAAACTAAGAAGAGAGAGAGGGAGAGTCCACAGACTTTCTACGTAGCAGTATTATTACTATTGGAACATTCTTTATTTACTTATAAAACACACTCTATACAAGTTTCACAGATGCTTTTTTTTGTTGATTTGTTCAGAAGAAATTCAAATTGCATACACATTTTACTGTCCTTAAATTGTTTCACAATAGAAAAAGTTAAAGAGAAAAGTATCCATCGCGTGCACATTGATTCCTTATCTTCTATTTTTCACAATTCTATACAAACTCCTGGTTTGGTGCAAAATATCTACATCTGCCTGTTGCATCATTGAGCTCCAACATCATTTGCACTTCAAATGCTTTTAAATTTCTCATTTTGGTGTATTTTGAAATGACTTCGGGCTTGAGAAAACGAACCACACATAGTAGCTGCAGTAGCATAATGGTCACGGTCACTAATTCGCCGCCAGAGTTGCTTCCGTCTTATCACAGTTACGGTTTTGATGCCACTGAAAATCCATCAAGTAGTGGGACTGATGGACCTCAAATCTGTCAAGGCTCCAAGTCCTCCAAGAGCGCATTATGGATTTAACATGCGTTTTTTGAATGATAAATACTATATTAGCATTTTAATTATGAATTGAAACGTTAATTAATCTTATCATAATAAAACGTTAATATCAAATGCACTTATAAAAAATTGATTTGATAGTAAGGATTATAATCAATGAAGTTTATTACAGTTTTATACCTTTTATAAAGGTAACAAAACATTTTTTAAAAAAAGAATTTCAAAAGGACAATTACAAATTTTAAGTAACACTTTTAATGGTAGTATTTTGTTTAAATTCTTAAATTACAGAAACATCACTTCAATGACGTATTAAATTAATGTAATAAATGTACATGTAGTTAATTGTTTACATTGAGAAATCTGGTATTAAACTTTTTGTAATAAACTTAAATAAAATCAAATATTTCAAGCATGGTAAGTTAAAAGACTAGGTCACGCGATTTGTAGCTTAATTTAGCTCGTATTTTGAGTTACTTCTAGGCTGCTTATGACTGCTTTACAGACTGAAAGTTTCGGGATTTAATAAATTAGATAATTACATATATATATATATATATATATATATATATATATATATATATATATA
>BMAW01017637.1:559185-615366 GCA_019974015.1 Nephila pilipes | reverse complement strand
CCACTTACGTTTTGAGTTCTACGGATTTGCCATCTTTAGATGCATTCTTAAAATTCTGAACCAATGTGTCAGCGCATTCCTTAAATATGCTTTAACATCTGGAAAAATTACATAGATTTTTTCACAAAAACCCTGTTATTTATTTAAAACGTGATAAAATTTATAAATTATTAAATGAAATGTAACAATAGACATAATGACGATCAAGGGTTTCGGGAAAATTTTTCATCAGCATCATCAGGGTAGAAATAAACATCTAAGTTCATAACTCCCTGTTTAAACTATGGAAATATAACTTTTCCGCTTTGAGTACATTGAAAAATCATGAAAATAATTTTTGTTTGCCTAAAGGAATAATTAAAAATAAATTTTTATTTGAGGCTTTAATAAATATCTTAAAATAAAATCTAATTTACTCACTCTTTGATCTTCCTGGTGGTGAATGTGGGTAAAATGGTTCGGATTCTTTCCAATCCTCCATTCAGACAGACAACATGTTGTCCACTATCTTGTCTCCAGTGGCTAGAGACTGAGAATAATGTAAATGATTTTATGCTACTATTACAGCAATACGTAACTGAACCATACACTGATATGCAGAAAGTGAGGCTTTTGTCTGAGAATAAAATATCTAAAGTTCCTCAAATATAAAACCCTACGATTTGCATTTAAATTCCCCATCGGAAACGCTTCTGTTAGCCACACAAGGGGCTATTGTCTTAGTTGGATCTTTTTTTGCGTACCATATTACTTTTAAGTTTTTCATCGTTTGTTTCAATTTGAATTGCATTTAGTTTAAATATATTCAATTTAATTCTCGTTATCATTTGCTTTAATTTTAATTACATGTAGCTTAAATACAATCAATTTAATAATTTATCGTTTCATTTAATTTTAATATCGCAAAATTTTACTTTCGTCCATTTCTTGATATTTCATGGTTTACTTTAATTCTTACATTTAATTGAGTAATTTAATAATAATAGTAAAAAAAGCACACCTTATGTGGCTAAGTCTGTTCATTGAAAGACTGCATATAATATTTTTCTTAAAGTGTCTGTGGTAGTTTTAAATGAAGAAGAAATCTAAAAATATATACAAAAATTTCCCTTCCCATATCATTAAACATTTGGCCTGTTTGTTAAACAAGCAAAACTTTATTTCTTTTACTCTAGGAACGAAGGCGTACGTGGCTTCCGCAGTTTGCATGATATAACTATTATAACTCTTCTGACTTAGCTAAATGTGGACGCAAGTCCACCACTATATCGACGTAACATTCTCTCTCATTCAACGTGAACTTTACTCGGAGAATTTGCATTTCTTTTCCCGCCATGACTGTAACAGAAATTTCGAAAGGCTGCAAAAAAAGAACCGCTGGTCAGCATATACCTGATATTTCATCTGAGTGTGCGGGAAGCAATGGGATTTCGGTTTGCAAAAAGAAACGTAGACAGAACTATATGGCGCTGTACTATACATATGAGGCTAAAAACGGTTGTAAAATATAGGCGAAACTTAGGTTACTAATTAAAAGAAGTGACACGCGCGCCGTACATTACACATGTTTTTAAAAAGCGGAGTGCATGCGGCTCGTATAATTTTGCGCCTTAGAAGGTAGGCATCCATCACTGCATGTGAAACATTTTTAGATGAACGGTGAATGCGCGGCAATGGCATTGAAGAAATTCCGATCATTAAGGGAGTTTAAAAGTGGCTCTGACCCGATTACTGCATTTGGTCAGAAGTAAAGTATTGATCAATTTGAAGAGACGGGTTCATTTAATGTGAAATGTGGCAGAGGGATGAAAACGATTGCTCTGCCGTCATTGGAGGATGTGGCTACAACATCGGAGGAAGCTTCAAGCAGTGCTTTGGGAATGGGCAGTGCTCGGGGAATTTCTCAAACCTTAGATATAGCACTGTTCGTCAAATTGTGTGAAACATCCTGCAATGTTAACCATTCAAAATTTTGCATGTTCTGGTGTTGGTATCTGCTGACCTGCGAAAATGAAAGGCTTTCGCTCTGCAATTTCTTGCTCGAATGGAAATGGACAATGCATGGTCGTGGAACAATTTTTGGACAGACGAGCCACATTTCTATCTACGAAGTTTGTCAGTACTCAAAATTGCAGAATATGAGCAAGAGAGAATCCGTTCCAAATGCAACAATTGTCTCTTCATTCTCAATAGGTCAGTGTGTGGTGCGGAATTACGGAAGCATTTATTATTGCCCTTTCTTTCTCGAGGATATTGGTCCTTCGGGTTCTGTCACTCGTACAGTCAATGGGATACTTTATAAACCTCTTTTGCACACCAGCGCATTCCTAGCGTGAATATCACAATTTTTCTACAAGATGGCGCTCCTTGGCACATTTCGCGTCCACTGAAGCAGCTGCTCAACATACATTTTGGAAATGATATTCGCCATTTCCCAATGGCCTGACTTCCACGATCACCTGACCTGATCCCTTGCGACTTTTGCCTGTGGAGTTACCTGAAATATGTTGTGTACGGGGCTTCGAATGCGAAATAAGCTGAATTGGAAAGACTCACAACATCACAACAGATATGCTACGATCTGTTGTGGAACATGCTGTTTTGCTGTTTCAACTCGTAGCAAAAAACAGTGAACAGCTTATTGAATATTTCTTAAGAAAGTCAGTAATTTATTCACGACTTCCTTTTCAGGATGTTTCATCACTGTTTGCTTTTTCTACGGTTTTTGGCCTAGGGCCAATTAAAAACCGATTTTTGTTATCCTTACCCGAGTGGCTCTACCTTATCGTGGTGAATGGGCTTTGAACAAAAAGTACCACAACAACGTATCCCGTATTTTAATTAGCCTCTTATGACATGTTCAGCGCGCTCTATCGGTCCACTTCTGATTTTTTTGTTATTCCCGAAAACAAATCCTCATTGCTTTACATATACTCAAATGATATATTGTTCTGACTAGTGGTTCTTTTTAGAGCATTTTGAAAGTGCAACTTTAATTATAATCACCCAGAAAAAAAAAAGTAATTTAAGCTTTCTTTCTATTTTACGTGTTACTTAATAATTCTTTTCTACGTATTACTTAATAATTTTTTACACTGCTATCTGAAAACGTTTTCTCATTACATGATGCCTTTTCGTTCACCTCTTTTATTGTTATCATTTGAGATTGTGAACAAAAAATATTAAATAATTTCAATCCTTCTACTGTTAATATATATATATATAATATTCAAATGTTTGGAAAATTGTTATCCCTCACAATAATTTCTTATGGAAACGAGAAACAGTACATTTATTATCAAATACTACTTTAAACTTGTTAAAGCAGCACATACATACTTTTGTCAGGTTTTCTACCACTGATCCCACAAATGGTATAGGTTTTACATATGGAATGTTTCTTTTTTTCCAATAATCGAAATTTTGAGTGGAATACCTATAAAATAAAAAAAAAATGAAAGCGATGTAATTATTCATTTCATTTGAATTTAGGGACACGTAAGGAATGCTTGGCTTAGAAAGCGAGAGAAATTCTAAGCATTATTGATTTTAAATGTTTTTTTTTTTGATGAAACTAAAGTAATGTTAAAACAGAAACACTAACTCCTGCGAAATTTTTGAGACATTTTCTGTAAATGAATTTCCTTTTTAGATATTTTGAATTATAATATTTAAGTGAAAATATTATAATATAATCGCTCAAACACGTTGTGGAATTTTTATCACAGAAGTATATAACACATAGCATTTTACTTAGTTTGTGTATGATTTATAAAATGCAAACGAGAGTGATATTAGTTTTATCTATCTAAATTTTTTTTGGAGGAAGGTAATTTAATCCTAAATAATATCTAATTTTCTTATTTCTGTTATCAGATTTGCTCAGAGCCTTTGGAAAAAGAAAAAAAAACAGCTTATTTTATGGCAAATTCAAATAATTTTCACTTTCTAAACTTAAAAAAAATAGATGTCATACTTTAACATTGTAATATATGTATATTTTTGTGTCTGTTTATGCAAAGACATTCACATTTATAAACACAACACAATTATAAGTGAATGATGAATCATCAATAGCTATATTTATATTCGTAAGTCATGTACTTACCTCTAGGTTATATTGTAAAATTTCTGTAATTTTTAAAACTTAAAAAATTTACAAAGTTCTTGTAAATAAAAGATTTTATGCAATATATTTAATAATAATTTCAAAAATTTAGTTTGATAAAATTTTTAAGAAAATGAGTCTTTTTATTCGATTTTGTTAAAATTTGTTTTCAAATGTTGAGCAATATTTAAAACTTGTGAGAGTTTATTGGAAAAAAATTGCATTCACTGTACAGGAAATGCCATCATTTAATGTGCAAAATATCAGCAGTCTGGTTAAAATATATTATGAGAAAAATGTACTAGAATAAAAGCAAATTGAGGAAAAACGCTAATAATTATACTTTTCTCTGTGGTGCTACACAATTGTTTATAATTTTAAAATTAAAGTTTCGAATGTTCTATTTGCCAAATTCTCATACATAATACATCTACGAACTAAGTTACGTGCCATTTACTTTAATAACAATATCTAAAGTGCAAAATTTGAATCTACTTTTTTTAATTTCAAGCACCTTAACAGCCTAGTGAAACTTGTTTACTTCTGGCAAAGTCTCTCAACTTAAATTAAGTGAATGCCAAGGTTTTAAGTGCCAGTAAGATAAAAAAATAAAAACAAATTGTAATTTAATTTATATTTAATTCTTTGTTCCAAGTGCAGATACTTGTTTCAATGCACAGAATGTTCACGCAGAATATTACAATGTTCTTGAAATGTTTTCTTGAAAAAAGAAAAAAAAAAACCCATCGTTTTCTTAACGTTTTCTCTTAATTAAAGACAATATAAAACCATATTAACAACAATAAGGAAACTAAGCAATTGTTTTTTAAGTAGTTAAGAGAGATGTTTCTTTATGTATAAGAGTTATTTATTAAGAGGTTCTCACCACACGTTGTAAAGGACATTACAAATTAATGTAATAAATATTTAATCTCAGCGAAGGAGGGGATAACTTTTATAGCTAATACTAAGTAAAACAATCCAATTTTCATCCGGTTATTAAACATGCGGCTTAAAATTCATAAATAGAAGTCATCTTTGGATATTTTGCTTTCATAGATAGTAAACCTTTTCATTATGTATAAGGAAATAAAGTGATTGGAGTACAACGCTGAAGTTGAACAATTGTATGAGAAACAAAATTCACTTTCCCTCTTTTTTAGAGTTAGATACAATAATATTTGCAATTGTTCTTCATTTTCTAAAATGGTTTTTGTAAAAGAAATATATATTGAGATATAACACATTTATAGTTAAAACAAGTTACCAGTAGAAATATATTGGATTATTACAACATACTTTTACATATTTATATATAAGACATATTTATAAAAAAAGGAAGATGCATGCATACATTCATGCTGGTATTTGATAATGTTCTTTACAGTTTTTCAATGAAGGACAAAATTTTTGTTTAGTCATTTTGAATACCTCTACTCTTTTTAACTGATTTATTCTTAATATAGCTCACAAGGAGTAACATAGCCCTATTTAAAAAGAAATCACAACTGATAGTTTGTTCAAAGTTTTCGTTGTATCTTGCAAATAAACCCCAATATTGTGTTCGTTTTCAATGAAAAAATACTTTTCATTCTATAAAACAAATTTACTAGACGCCTTGTGTAATCCAAATGAATCCTGAAACTTCAACGCTTCCAAACTTTTGCTCTCATCTTCAGAAAGTTCGGTATAAAAAACCGTTATTTGTGACATTGCAAGTAAAAGCATATATAAAAAAATCATATCTTTTTTTTATTCAATTAGAGCAGTGGTTTCCAAAATAAGAGAAAGAGCTATAGCAAAGAGATAAAAAATTATTCGCATTTATTCATTCGAAAATTATTAAAAAGAATGTAATGTAAAAATAAACATGCATGTATGTCAATTGCATAGCTACGGGTTGGGAATATGGGTGTTGTAACCCCTACCACCACCACCACCAATAAGGATTGCTGTGTAGAGAAATTTTAAAGCTAAAAAAAAAATTTTACACTTAACTTTTATTTATTTATTTTACTTATAGTTATTTTTCATAAGAAATTAATATTTGAAAATTGGAGTAATGAGTGGAAGTAGGAGAAGCCCTGAAACCTTTCACTCTGACGTTTGTATGAAATACAGCTAAACCTTGCGGTTATTCTGTTAGTAGTAGTTTTTTTCTTTCGTAATAATGTTTTCATTATTTAAAATATGCTTATTATTATATCTGTTTAAGAAAATAAAAGGGGGAGGAACTTAGTACATGCTTAGTAGCTCAAAGGTTGAAACTAGAGAAAATCGAAAGGTCAAAGACAAAATTTCGTATATGACTCGATAAGAGTAACGGACCGAGAAGATTGGCATTTCAATTGTCATTATCATAACAAAAATGTATTGCTTGAGTTTGCCTCGCAGATGTCTCAAACATAAAAGTTGTGATGATGGGCTTGCCAGGGATGGAAGCCTTGGTGAAGTTCGCTTCTATCACTCATTTGTGCCTTCTCAAATTAATTAACTCCAGTCTCTAATTAATGATAATCACAGAATCAACTTCTTAATCAATTTTTATTCTTCCTGATAGAACAATCAACTATTAAGATGCATGTCACGTCTATGAAGTAAACCCACATGCGTAGTAACGAAATATATTTAGAAACAAATACTTAACAAACTGGGTCTTAAAGGCTTGTCCGAGTCCAACACTCAACTCGCATCTATCCCAACGTATGCACAACCGAAATTTCGAAACTCAAGCCTTCCAATCTCTCTCTTTCACTACTAACCCTCCGAATAAACTCTTCTCGGCAAAAAAAAATACGATCCCACCAAACTTATTCCCTTCGACAATTCTATTACAATTTACATAAACCATAGTTCATTCACTAGTCTCAAATCAATGAAACGTCGCATAAAAACATTAAGAAGTATATTGAAAGGAAATGCGCATGAGAACACCGTTATATGTTGTTTACCTTGTCATAAAAACTATATTTCCTCATTTTCATTCATCTTACATTCATATCAGGTCTTATAAACTCAATTAAATTTTTGGTGGAATGTTGAAATATATATTAATTGTTGACTGTACGGTTCAACACGTTAATCATAAGCACCCATGCAAAAATGATCGAAATAGTTTAAAAGTCTCAAATAATACGAAATTTTATATTTAATATTTTCTCGGTACAATTCCTTATAAACAAAGTAAACGATTTCCGTATACCCAAAAATATGTATCGAATCCCATAATATTTAGTTTTGAAAAACAAATTACTTACCAATAAAATAGAACCGTAGATATAACAATTAACAACGGGGCTACGATTGGCCCCAGAAAGAATTCTGTGTCCAGCATAACTGCTCAGAAACCAGCTTCAAAGATGAGCGCTGTGAATGGTGCGAGGATATTGCACGCAAGGTCGACTTTCCTCCAATGCGCAATTGATCCAGTTCGCAGCGAAGTTTTTATTGAAAGAAATTGCGCGGAAATAATTGTATCTGAAAATTATCTCATAAATTATTTTAACTCGCGCTTCACTCGTTTTTTTGGCTGACCTTATCTAGCATGTGGCGAGAGACATTTTGTTGGGTAAATCTCACCTATCTGTTGAGCGATAACATTCCAGATACTGCCTTTATTCAGAAACGGAAAACAATGTGCGAGGATTTCAACGAAAGGTAAAAAGAACGTAAAATATGCCATTTTCAAGGTCAAATAAATGTTGTGTTATTGAGTGCAATAAAGTTAGAATTTATTTTGACCCGCTTAGGCTTTGGTGTGTTTGTTTCGCTCGTCAGTGATATCCTTATAAAGATAAAATGTAGAATATGAATTCTAAAATATTGATTGTTATTTAACAAATTATTGTTACAAAACTAATGAGTTGCACAATGATAAGTTATTAGAAAGCGTTTCATCACTCATTTCATATCTGGCTGGCATATCTTTAAATTATCGAAATTAAAAATAAAAATGCTTAGTTTACATTTTTATAATCAATGCACAAAAGTATTCCGAGTAATCAAAACGCTTGTTTCGGTTCATTAAAATAAAATAAAGGGTTTACTACTTCCAGGAAAATCACTTCAGTAGACTTTATGACTTGAGAAGACATTAGAATAACAGAATAGACTCTATGTGCCTGTAACTGATATTTTAGGTTTATCTTGTCGTTCATAAGACTTTGTTCTGCTTAATAAATGTCATGAAAACAAACAAATATACAAATATAATTAAATGTTATATTTTAAAATACACTCATGGACAAAAAAGTAAGCTCACCAAGAAATAATTGCGGGATCGTAACAAAACTTGGCATGAAGGTACATATCGAGGAGATATGCAAATTATTAGAAATGCAGCGTGATTGAGCATTACATATAGCCATTAGAGGGCGTTTAACGTCATTCTCCGTGGAGTATAAAACAGGTAACCAAAGCTTGTTCGAGTGTGCTGAATCGCTTACAAAGGAAGAGCTGATGTAGACATACCATTACGCCGTTTTCGAGGACAATATGAGCAGCTGTCGCAGTTTGAGAGGGGGAGAATCATCGGCATGATGGAAGCTAGGTGGTCAGCTAGGCGAGTAGCTCGTCAATTAGGCCGCTCTCATTGTGTTGTGAGGAGGTGTTGGGACCAGTGGATCCGAGGGATGTCATTTACTCGAAGACCAGGCTCAGGACGCCCTCGACAGACCAGTCGTCGAGAAGACCGCCACATCGTAAGAAATGCACGCGTATAGCCAACTGCTTCATCGACCGTGATCTAGGCACAGGTAGCACCTTCACTAGGGGCCCCTGTGTCTTCTCAAACCATACGAAGGCGCCTGGCTGAAGGACATTTGGGATCGCGACGTCCATTACGTGTGTTGCCTTGACGCCCACCCATCGACGCCACCGTTTGGAGTGTTGCCGTGAACGAGGAAACTGAACTGCAGCGGAATGAAACAAGGTCATCTCTAGCGACAAATCCAGATTCAATCTCAGCAGTGATGACAATCGTGTTCATGTGTGGAGACCCCGTGGTGAACGCCTCAATCCTGCCTATGCTTTACAGCGACACACCGCTCCCACAGCTGGTGTGATGGTATGGGGTGTCATTGCCTACAATACACGGTCACCCCTAGTATTGATCCGTGGCACCATTACAGCCCAGCGGTATGTCCATGACATCCTGCAACCACATGTGTTGCCACTCATGCAACGGCTCTCAGGAGCCATTTTTCAACAAGACAATGCTCGGCCTCACACGGCAAGGGTGTCACAAGACTGTCTCCGCACTGTTACTACCCTTCCTTGGCCTGCCAGATCCCCAGATTTGTCTCCAATCGAGCATATCTGCGATCATTTGGGAAGGCAAGCTGGGCATCCCACGAGTTTGAACGGACTAGAGGCAAGGTTACAGCAAATATGGAATGAAATGTCTCAAGACATCATACAGAACTTGTATGCCTCAATGCCCGATCGTATCGCATCGTGCATTCGGGCTACAAGGGGTTCAACAAGGTATTAAATCCTCCGTTCTTTTGCCTATTTCTCTGAAGTAACTGATCTTTTTTCTTTGATTTTCTAATCCTTTACTTATATCGAAGTAGTCATTACGTATGTAAAATTTCGTTTTATTTTGACTACTCCTTGGTGCGCTAATTTTTTTTTGTCCATGAGTATACATTTAATACTAATAATCTAATTTAATGAATAAAATTTAAGTCGATAATATAAATTTTTTACTGACATTTAAACGCCATAAAAATGAATGCAATTTTAGAAATTTTATTCTCGATCCGTGTTTCTGTATTTGTGTTTATTTTTCATCAATTGGATGTTGACGAATTTAATTCGATGATTTCTGATTATCGAAATATTTTCATTGATGAAATTAATTTCTAAGTTTCAAAAAATAAAAATATTTTTTGAATTTAATATAAACTTATGAGAGTCGCATATAAGAGCAGCTTTCTTGGCATCAGTTTCAAGAACGTCTTTTTCATTATACACTGGAACGCTCGCACACACACACACACACACAATTCTTTTCATCCTTTTTTACTCAAGATTCCTTACAGAGCGGATTACATTGTTCTTTAATTTAAGATTAATTTATATGGAGTATCTTACCATTTTATTCTAAAATAATTTATGATATAAGACACAGTTTCGTTTTATTTAATGCATTCTTTTCTGCATGACTTATTATTTAAAAGTTTACAATATTGGACATATTGCGTTCAATTCAATCTGACAATATTAATGGAGCTATGACCAATTTCTAAAATACTTTTAACTATATAAATAAAACAATTTTTCGTCGTAATACTATAACTCAACGGTAACAAATTGAATCAAGTTCCTTAATTCAAAATTTCCTGTTAAAGCACTATTAGAAGCCGATATCGCTTCATATTAACAATTACTATTTCATATCGTTTTCAGACAATTATGGATAAGTATAAGATAAGGAAAAGTCTTCTAGCGAAGAATAATAAATTATTGTTTCAGAACTCAAGTTTGTGTTTTACATACATTTCTATCTCTAAATTAAGGAAAATTATTTTTTTTGCTTACTCTCCACATAAAATGAATAACTGCTGCAAAAACACTTGCTCCTGCTTTCGTGAGCATCATACTTATACTCTTGCGATATGAATAGATTTCAAAAATTACATACCAATAATGTCTTCTTTTTTTTTTTAAAGCGAATACGATGTCTCGCATTTTTTTGTTTTGTTTTCATGATGTTTTGTTTCAAAGGAGTGTGGTGGAAAATTAAATTAATCTCAAACGCTAAAATACTTTTTTAAGAAGTACAACACTTTCAATAATTTTATTTTATGCAATAACTAATATTGAACATTTTACATGACTGGCTATTCTTTTAAGTAATCAAACCAATTTCAATTTTTAAAATATGTTCAATTTTGTATGAATATGTTTTCATTACACTTCATTTTTAAGAAGCATTAGTAAAATGCATACGTTATTTATTTTTTAAAAAAAGTATCAAAACTTGCATAAAATGAAATAATCATCTGAATCTATAGTAAAATCACTATCAGAATGAAATCACTCTATGAAATTACTGATGTATATAGTAGGGTACGCTTGCAATTGTTATTTCATATGCATCATTAAATAGTTCAAAAGTCAATGAAGACTTTGTGGTCTTGCTTCTATGAATGTGACGGCCAAAGGCACAAATATTTTTTAAGTACAAGACTTTGCCTAGTTCAAAAATTGCCAGGGATCGGATTTAAAAAGTAAATTGTTTTCCATAGCAACTGATGATGCTCCTACTAAGAGAAGAAAAACAATTGAATTTGTGGGAAACTAACAAAAATGTATTTCGCCGACCGCTTTTATCATTTCATTATATCATGAAGAAAATTTATTTGCTAAGGCCTCTACGCATCTACTTTGAGATATAATGAAAACGGTTGTTCGGATCGTAAACTTCAGAGTAGCACGATGAACATAAGACGCTTAAAATCGTTTTTGACAGAAATCGAATCGAAATATGGAAATTTGCTGTTACATTCTGAAATACGATGGTTATGTAGAGGCACAGTTCTTAATAAATTTGTACAGTGTTTTTATAAAATGTAAATATTCGTTTACGAAATCAGTAAGCAAGATCTCTGACTTACTGGAAATAATGGTTCGTAAGACTTCTGTTTTTAACAGATTTTAAACCATTATAATGATTTCAAAAAACATCTCAGAAGAAATGACCACACAATTTTGAAAATATACGAAGAATGGAAGAGTTTTTCTTTGATGACCTTTTCATAATATCATCCTATTACGCATAATTTTCTACGAAGTTTTCCTGTTTGAAGAACATGGCTTTGTCATTTTGTCGGCATTCGGCTCAACTTATAAATATGATCAAACCATTTCAGACATGAAATTTATTTTAAGAACAGGAGTAGCTTAACTATTTAAAATTCAGATTCTTGTATTCGTATTAAGCTAACTATAAGACAGACCTGAATAAATTGAGTCACCAGTTCATCACGGAGGGAAACAGTGACATCGAAAAGAAAAAGAAAATTAATTACGTTTTATTTACGTTAATTAGTGTTATAATTTTACGTTAATTACGTTATTGTGAATTATTACGTTAATTAGTTTTACGTTAATTAGTGTTATAATTTTAAATTTTATTAGATTTTAAGGCGTATAGGAATTATTTTCTCAATAAAACATTTCTCATAATTCAACAAAAGACGGTTTTAAAATGAAAATACCACTGGTTCGGAACGTCTTCATAATACACACACCTTGTTTGACCCTCACCCAAAAGGGGAACCGATCTAAATTATTCTCCGCACTGACCATGGACATGACAATAACTAAAGACACATTGACGTAAATGTGTCTCACATTATTTATAATTAAATCTCTTATGAAGACTGTGGAGCGCCCCATTCCTTCTCCTGTCATTACTAAATCTATATAGAGAATCACGCAGTCAAATACAGCTAAATTCACTGATGATAATCAAGTTTTTTGGGTGGAGTCAACGAATATTCGACATTTAACCCTTTCGCTACCGGAGGGAGAAAAGAGAAGTGCTTCTCTGGTCCCGCGGCTTCTTGCTGCGGAGTGTTACGCTGTGCCCAGACGATTTTAGATATATCAAGAAAATAAAAATTAACAAAGCACCCGGAAAAGAAGGAATTACGAATAAAATGATCGAGAACCTGCCTCATCTTTGTATTTTCCAACTACGAAACATCATTAACAATAGGCTAGACCTCGGTTACTTCCCGGATTCCTGGAAAACCGCTGTAGTCATACCGATCCTAAAACTGGGAAAAGATCCCACCGTACCCGGAAACTACAGACCAATCTCACTTCTACCAATACTAAGCAAGCTGGCTGAAAAAAATAATTCACAATAGACTTTCCAACTTCCTCCAAGAAAATGATATTATAATACATCAACAACATGGTTTTGTTCCAAAATTGTCAACCACCCATCAACTACTCAGAGTTATAGAATATGTAAAAACAGGATTTTACAGAGGCCAAAACACAGGCGCGGTTTTCCTGGATATCCAGAAAGTCTTCGACCGAGTCTGGCATACAGGTTTAATCTATAAAATGATAAACTACAACACCCCTCCTTATCTCATAAAAATTATTAATTCATACCTGAAAAATAGAAAATTCCAAGTGACTGTAAACGAGAACCTTTCAAACCCAATATCTATAGAAGCTGGAGTCCCACAAGGAAGAATCCTCTCAATAACTTTGTTCAACTACTACGTGAACGACATCCCTACACACCCAAAAACAAAATTATGCATGTATGCAGATGATACTGTGATATTAGCGCGACACTACTTTTCACCAAACATAGGCCAAGCTCTAAATGAACACTTACAGAACTTAGAAGTATGGTACTCTACTTGGAAAATTGCCCTGAACGTTTCCAAAACAGAGGACTTCTTCTTTTCACGAAATCACAGAAAAATAGAACCAGACATTTTTCTGGAAAACAAAAATATACCCTGGTCTCTAGAAACCAAATATCTTGGTGTAACGTTGGATTAAAAAGTCACTTTTAAACAACACGTTCTACGAATTAAAAAGCAGTATATGATAATTATGCAGTAAATAATGTATTTCCCCTTATTTCGTGGAAATCTGCATTAAGCAGACGTAATAAACTGCTTATCTACACCCTGATTTTAAGACCCATCCTGACCTATGCTAGCCCAGTCTGGTCACACTGTGCTAACACAACATTTGATATGATAGAAAGATCACAAAATTCCACTATAAGAATGATTGTAAAAGCCACTGGTATATGAGAAATAACGACATAAGATTTTCAATTAAACTACCTACACTTAAAAATTTCATTAAAAAACTTTCAGAAAATTTCTTCCATAAAATAGATACCTCAAACAATAGAACCATTCAGGAAATAGAAAAATATACCCCACTCAGAAATAACCCACAACTACACAAACCATGAGAAATCCTAATTTTATAATCTAAAATTCACTCTTATAGCAACACCATAGTCATTCCTAGTCACACACACAATTTACACCCCTACTCACACACCCATATATACAGATTTAAGACACTTCACCACCGACCAATCACAGACCGCGCTCTCACTGCGGCCAGACCGAGCAAGCAAGCAGGAACTCAATAGACTACTGCTGCAATATACTAAGCATACTTCAATCTAAATTTTGTTTTAACCATCTAGTTTTATTAATTAGTGAAGCTATAATAATTTTAGTAATTTATTCTGCAATATTTTAATTTTTAATGTATTTTTAAAACTTTAACTTTTCAAAGCTATTGCAATGTAACTTTAACTTAACTTATGATTAATAACTCATTAACTCCTGGGCAAGTGTAAAAACCAAAGTTCAGTTCACCAAATATTAATAGCCAATTCACAGGGGATAGAAGCATGAGAGGGTTAAGTTCCCCAATATAATAGTAGTCGCTATACGATTTTAGATATTAAGCTTAATTCGTGAAAAAAATTCCTCTAAAATCGCCTATTTATTAAAATATTTTGGTATTTACATATATTATTTAAAATGCATTAAACTTAATATATACAAAAAAAAAAAGATTTAATCGAAAATTGAATGTTTTAAACATAAAATTACATAAAAAAATCATACTTTTAGGAAAATTCAAAATATATTTACATATGTTAGTTACATAAATTTCTTGGTGGAATGATGTACCATTATATGGAATATGTAGATATAAAAGATAAATCTTATTTTGCTATATGGTATATTTTTTAAAAAAAAACAATGCATAATACAACGTCACATGTCTTACGCACATATTTTGACGCTTCACACAAGATTTTGAGCAAAGGGCACATCTTAATCCTTTTTTTTTTTTTACTTTCACTTTAATGTCTATGTGCAGATTTGGATTATTTTCGCTAACATTATAGTCAGATTCGCTAACATTATAGTCATTCGAAATAATGACTAACATTATAGTCATTATTTCGAAAATCTCAGTATCAGAAAAAAAAAATTCTTTTCGTCGTGACTGTCCCTACAAATAAAAACCGACCCAATGAAACGAACAGATGGGATCATCTGCTACCAAAAGCCCTATCCCCCATAAAGGGTCATAAATTCTCCTTCGGACTTCTAAGAAGCAAGCAAGAAAGAAAAAAAGCAAACCGAAAGCAAGTACATACTTTAAATCATGTCATTACATTTAAAGAGCCGCGTCGCAGCACGTGCTTTTAACAAATACTTCCCACCCCCTCCTGGTAGCAGAAGGGAAATCCAATTCCATATCACTAAGGTCAACACTCCAAATAACATATCTATATAGATTTCGCGGTATTGCAACGCCATACAGTAACATTAAAAAAATCAAATAAAAAGTTATCATCGAGTGTATCTCTATTGATACGCTGGGCCGTAGAAGACACTCACGGAGCGTATCACCCGTGATACGCTGGGCACAGGAGAGCCAACACAAGCGTATCGCCTGTGATACCCTGGGAGTGAACGGGTTAAAGTTTTATCTACTTAATCTGTGGTAATTATTTCCTACACACATTTTGATTCAACGTTTAATTATTGTAAGAATTGTTCACCTTCCTAACCCATACAGTATGAACAATCCTGCTTATAATCCAAAATTCTCTGACGCTTTGTAAGATTGTTAGTATTCCAACGACTATAGCTTGAGCTCCGCTCTCTGTCTTTAATTAATTTCCGACGTCCAAATTAAATGTTTCACTGTTTATATAAGCTTCGTTTCAACTCTGTTCATTACACTTCATTATTTTAATCTAATCTACATAAGCAAAATTTCGTTCAGTGGCAGGATTTTTGGATTTAAAAAAATTTATTTTGAGGTCCTTTTAGTTTTAGTTGAAGGGATAAACGGGACAGAACCCACGTCGTAACTTCTAGACGAAAATTATTTATTTCGGTGAAGCAAATAACTCATTTCTTTTTGCTTTTGGCAAAAGTTCAAATAATCGCAAACATAAATAATACAATTCAGCCTTTCATCAAAGTAGAATGTCATGGATTAGTTTGATACCCTGGAAATTAACGCAGACACTTCTTTTGTTTTAAAAACACGGGAAAGCCTTGCAACTATTGCAAAATTAGAAATACTTTTTTGAGGTCAAGAAAGAACTACTGTAGCTATGTCATTTTCTATTACACGATGGAGAAAGAGTTTGCAAGACAATTTAAATTTAGTTCTAAATTTATACACTTCCAATAAAGAAGTAAAGTGTCTCTGAAAACTAATGCAACTTTTTTTCACTCCAAAAAATCAAATATTCAGCAATTGCTAACCCATAAAATTGAGCTCATTATAATATTCGAAATGTTTCGTTCAGAAAAAAATTTCAATTTCAGTGGATTCGAAATAATCGAAGTTTCGCGATGTATTTAAGCGTAAAATTTTTATCAGTATGAGGCTCATAAACTCTCGTGTTTCAGACTAACAACTCTTCTTCTATTTTCTTATCGAACTTTATTCATCAGTCGTTCCCTATTTTTCAACATCAGGTTCCGTTTCTGCTAGTTCAGTCTATCTTAAGTTAGAACGGAAGATCGCATGTTATGTCTTGTAATGTAATTTCCAATTATTCGAAACTTCGTAATGTATTTTAAAGTTAGATTTTTATCAATTTGTATCTCAAAAATGCTTGCTTATTCTTGCAATAACAGCCCTCTGACAATATGATCTCTCTCGTTTTCCCTATATTAGCTGACATGGGCATCTCTAAGTCAAAGCTCAAAGTTGTGTCTCGTTCATTTATGTAAGAAAGAAAATAGGGATCTTTCCGTAATAATAAATAGGAATCCAGTTTCTGTATTCATCATCCATGTACGTTATCAATTTTCAATCAGATATATTAAAATTAAATAAATTATAATCGATTGAGATATGAAGCAGAAACCTACACTAGGGACGAGAAGCTCTATGCGAAGATATTTTTTTGTTATTCTGGATACTAAAATATTTTTCTTATTTTATTGGAAGACAAAATCCCTGGTTAAATTGTATGCTACAGAATGCATTGACTATCACGTCACAAGATAAGTAAAATAAAATTCAAGTAATACGATCAAATGCTATTCCCTGTGAATCATTACTCATTTAGCATTACATAACTGTACAGAATTTTGTTCAGTCGTTGATACGGTGTCTTTATTTTTTTTTTTTTTCTGTAGAAATTAGCCGAAGAAAATGTTTGGGTCCGTCCATAGAAGTCTTTCTTAGTGAGTGGTGATTCTGTCAGCACGCGCGCTTTCAAGGAAGTGAAATAAAGACTAGTGAATGAGCAATATTTTTACAACGTTTTTATGTATTTCACTTGATATGTGTCTGTGTGTGTATCAGTGTGTCATCAAATTTTCGATCGTTAATTTAACCAACTTCTCATCAAGCTAGAGCTTTGAAACTTTAGGAACCGTTCTTACTCGCCTAACAGTGCAATATTTAGACATTTGCGACAAGTGTTAACGAATATTTCAATATTTTTTAAATAAACTTTGCCACCGTATAAAAACGTTGTTTTTAAAAACTTTAGTTTTTATCTCGAATTATTTAGTTTGTGTTCCAATGTTTGTGCTAGCAATGGCCAACGAGTCTGGTTCGTTAATTTATCTGTTAAGGAGATAATTTAATTACAAATAAAATAAACTAACTTCTTGGTGTTGTTGATTCGCTTATGTGAATATCTTAGTGTAAAATCTTCAGAAAACATTTTCTGCCCTAAATTATATTTAAATGACTCTAAATAATAATTCGTTTTGCTAGCTCAAAATAATAACAACGTTTTCATAACGATATGTCTCATATTCAAATAGAAGGGTCATTTAATAACAGATAAGAAAAAAACATTAATGCATGTGCCGTGGATACCATTTTTTTTTCAGTTGCTTAGCTGGTTCGACTAAAGAGTGATTATACAATTTCAGATTAAAAGTATAAGCTACTTTGCTTGCGTTTGGCACAATACATCACAAGAGGATTCAGTGTCATGAATTAAACCAACCAACCAGTATTATCTTATATCTACTCTGTTATTTTTAACAAAGTTTAACCTTCGTTGTACCAACCTATCGACAACATCAAAAAGACCGGAAACGATAAGTTTTTCAGCGTATATTTCATTGTGTATAAAGGATGTTTGTTTCATTACGTTGTTTTATCGGAATTCAAATGCGGATATTTTGGGAATGCTTTTGTGTGAGCAATCGTGCATAAAAATCATTGTGTATTTCTATCAGGATGACTGGCTCTTATGTACATCTGAAAAGATTTTCCAATGACTTACGTTGTTCATTTAATTCACTTCGGCTTCAAAATAATGAGTGAAGTTTTAATTTCATGCATTCTTTTACTTTTTACTATATTTGCATATATATATATATATATATATATATACATATATATATATATATATATATATATAAATGTTTTCTTCACAATTCCGAGAAGATATTTATCTATACTTTAAGAAAAAAATATATATTCGGAATTTTCTCTTTTATCGTCACGTTATGAAAATCCCGTTTCTTATGAAATATTGAGATATACAGCTTTTCAACTCTTACTTTCTCTAAATTCTTTAAAAAGTGATGCATGTTAACAGGTAAATAAGTAATGCGAGTTAGTATCGTAAAGTGTTAATTATTACTAATAAACAACCAATGTAATTTTTTTTTCTGTTGATTAATTTATTCTTATGTATATGATGTTGTAAATTACATCTGCGAAAGTTGATTCGTTTGGTTTCAGGAAGCCGGTGATTGAAGTCGGAAGCAGTAGTATCGTAAAGTTTTAATTAGTATTAAAAATAATCGAGTGAGAAAATTTTTATTAATTATTTTTAAGAATTCTCTTCGTATTCACCCTCCAGATTTATACATTTCTCTAAGTGTTTCTTGACCTTTTGAAAGCCATTGTTGACGAATGTAGCAGTTGGAACTCTTCGTTGTTAAGGAGTTACTTCACTCTATGACTTCCTGACACCAAACAAATCAGCAAGACTAATTGTACTTTATTCATTACGCATGTAAGGATCAATTAATACACAGAACAAATTTTATCCAGATATTTTGGTTATTTCTTCGTAACAATAACAACTTTACGATACTCTCTCGTAAACACTATTTAAAAGTGTTTGTATGCTTAGGAGCTCAGAAGAATAATTTTGTGTGTATGTCCTGTATCGCACACCCAAAATTTAATTAAAACTCAGTTGCTGAATCAAACATAATCCACAAACGCATAATATTTTTCTAGTCTTATTACAGTGTTAGAATGCAAATTCACAAACAAAAATAACGAATACAACATTTATGATTTAAAACTTGCTCAATTCACAAAAACATGTGTTTATCTGAATATTTTTTACCTCAACATACATCAGCATAAATATATACAACATCAGCTCTCAAGAGTATATTTCAATTAAATCTTGGAATAAATGTATGTGCATTAATCGTTACGAAAAAATATTTTAAATACAAAAATCTGAAAACTGTACGAAAAAAAATTGCTTTATTTCTCATAAATTTTGTTATTTCACAATTTTTCCCATCATTTAAATTCTATGATTACAACTAAAATGAAGTCACATTGATTTAGAAGGAAACAACAATCAAAATATTATTCAATCCGAAATATCAAAGCTATTGGATCATATATACATCTTCCGAGATTAAACACACAAAACAAGACACGCCTTCCAAGAGTTTGAGAGGTACGAAAAAAATATGTAGTACACGTTCGTGCGTCATACGAGTCTCAGATCAATAAAGATTAACAAAACTGTTATTTAAAATGTATAATATCACTCATGTACATTGCACACAATGAAACCAAATGGTAATGAAAGCCATTTTCACGCTTCAGTATATCACTTAAGATCGTCTTCTGTAATTCCTATTGAACAAGAGGGTTGTCTTTTCTTCTTTCCAATGCAACGGTCACATCGAGTGGCTGTAAAATACCTGCACCGATAAAGTATTCCAAAGGTACCTGAAAAAAATTTATCAATCTAATTGAATCATAAGTTAAAAAATTATTCGATCTATGGAATATTAAGAAAATTAAGGAAGAGAATTTTTTTAACTATGGAAACTATGATTTCTCGAACATTTTTCCACATCTTTCATTTTGAATACATTTCTGTTGGTCATACCTCTAATAAAATCGTCTCAAGAATCTTGCTTATCGGATAAAAAGAAAAAGGCATATGTACTTGCGAAAATATTGCGTTTTACTCCAAACAAATTTAAAAATACTATGCTCTGAAAATATAAAAAACAATCGAAAAAAAGTAATATAATAATTAAAAGTATATGAATATTTAAAAACAGATACGGAAAAAAAGGGGGGAAATAACATATCGAATTTTTTTCTCGTTTTTATGCTTTGTATCATGAAACCCTCAAATCCAATATCGCAATGACACTTTCGAAGACTTGGAGAACAACCAAGGAAAAAACTGCGTCTTAAGAGAGGGACCGTATATGAATATATAAATCTTAATTGTTAGTGTATTCATCACGTAATGTCAAGAAAAAGGGGGAAATAATATGAATGACGTGTGTGGAAGTAGTCTTGTTTTTGACCCCTCTGATAGTTTACCCCCTTCATCTCTGACAGTAATTCAATGATAATTTATTGAAATTTAGAACACATAAACTGTCTACACAATTTCAACCTTATTCTATAAAGTTAATGAATTTTGTAAAGGAAAAATTCATGATTAGAAGTTAATGAATCTACTAGCATCATCATTAAGTTCCCTCAAAGTGATTAACAATGATATCGATTTCATATAGCTGCAGAAACAATTAAGAATTTCCCCTTGTTACTTCTTAATTTTTTTTTATTTATTTTTGAATACTGTAAGTGCAACTTATAATCCTTTAATCACCAAATTCTACCAAGGTGAAAGAATCCGTGCCAACCAAAGAAAAATAGCATTAGTACCTTGGTTTGTGGACACCTGTTGATCTTGAAGGTGGCGATGACGAGTGCCAGACACACTTTAATCTCCATGAGGGCGAACCTCATTCCTACGCAGTTTCTGGGTCCAGAACCAAAGGGCAGGTAAGCATAGGGATCTCTCTTGGCGCGCTCTTCAGGGGTGAATCTACGGCGAGGAAAGAATTCAAAAAATGGTGATATAGCAGCTTTTATACAAAACGCTTCACGTGTGTCTTGTAAAACAAAATTTGTTAAAGAATGGTTTCAATAGAAGAAAAAATGTTTTGATTTGTGATGTTTTCGTTGTGTGTGCAATTTACATAATTGTGTTTAATTGACTCAGAACATGAGAGACGTGCATTTCAGTGTCGGTGTAATCAAATCTGTTGTTATAGCATACGAAAAAGAATTTACTGTCAAATATTTGATACTTTAAGTAAAACAATTTTAGCTCCCAAGCTTTGAAATTTAGGCATTTTTTTATGATGAGGAATCAAATGAACATAAAATAGGATACCTTTACTGAAAACTTCTTTTTAGGAGTTAATTAATAATATCGACTGAATGAATTAGCCAAACTTCATATTTCATAATTTTTTTAATTTTTTTTAAGATGAAATACTTTTATATAATCTACAAAAAAAAATTTACCTAAAATATCTATATGAATACTTTACTAATAATAAATGTAATCGCCTCACACCATTATAAAAAAAACTTATTGTGCAGACCAAATAAATCCTAAGTAATAAAAAAGATAGCTAAAAATAACGTTCGTTGAACTCAGTAGACATATTTTGCTACTTAATAAAGGCCGGGTTTCATTTACCTGTCTGGATCAAACTTTTCTGGATCTGGATATAATTCTGGATCTCTATGCATTGCGTAAGCGGGTATAGTGACAAGCATCCCCTTTGGGATGGTGATTCCCGTGTCACCCAGTTTGTAATCCGCAACTGCCATCCTTTCCACCCTGAAACAAAATAAATATTCTTATATCATAAAAGTGAAAGCCTTTTGTCTATCAATTAGATTGAAATCAATAAAGAGAAGGGTCTATACATCACCTTATCATGTGATGAGGAGGCCCCTCTCTTTGTTAGAATTTACTTTTAGGTTATTTTAGAAAATTTATGTTAGGCCGGTGATCTGAATGGTAGCAGCAGAGAGAAGATGACTTCAATCATGGAGAGAAGCAACTAGATGAATGGGTCAGACTCATTTGTGTCAATTATAGTTTATTGTAAATTATATCTTATTGGATAAATGGATTGCTTACCTCGGGAGGAGTTCACAAAGAGTGCAACATCGAGCGCGTGTTAAGTGTATTTCTTACGTAGGCGAGAGTAAGAAAAGGATTCTAATTTGGCACGCGCGTCCTTTATGTGATGGCAAAATGTCCGTGACTGTGAAAAATGTCAGTGACTACATGACAAGAGGATTAATGGATCATTGGACTACGGGGACATGAATTACAGGAACGGCATCACAGATTACAAAAGGGAATGCTGATACAAGATTAAGGGGTTGTTTCAAACTGCTTGGAACAGGCGGGCACTCGCATTACATGGGATCTTTTCAACGGTAATTTTCAAAAATTATTGCTTGTAGTCAAGTTTATAAAAATGTAATATATTCAATACTTTGATTACAGCCACTATTGATACTTGTATTCGTTGCTAGTGGCGATAGGTCCAACCCGATCAACTAATGATCTCTAATAAAGACATTATCATCTTAAGTTTAAGTAAACATTATCATTTCAAGTTTACTTAGACATTATCATCTAAGTTTTGCCTAACTTTACTTTATGATATTAAATTAATACAGTAATTATAATAATTCTTACATATATATGTGCATCATTGGATAGCAAATATCCAGTATTTGCTAAATTAGTCTCGTTAATTCATTGATTTTAATAATAGGTATTAATTAATTGTTTTAAAATTAAATCCTTTTCGATGTCTTACTGCATTTTTTTCTGCAATATAAAATTCAAAAATAAAATGTATAATTACACGCAAAATTAAAATTGAATAATATTTACACACAAAAAAATGTAAGTTCCATGTCCGTGATTTGTTAAAAATTAGTCCCATAGCAATCAAATTATTGTGACTACAGTGTAAATGCGTGTTTCTTGTTCTCGTTTGTGCGCAATGTTAAAATTAAATTTTCTACCGTTCTTTTTACATCTTTGAAATAAGCGATTTTTAACAGCAAAATAAAAAAAATGCTAAATTTGAGGAATCTTATACCTCAGCTATCTTAACGAATATCGAATAAAAATATAAATATGTTGAAAGAAACTTCACCTGACTGCTGGTGGGTAGAGACGTAACGTTTCCGATATGACGTTGTCCAAGTATTTCATATTCTGCAGTGCTTCGTATGTCAGCTCACCCTAGAACGAAATCGATGCAGCGTGAAATGGATCATTCTACAAGAATGCTTTGGGAAGTGAAGCAGTTTCTTAAAAATCATAGAATATTGTGCCTGTGATGAAACTCGATGCTGTGCAGTCCTCATACCATAATGAATTATCGAACAAACTGGAAATTACAGAGTGTAGTAAGATTTTATTTCGATACGTTCCAGTATTTAATGTCAGGGGGCTTTTCTATAGAAACTGTATTAGCAGAATGTCGGTCAGTTTCAAATAAGAACGTTTATTCTTCCAAAAATTAAACTCTATTGAGACACGCATGTACAGATTGGCCGAAACGTTTTAGATCTGAAATTGAACAAAAAAAGGGAAAATTACAGTAATAAATGTTTTTCTCAATAATACACGTGACCATTGTATAGCTCCGTATCGATTGAGCCCATCCGGACTTTGTTACAATGCCTCCCACTTGAATATAATCAAATAGTTAATTTCCAAGCTTCAGCATTGGAAACAAACAAAATTAATCCACAAGCACTTCCGGGAGGCGTAGCACTATAACAATTTTTTGGGGAGTCAAAAAATCTCAAATAATAACTGCATTGTACGATAGCGCGTTGTCGAGCGTCAAAAACCAATTTTGTTTGCATTAATGTCCAGACGTGTGATACGTTTCATCAGTCCTTCCAATGGGCAACTCGGTTCCGCTATTCCCTGTTTGTTCCACAAGAACTTAATTCCAAGTTAGCGTGCAGTTAAAATAGTAATTAACAGCACGCTACCTTGGAATGAAGTGTTTTGATCTTCAGTGAGTTAAGGCAAACCTGTTCATCATTTTTAATTCGTCCTCCCTCTATACCGATATTTCCTCAACTACAAAAGCACTTTCAATCCACACAATCAGACAACACAAACAAAAGATGAATTATTTGTCCTTTAATACTTTTGATCGACTGATTGATCAGTTATTTGCGTTACACTGAGAAGCAACTCGGGGACTACTGGTGAGGAGCCCCATCATTTTGAACCTTGGTCAAGTGATGAGGACGACACCTGAACTAGCGCCTCTCTCTCCAAACTTCCACAACAGGACGACTTGTGCCCCACTTCAAAGTGGTGCTCGAGCACACGACTGGACAGAAATAATGCCAGCAGCGAGTTCGCGAACATGACCACTAGACTACTGCAGTCACTTGTCCTTTAATATGTTTCCCTAAAAGATTTCTCAGTTAAAAAACAAAATTTTGTTGCATTCGAAATACGACTCCATACAGTTGCAAACAACACACGATACGCGAAACTTTGTATCTTCACGAAAGCCCAGTATAAAGGGATTGAAATTGTTCAACGTATTATAGGGTTTAATGTTTACGCAGATGGAGCCATTGATTCTGTTATACGAGCATTAAAACATTTTAGCCTCACTTTGCTGAAGTACGGGTAATTTAGCTTTATTTGCACTGTAGCCTTATTTAGCTGAATTACGGGAAAGCATCAAGTTTTCGCGTTTCTTATTCTTGCAGAGAGCAACGTAAACAGAAAATCAGATACTCACGTTAGTGTGTTGGAGTGCATCCACGAGTTCTTCGTAGACTTTGTCTTGAATATCCGGATTAAGAGCCAACATGTAAGTGGCGAAAGACAGAGTGGAAGCAGTCGTGTCGTACCCAGCGATGAAGAAGATGATACACTGAGCCACCAGCTCGTTCACTGAAAGGTCTGGAATGAAATCACGATTATCAGTCATGAAAACCCCAAAGGTTAAAGGTAAAAAGGTTAAGATATAAAGTTCTTACTAAGATTTTGTCGACGATTCAAGCAAATATACTTGGTCATTAGTTCTATGGAAAATCTGTAAGTCCTTCTTATGCATTTACCTTTCTTAAAATGTTTAAAATGTTTCGAGTCCCACTTCTCACGTGTTTGACACTTTTAAGTAACCAAAGTTACATTGAAACTTATTTATGTCATTAAATTTTACTCACAAGTTTTTTTTTTTTTTTTTTTCAAATTTCTAAGTAATAAATCCTTTTCTGTTGATTTTGTACGCAAGGAATTTAGATAAACTAATATGGAATTCTACTTTTTTATAAATTCATATATAATCCTTTTTTCATATAAATAACTCTAATTCACAATATGTCATGCAACTTTAATATTTTTCATGCAACTGATTTTAGAGTTGCGCATATTTAACGCCAGCTAGATATATAGCTTATATTCGTCAGCATTTTAAACCAAGTACTGCCACAACTACGACAGAAAATTAGTTTGAAATCATCACATATTGCAATACTATTTTTTGAAAAATAAAGATGAACCCTGAAAAAAATAAAAACAGTATCTTTCGAACACTTTCTCTCAACCACGATTTGCATTCAAACCTCTTTGCGTTAATAAAAAGTTGAGCTTTATAAAGTGAAATTTGATGCCAGTTATTACATGTTTCCCGAGTTTTTATTTTACCGTTAATTCATAAAGGGTCCAAATAAAACCGGTATACCAGTAAATTTTCTAGGAAAACTCTTGAGAACTTTAATATAAAAAGTTCATAATAGCAAGACATTTTATTTGATTCTTGTACAATTTATTTCAGTCTTGTTTCCGTGACAACAGAATACGAAAATCATTTATATTATCAATTACGTAAATAATATAAATGAGAGAGATCCGACAGTTTATATACAATATTGCACAATGAAAACAATCATAATATATCTTATAAATGCTTGATCAATTTGTCAACATAGCTAAAAAAATGCACTTATATTCGCTGTTGGCGACACGAAGTCAACGCTCTCCAAGATAAACGTCTCATAAAAATCAATTGAATGGATGAATGGAGAAATAATAAGATTCCAAAAAATATGGTTTGTATACGGTGAATGGGAAAAAAAGATAATTTTTCCTGATTGTTATTCTTTTTTTCAGCTTTCTCTCTCTCTCTCTCTCTCTCTCTCTGTGTGTGTGTTCTATAGATAGACTGCGCACATATATATTAGTCAACATAAGACATAATATATTGTCTTATGTTGTAACGCCTTTCTTTCATTATTTAACTCTCAGACATCGTAAATTTTTATTAAAAAGTCAAAAGTCACAATTCCATTTCAAGAGATGTTTAAAAAAGTACAAACACTGTTTATTAAATTTCTTCACGGATAATGCAAGATCGCACTCTCTCTCACACAAATTATCATCAATACACTTGAATCTTAGTTTAGAATTAAACAATAGAGTTCTAGCTTACTGTCTTTGGGTGAGCCACTTCTAGAATACTACGGATTCGATTTCTTTTGACATTCACTCTAAACCTGGTATCAGTTCTACTTGATTTCAATGACAGAAAAGCATAGCTCCTATTATTCACCAGAAATTCTAACTTTCTAATATCTATCGACTACACACTATGAGCTATTCACACTCAGTTTCAATTCTATTTCAATTATATATTATTATACTTGAATCCATTCATTACTCTTCCTATTTCAATCTAATTTGCTTTTATCGCGTTTCCTTCGAATACAATGGAGCTGGAAATTTAAATATAAAATCAGAGAGTAGCCCTAGATATTAATCGGTACAGCGGTACAGTTGTAACTCGCCACATTTTTGGAATCTGGTCATTTCTTCAATCGCCCATTCGATTGGATTATATAACACTCGGCACAGAATGAAACGTGTCATTCTATGCCGAATCTCTTCAAAGCTTTTATGTTATTACGTTTCTTGGTGACAGTTTTGAAGATGTGATGATTGATGTCCACATCTCCATAAACGGCTGACGTATCGTCGCTTTCCTTTTCGTTCAGCTCTGACTTCCGGTCATCCGATACCTCTTTAGCGGTGTCCATCAAGAGCTGCAGAAAATCATTTCTGGTCTAAAAGAAAATGAAAAAAAAGTCATTACATATTGATACGTGAAGCCTTCGCTGATCAAAGAGAAGTTGGTACTTATGGATGTTATTTATGGCAATTCCGTCAATCTTACTCTTTGCTATTACATATGATAGACCCATAGCGGATGATGGACCAATTAAACCTGAAAATGTCATCAATTTGGTCGGGGGAAAGGAACACTTAAAGCTCCCTTGTGGGATTTCTCCCTTTCTCCTTGATGATTCCATGTTCTATTTTAAAAAAGAGCGTTTGCTATGTTTCGCACTCAAAGATTCATTCAAACATACACACCATCATCTAAATACAATGCTCAAAAGCATTGTGAGAAACCGTCACGTGACACCAGGTCTGTTCTCGCTTCTTGAGGTATGGGAAACTTCATTTAATGTTAATTTCTAAGTATTCAATTTGAGAAACTAATATGGGACCCCCAAATGAGTATGCTGTAATTTAATTTCTCTCCATTTAGAATATTTTATCCTAATTCATCACTATACAATATATTTTTATTGCTTAGTCTAAGCGTGATGTACTTACGCTAAATGATCATTTTAGCCCGATTGACAAATCTCTTTAACATTAAAATTCAGATGAACGAATTACTGAAACCAAAATAATTCATAAATCACAAGGATGAGAAAAACCTCCGGATCAATGTAAAAACCAATTTATTTTCTTTTAAGTTAATTAATTTGTCTTGATCTTAAGGATCTTAAGATACGATTCAAATTTTTCATTCGTAATGAATCGCTGTATTATTTCAAAGGTATTATAATTGCATTTTCGTGTGCAAATAAGGTAAATACTCATTTGGAATCACTAAAGTAAATCACAGACTTAATTTATTTTTTTAAACAATCAGACTGATATTTAAACAAGTTAAAATATAAAACTATGTAATTGTGATACTTGTGTTAGTCAAATGCTAAACCGTTACGTCATAATGAAATTGCTATTAAATACTATTTAACGTAGAAGCGTATTATTCCAGACTGACTACTTATTATCTTTTGATTGCTAATAATTTAGCGCCAGCGTTATGTTGTGACTTCAGGACAGTTTTAAAATTGCATTTCGTGTAAATATATTTAATTCAATAAAATATAATTTCCCTTTATTTATTGCAGAATTTTCTTGATTTCTGTAATGAGGTTCGAGATGATTAATCGCTTCCCACGACTCCAATATATACATAATGCGGCCAACTTTAATGAAATGTGTTTCCAAAGCGGTCCGCAAAGTCTTTAGGATTAGGCAGGCCTGGACTAGACGAAAACATTGTCGTCTGCGAGTCTGCAAGCATGACGCTTCCGCGGTTGCGGGAATGTGATCGAAGTAAGTATGTATGTTATACGTCCGTTGTATGACAATGGACGTCTCCACACAGCCACAGAGCAACTCAGGTCTCATTCATTAATCCCCGTCCGATAACCGAAATCTGGTACCTTCATATATATCATCTTTTCACTAGTTTGAAGTTGTTTATGAGGAGTAAAGTGTTTTCGAAGCAGATGAGTGCCAGACGCCGACAAACTATGGGCGAAATTGGCGGTGGGAACTTTTTGGACAAAGGTATAAGAAACCTCATCCCTCCATTAATAAATTGCGCTACGAGGAATTCGAAAAGTAACGTTCGATATACATATATGAATTTTCACATTTTTCATAATTATGTTAAATTATCGATTTTTAAGAAACTGAGTGCTGTTACATTCCGGCCATCCCTCGCAGGTTGTAAAAACAGTTTCTTTACATTTATCAGGTATTCTTCCTTTTTAAGTAGACTTGATTCAGTTTATAACAGTAAAGGCGAACTTTTTGAAACTTGATGTGTCATAATTCATACGTAACTTAAATCGATAACTATGTTACATTTAGAAATATCAATTCTTTTGCGTTATTTTTAGCTTAATTAAAAAAAGTTATTTTGAATATATATTTATTGATTAAAATGCCAAAACCTAATTCATTCTTTTATTATTGACTTTTTCTACTGAATTTTATTTGCTAAACTTTTACTAGAATGTCAATATTTCGTATATCTCAAGAGCTGCAAACTTCAATCAGTCGGTTTCTTTAATTGGTTTTTATATTACTGACGATAAGAATAAGTTGTGACAAAAATACGTAGAGAAAAAAAAATGTTTTTAAAGATATCGCTAGATACGAGAGTCGTTCAATATGTCCTTAGAAATTCCAAGACATGACTCTCGTAGCATCGAAAAATGGTTTGCTTTTGGTAAAGCATCACGGCTCACTCGACAGCTGTCGAAGTATCAGATATTCGCATTTGTGATCATGCTGTCTTTTGCACCTCAAAAATTCTTCGTCATCGCTTTTCCCGACAGATGGGACCATCTTCACCTTCTTTGGAAAAGATCCGTCCAAGGCAACCTAAAAGTTTGATTTTCACTTCATTTCGGGTGTATAAGGAGGAATCAAGGTCTCATCGGCGATGAAAACTCGAAGCAAAATGGCGTCGACAATTCGATGCTACAGTAATCAAATTTTTATTGGGTAACAAATGACAATCAAATCAAAAATTACTTTTGAGTAAATGTCAATTTTGTTTCGGCTCTGTGCAATAGATGGCAGCACACAATGCAACAATTTACCTTAATGATGCCATCTGTCTCCAAATACAAGTGCTTTTTGAAACATCCTCGTATTTCAAGGCAATAAAGCAATCGATGATTGGTTTCAAACACTCCGAATGTCCAGTTCGCAGTAGTTGATCCCAGATGCTCTTTTGAAGCTCTTGTATCTATTGATATCCTATAGAATCCGTTTGATTCCTAATCCCTGCAGACTGCGAACGTTTATTTGTTCGTTTCGCGTTCACTGTTCATGAGCGATAAGTATCCGTGAACAATGTTCTTCACCATTGATGCGCAGTGGTAACTCTCTATCGCTGCTTTAGGATAAAATAAACTTAATTAAGCTCAGATTTACCTTTCACGAAACAAGTTACAAGAAGAGCTCGAATAAACGTACCTGACCTGTTCTCTTTCTTTCCTCTATTATCTGTAATGTAGCATCCCGAAAAAATCTAAGAGCGTGTGGAGGGAGTAAAGATATTTTCAGCCACCTCAACACACTCGGACACAAAACTGAAAATATAATTTTATAATGAAAAATAAAATTGAAAATTCATTATCTTATAAAGCAGGAAAAAAATGAATTAGTCAAGAGTATTTCAATGAACACAAAGTGCCAACTCTATGCCGATCAACCGAGAGAGAAAATTGAATAAACAATTTCATTTATAACATCGGGAAGAAGAAAACCCTCGATTGTTAGATCTAGAGGTTTCAAATATTCACGCTTCTATTCCTCCCTCCCACCTTTTATATTTTATAAATAGATACGATTGTAGCATGTTTTAAATAAAACAAAATTTGTAACAAAATATCGAAAAGCTTCAATGAACAAAAAATGACTACTATAAAGTATACGAGCGAATTGATATGGATAAAAAATGCATCAAGCTATATTTACGATAGTTTTAAGAAAATAAATATAAGAAAGTGATAAACAATAATAAAAGAGGCTTCTATTCTATTCTACAATATGAAAAATAATGTTTTATTAACAAATTTTGACTCCCCTTCTGACAATAGACCACCTTTTAGATTGGAGACCACTGGTTAGATCCTCACTCCTTGAATATTTACGAGAGAATATAATTCTAAAAAAAACCTAGGTAACGTGACTTCAAGATACGGAATCAAGATTGTTTTTATAAGAATATAACTTTCAAAAATCATATTTTTAAATCAAACTATTTGATAATGTAATAAAAGCTATAAAAATAATTCTTTTAATATAAAATGAAGCATAATTTATAAACAATTGAGGCGCTTAACTGAAGTTGAAACGCTTAAAAACGCTTAACTCAAACTTTTATGAATTGTATATTATATATATATAATTCAAGTTTAAAAAATTATTTTTATACCTTCTAGTCATTCCTAAATTTAATGCGTGATTTAAAAACTTATTTTTATTCAATTATTTTTAGTCTGGAAACTTAAAACTAAAAAGCAGTTACGCGAGCTACACGTGCGTGCAAAATTTCAAATGAATCGGATGTTGTTAGGTACAAGACGAACCTCAGTCATCCTCCTCCTTAATATCCGCCACTACTTGAGCATTTTGTTGTATACAAAATCTGAGTAGGAAAGACGTGTTAAACAAAGCGTGTTAAATAAAAGCTTTATAACTTACTGAAGAGAACAAATCTCCAGTTGAAAGATATTCTAAAAACATCTCTCGCTGTAATCACAAATTTGTTCTCTGGATCGTTGTGAGAATCTATTTTGGTTGAGAACGCGGAGCTGGCGATCACATCCATAGTGTAGCCTCCGAATATTCTGAAAAATAATTCAACTCATCGTAAATTTGTTTTCAAATGAGGGAGGGAAGAAAATTATTTCGTGTTAAGAAACTAATAAACAGAAGTGAAAAGGGATGCAAAACGTATCTGAGATTAGGGAGTAAAAAGAACTTAAAATGTATATTAGTTGATGTATTGGATAAAATAAAATATGTATTGGTTATATATATACTATATATATATATACCTATATATATATATATATGCTGAGGTGCGTCTGAGAAAAACGCTTCTGTTATCCATTAGAAAAATCTTAGTGGGGGCACTACACTTTTCAATGGATAACAGAAGCTAAGTTAACTATAGTTATAATATTTTTTTAATGTAAGAAAAAAGGCTTTTGAATTGCATGGATTAATATATTTTATTTTTTGTTTCTGATTTCTCTCTTTTATATATATATTTTCTTGAAACCTTAATTTCCAGAAAAACAAGTAAAACAAGAGGATTAAACGTATATGAAAAAGCAGTCATTCCTAGAAAATCTATCAGTAGATTGTATCAAACTCATCAGAGTATCACTGACGGAGCGTCATCAATGATTGGTTATTGTCAAAGACTTTATAATTTTGCTTGATATTTTTAAACCCCTATTATACTAAATTACCATTGTATAAGTCAAGAGGCACTGTGTACCAAAATTTTAAATATGCTACATTTTATTTTGCCTATTGTGAAATGTGTGAACAAAATTAGAGGATGAGCTTTGAACAGCCGAGATTTCAAAGTATATTTTGAAATGTTATATGTTACTCCTGGAACTCCATTGTAAGAGTACTTGACCTTCTAGAGGGAAGGTTCGGATCAGATTTTGGAAATTGAAAAAATTTATTTCATACGTTAGAACAGAAAAATGAACTAACTGATGAAAGAACCCTATTAATTGTTCAAAAATAGCATACAGAAATAAAGTAAGAAAAAAATTCTATCATCTTTAAATGAAAGAAAATGCATACATCATGCACCCATGAAAGATTAAATTTAAGTGAGATAATTTGCATTTAGAATAAGATAATACCGAAAATAATTGATAAGAATAACAATCATTTAAATGTCTCTGAAACAATGTAGTCAAACTGGAAAAAGGAAACATTTGAATAGATAAAAAATAAATATTTTATTTATATTTTTTCTTTGTCGTGTCCAGGATAATATGATATACTTTAAATAGTCTCAAAGGTCTGGATGATAGCAGCTGCCCAATCATGTGCCTTAGAGCTGCAAAATTCTGAGGTAAAAAAGATGTGTGTTTAATGTGAAAACTTCATAAGGTTCGAGGTACAATGGTTGGGAAGTTATAAATGGTGCCAATGTAGACAATATGGTGTCCGGGCAATTTCTACAATTTACATTTCTTGTATTGTCATGGCGAATTTCTACGCAATAGCATTCATTGATTTGTTTTGAGAATGTGATTTATAGCACCGTTTAACCCATATGATTAATTGGTTCCCTTCGGAAATTTGGCTGAAACGTCTGCATAAACATCAGCCGGGGGGGATGGTAGGAAACGTCATGTTTCGTTCCTTCTTGACAGTATTGTCGTTTACGTTTATATGGGCAGAGATCACGGAATTAGAAATAAAAATCACAGGATTTTCCTCTACTGCAGAGTTAAGTAGAATCCATGTTGGGCGCGAATGATGTTAATGGCATCAATTTTAAACACTTCTCAAGCAGAGTCTAAGCAGCGTTGTTTTTTTGTTTTCCGATGCTTAAAAACAAAAAGATTTACCTTTTGAGTTCCACTGGATCTCCCTTTTCACTAGCTTTTTTGAAATTCCGAAGAGTCGTCTCCGCACATTCTTTAAATATGTTTATCATCTAATAAAAAAAGTTATTTTATTTAGAAAATAGAAAAAAGAAATATTTAGAAAACTAATTCAGCCCGTATAAAATGTCATCTAAGCACGTGAATGCGTTAATCTGAGTTGATGAGCTCTCAGGTAAAAGTGTCTGGAATCCGTGGTTCTCTGTACTTTAAAAAAGTTTTTGAAAATTTAAAATATGAACTTAGTATTATATCTTACTTCTGAAATATTTAGATTCCACTTTTTCTTGTTTTTCTAGTCTACCTTTAGCAAATAGACAGTGCTTAGTCTTCATAGGATATCATTTCTCAAGCAATGACACTCTACAAGCAATAAGCACTCTAAAATCGTGCTTAAATATTTACCATGACTTCGTTGCAATACGCAAATACTTGGGATTACATACCGCCAGAGGGAAGGGGAAAATGCAAAACTTCCCTATCTCCGTAGAGTGTCAAACATACCACATCCTTTACATAACTGCGCTTACCTTCTTTGAGTGGACTCTAACGTTTGTGAAAACTGTTTAATGAATATATTTTAAAAATTAAGATTATGTAGATTGAAAATGTTTAGAATCTCTTTTGCTCATTAAGACAACTAGAAATCTATTTTTTATTAGAGGTTTCAGCTAGTATTTTGAGATGTAAAATCATGAGAGACTCACTCTTCTTATTTTTCATAATAATGTAGGCAACGGTGTGACGATGGGACAAGAATTCATGAATCCTACTCCAGTAGCTGCAGATTATCTTTATTTTGTCAAATATCTTCATCAATAGACACGGACTTTAAGAGAAAAAAAATATTTATTATAAATTGCTATGTTCGCATGTGCAGCCTGAACTTCCTTACAACAAATATAAGTTTCCAATTTTATAAAAGTGTAGATTTCGACGAAATTTCTTCAATTAACTTCGAAGTAGAATTAAATCCTAGATTCTAGCAAACAGTCACAGCTATTTTAGTTTAAAACAAACATATTTATGAAACGTTCAACTCGAAATATATAATTACAGTGCGTCCTTTTTCGAGAGACACTGAAAACCACCTGGTAGAGGATGTAAGATGTAAAATGCAATTTAAATTGAACTTGAGTCGAAATCTAAATCCAGGTATGGTTTTCTTTAGTTTTAAGTCAGAGTTAGCTGCTGTACAACTAAAGTACACCTATCTTACGAATGGTTAACTCAACTGGGTCAATTAAACCTACACCATCTCCTCCCGGTTACTTTTTTGAAAGAGGTGTGCAGCGAGGGAAAAGAAAGAAAATGAACTGTTTTTTGAGAATGGTACGGAATCTCTGGAAGAAGTGGCACAACAGAATAAAATCAAAATATCCGAGAACAGTGAAATAGAGTGAAAGTCCACAGCTTCTTCAGCGCATTTTAGTAGTTTTGGGATTTGGTTGAGAGATATTTAATAACTAATTTAATATCATAACTGTATTATTTTAATAAAAAATAGTATTGTTTAATTATTGAGCATAATCTAACTACATTTCTCATAAAAGTTTATATATATTTAAGCCTGATTCTCAGAATAATATTAAATCGCGAGTTAATTGTAACTAGCATTCATACTTCCCAGTTTCTATTGACATTCATTTTGTTTGATTTTAAAGCTACTTTTTAGTTTGAACACTATTAGATTTGGTGCAGAATGCAGGCGCCGTAGCATAGGCTATTTTATTAAAGTGTTAACTATTTCGATATTCCATAGTCCATTATTTGCTTTTGTTTAAATAATTCTTCTGCGTTACCAACATCCAAAAGGCAGAGGGGTCAATAATAATTTATCTCTCTGTGATTACCAACATTGAAAGAAAGGGGGGAGGAGAGAGAGAGAGAATCACACTTTTCGTCATATTTCAGAGTTGACAGTTGGGTTTTTCTTCCCTACTTGGTGGTTAAGATTTGGAAAGTCTTTAGAAATGTTTGGCGATTTTTTGATCCAGTCTTTATACTGAAACAACCCCATTTCAAGCAGAGAAATACTTTAGTACAATCTCTCTCACTATAAGAATATTGTAAATTAGCGTGCCTTTCGTAAATTTTCAGCATCTTGTTCTATTTATTAAGTTAAGTTAAAGAACTGTAACAAGTCAAAAATTTTATATGACTTCAAAAGCTAAGACTTTTCTAAAACCAATGTATTTTTTTGACATAGCATCGGTTTTAACATTGATTTAAGAAATCAAATTTAGTTCAACATTGGTTTTAATTAGCATTGGGGTTTTAGAAAAGTCTTTGCTTTGCTGCTTAAAAATTTTAAAGTCTACACGTTTCTAAGCAGCAAAACTAACTTTGATGTATGAAACCATTCATGCTTTAATGCAATTCTTAGGGGAATATGAGCTACCGGGTCTTATAATCTTGTTTATAATTCTAGCACTTTGCAGAAGGTTTCCCTGCAGATTAAACTGCTGTTTGTAGAAAATACAGCCTGTGGAAGATCATCAGGAATCAAATTCGCAGCAAAAATGTCAATTCTGGATATTAGCCACAAGTCATAAAGAGTTTTCAGAGCCATCGCGCGTACGCAGCGCACTAGCATCTATAGATTGATGCTGCTTGTATAAATAAAGAGATATGCTGTAGCGGGACGTTGAAAAAAAGTCTATGATTATTTGTTTAGTGGCAAACGTTTGAGTGAGACCTGAGTATGCCTCCACGACTGGAAGAATAAGAAATTCAAACAACTTACAGGTTTGAACGAGGGAGGATAATCGGCCTTTTCTGAAGGAGGATTTTCCTATCGCGCAATAGCAACTCATGCTCCTGTGGAACAGTTCCACAGTAGTACGAGTTTGGAAACAGTGGACCATTGTGACGCGAACAACTCGAAAAACAGGCACTGGACGACCAGAAGGGTGACACGTCAGAGCGCGATGATCGACACCTGCTCCGCATGGCATTGGAATGATCGCACAGCTTCCTCCTGGCAGTTGGCAGCACGTTGGTGGTCTACTGCTACAGGTGTACAATTGTCGGCTTCGTCGGTCGTCGTCGTCTGCTTTGCGCCGTGGTTACGTGCAAAGTGCCACAGGATTCCCCTCGGCGAATCGCTCGGCGGCTGCGTCGGCAGTGAATGCTTGAAGGCACAAGGCGAGCGGCTGATTGGCACCAGTTGCTGTCTTTTCTAAGATAGATCTTCCAATTTGTGGACCCTGATGGCCGTATTCGTGTTAGACGATGCCAGTCAACGCTGCCTTCCCTGAGTGTATTGTGAACGACATAGTGGTCGAACACCCGGAGTTATGTGATTCTGAGGTGCGATTTCGCCTCCTCGGACGATCCAATTTGATACGAATTGAGGGGTATCCTCAATAGCAACAGGTACGTCCGTGGTGCTACAGCAGAGTCGTTCCTTTCCTTCCGACATCCCACCGACTATCTTTCAGCAGGATAATGCACGCCCACATGTTGCCGGACTGTTCGAGACTTCTGTTGTTTCTTTAGCACCCGCAGCTTCTTCCATAGCCTGCTTACAGTCACCGGATATGTGTCGCCTATTGAGCATTCTTGGGATATGGATTTGAATGGAGTCCGCTCGTGATCCGCGTCCTGCAGTTTCCAAAGACGAACTTTGGTTGCACCTTACAAGCAAATATGTTCTCTTCCTCAACAGATGTTATTCAACATCTGTTTGACTCCATGCCTAATCATTATAGCAGCACTTATTGCAGCGCATGGTGGCTGCACCAAATGGATTTCAATTAATTTGTTTCTTTTGTTTTGAAAATTTCATCATTTATTTGTATCTGTACCGTCGTTTCCATTAAATTTCATTTAGTTCTGATGAGTTCTTTCATGGTGTTGCATTTTCTACAAACAGCAGTATATTTAAGTTTCTCAATACTTGAATGTTTCTCATTGAAGGAATTAAGGCTTTCTTGCATGTCTTTGAACTGGATGGATTTTTTCTCCTTATTACAATTTTAAATATTAACAATTTTAAAAAGACACAGTTCCTTAAAAATGGACAAAATATCGAAAATCATTTTATTGCCTTATTTTCATTGTATGATGTTTTCGAAATTGCACGCTGAAGTTTCATAGCTTTAGTTACATTATTTAGAGAGAGATTTTAATAACTCTATATTAAATCATTTCCTTGAGATACAAAATTTTAATTTTTTTTTTAAATTTTTGTCCACTGTATTAAATCATTTCTTTGAAGCTTTTCTCAACTATTTATTTACTTCTATTTAAAATGCTGAGGCATTTTTTTAAAAAATATAAAGTTTCGAAATTTTTTCTGGTTGTTTAGTATAATATGTTTGCAGTATCTCGAATAAGTATGTAGAGGAATATAAAGTTATTTTTTTAAAATATATACATCCACACAATTAGGTTCAGCTTCTTTCTTAATGTTTTAGTAGTGTTTGATCGAGCAAAATTTGTGAAACTATGAATAGCACCAATACAACCAAACACCAAAAGCATAAATGTAATAAACACTTCTAAGAAATTTAGAAAAAGAGATTGGTTAGAAATATATATTAAGATTAGTAGAAATAGTTGGAATTTTTTATATATATATATATATATTCAAAAAAATTAAAATTTTCAATAGCCATATATGTTTGAAGATTATTTTTTTTCTGAAATGTATATTTAATATGTATTCAAATAGGGGGGATATAACTCTTTTTCTTATAAATACCTAATTATAAGAAATTGCTCTCAGGATCTCGCGTCCTCTAAGAGAATCAACTTATCGCCTTTTATCTTGTCCCGTCTGCAAATCATTTTGATTTCTTGGACGTAATGGTAATCCTATGGAATTTGACTTTTAATTCTCCCATCTTTACTATTTGATCTATTTAAATGCAATAAAGTGTATCTGAAATGGTAAAAAAATAATGAAGATGGCAGAATTACTTTTTTTTCCTCCAGTTGTAAAATATTTGAAAATATTCTTTAAGACCAGTGAAAACAGATAATTAAAATAAAGAATAAAGAATATTTTTAAAAATCTAAGGAAAATGGTACAGAAACTTGAGTGATTACTGCTTTTTTTGTTTAACAAAATGCACTTTATTGCATTCAAATGTAAATAAGAGAGAATTGATTGATTCCATGAAGTTAACATTGCGTCAAAGAAATCAAATGCTTGGTGGGCAGATTTGCCCTAAAGTCTTTAATTTTTTCTTCAGTTATTTCTTACATGTTTGGAAGTTTTCATTTCGTAACAATTTCTTATTCGTATCTGGGAAGTATAGTAGAATATTTTACTAAGATAACAAAAATGATGATACGAGAAGGCTGGAGATCATTTAGAGATAATACACTAAGATAAAAAAAAAAAAAAAAAGCTGGTACATTAAGGTTGAGATTGATTCAGAAAACCCCACTGATTAACTGCGATATAATCCGTAAAAATAATTATTTTTTAAATTTTATCTCAATGGATGTTTTTCTTACTTCACCCAGTTCCTAAAAAAAATAACGATCATTTTTGTATCATTAAATGATATCTCTAATGTTATTAGCTTCTGGTTGAGTACATATTTTACTTAACAAAATTAGGCTCCTCTGCATATGTTCACCCGATAAGTTATAAATACAAATCGTTACTATGTAATCAAGATCGTATTTAGCAATTTTAAAAGGTGAAATTTTTATTTTTTATATCACTGTTGTTCAAATAATTATCACAAAATTTTCATTGTTATATATATTATTCAGTTCGAAAGAATCGTAATGAAACAAAAAAAAAATTTGTTTTTGAATATCGCAATAGGTAATACACAAGATATACAAAAACTATTTTTGTTTCTAGTTGTAAAAAAATAACATTTACCCTTCTTTGAGGGAATATATGAAAATCCTTGACCAGAATGTCTCTCAGGAGCGGTGGCTCTGCGACAGACAAAACTGCTCGAACGCCTTCGAAGTGACTAAAAATTTAAAAAGGAAATGATTAAAAAAATATTTCATCTAACGTTGTATTATTAATCAATACATTTTGAAAAGTCTGTTGAGGATAGGGTGGAAAACATTTCAGTTTATAATTACAGTATCTATTAATTTTTTTAAAAGACTTCAGATTTAACATTTTTTTTTATTTTGCTGTTAAACAAACGGAAGATGCTTTCAGCATTCCATAGATGAATCATTTATGAGAATTTGATAAATATAATGTTCGAAAAGTGAATTTTAGAACTGTTAACAAAACAGCTACGCCCAGAGGGGGAAATATCGGTATTTCCGGTTTTTTTCAAAATTCTAGTTTTCGTGGATCTCAGATTACTTTCCTCCAATTAATTTATCCTTGAGGAGCTGATTTGTAAGCTTATGAAATTACATACTCCATAAGAGTGAGATGATTTATTTCAATAAACACTCAATAACTTGGTATTGAACAATATTTGTATAAAAAAGGTCGGGAAATTCGTCAAATTTTGAAACTGTGTTTTCACTTTAATAAACTTTGAGTCTCTATGTTCAGTGTACAGAATGTTGTGTTTATAAGTACTCTATAAATTTTTAAAGCTGATAAACGTAGTGGGCTTATGAAAAATGTACCTAAAGGTAACTATAAGACTAACAGATGTAAATTCACAGCAATTGATTATGAATTGTGCACGTAGAACTACTTCTCCATAAAAAAGAGAGATTCTCTTAATGTAGATAGATACATACGCTTAATAAACACACCAGTATTAAAATAAGTCTTTCGCTCATTTTATATCAATGATTTCTTTTTTCATTGCTTAAAACATGACTTTCATTGCTAATTTAGGATTATTCACGATTTGCATAAAATAAGTTCCCGTACATTTTCAAAGACGTCTCGAATTCACATCATATTCGGCCTTCCGGAAGAGATATTGTCGAATACTATTTGTGAATTGTTACTTTATCTTTCGTTCCTTAGGAAACCCTCGGAGGCCAGATCGACACTCACCATACTGATGCAAGAGAGAATTATGTTTTGAATTCGGGATTTTCGAGATATTTTTTAAAAAAAATTAATTAAACTCTGATTTTTTGAAAAAAGAAGAAAAGAAAAGAAAATGAATATAATTAGAGATAGGAGCAACTAACCTATTAAGTGCTCTTTCCCGTTCTTTTGAAACACATCTTTAATGTTAGAATAGTCTCAGGCATGTTTCAGTCATGTTGTCAGTCTCAGGATAACAACACACGTTTTAAGACAATAACTAGTATTACTGTCAACGAGGAAAAATCATCGTCTCAGTAAAAAAAATGCTTAAGTTCAAAATTTCTCCCGTTATGGGACATATTTAAGCTAATATTTTGAAGTACTTTCGTTGTAAAATTACATTTTAAAAAGTCAGATAATTATTTACGTTTATGCATATTTTATAGGGTATAGTTTTCGACTTCAAAATGCTGTTGATGTACGCACAATTCATCGAATAAAATTACAAATCTCAAATTATATTTGCAGTTTAAAATAATAGTTGACGCAGTTTTGTAAACTTTTATCTCTAATTGACGAATAATAATAATTCAAATTATTAATAAACTTATATATACCATATATATATATATATATGTGTGTGTGTGTGTCGTGATGATATTGTTATTGTGTGTGTGTGTGTGTGCAGTGTGTGTTGAAGTATTGTGTGTGTGTGTGTGTGTGTGTGTGTGTGTGTGTGTGTAGCTTTCATTTAAGTTTCTCTTTAAAATTTTAAGGTTTTATTCTTCTACTATTTTTTTTTTTTTTTTTTTTTGTATAATTTTTTTTTAAATTTTTATTTTAGTTTATTTTATTTTATTTATTTATTTATTTTAATTTTTAGGTTTTAATTTTTAGATTGTTTCATTATCATGCCTTGAATAAGTACTCGCTGTTTCCTATAACAGTTGGTATTGCTAGGACTATGACCATGAAATTTCAGATGTAGCGTATCTACACTACGTGAAGTCACTAAGCCTGAACTCCAGTGTATGCTAGTTCGACTCAATCTAAAGAATGTTTTTTTTCCGTAGTTCCAAAGTGACGAATTTTGTGCGAAGTATTTTTGAGAAATTTTGTTTCTCTATTTAATTTAAAGGAAATATGCAGCTGAAGCATGCTGCGTCGGAAACGACGCACAGAGACTAGTTTCAGCAAAAGTAATGATTTTGATCTTGGAGGTAAGGAACGCTTCTCCTCTGCATTCGGTGTGACCAGAAGGTTATAATTCTGTGGAGCTGCTCCAGCTAGACAGGGGTATTTTCTCAAGAGACAATTAAGGCGTTTGAATTAGATACAAAGATCAAGAGCGATAGCCATGATTTTGTTTCATTGAGGGAGCAACTTATAGCCACACGTTGCTAAACAGGTATAAACCTACATGGCACCACTTAAATGGGAAGTCCTACCCCACATTCCATATTCACCATCATAAGGGCTTGGCTGGGAAAGGCTTCCATTTTTAGGAAGATACCAAAAATTGGATCGATTATAGGATAACCTCAAAAGACAAGTCGTTTTTCCGACGGGGAATTCATATGTTGCCAGAAAGATGGCAGAGAGTAGTAGCTATTGATGGGCAATACTATGTTTTTTACCACGTATTAAAACGTGATTTCTCTCCCCACACACACAGAAAAAAATGGCGAGAGCTTATTCAACGTCCTAATATTATATGAAATATTTGATTTTCATAAATATTAATTTGTTTTTAACAATTTATTTGAATATTTAGTTTTTTTTATCTATTAATATACTTTACTTATTGTTGGATATCCTTAGGTTGTTATATAATATGATTTGTTTGATTTATATATATGTATAATGTAACGGGTGACTGTTCACTCAAAGTATCGATTTCTGGCAGATTTCTCATAGCAAAAAGTTTCTAGTTTATTTCAAATCATTTCTTTCAACACGGATGCTTCAGTCAACTTTTCCTTTATGTTCTGGAAGCTAGAAAATTAGACAGAATTCGGCTTCATGTAATCAAACAATTATTGTGTTTTATAACCGCAAATAAAACAAATTTAATCAAGAGGGACCACAAATTTCTCTTATTGAATTTGACGTTAGAAATTTATAAGTGAGACTAGGTACTGATCTTAACATTTAATAGTGGTTTGACCAATATCAATTACATTCATTCTATCCTTAGAAAAGAATATAAGTTTTTAAGAAATTACTTAACTAAAAACATTTTGCTTTTTATTATTATTCTATGTATTTTTGAGAGACTTTATGAAGAGCAATAAATCCCCAGACTAGAGTTCATTTTTCAGAAATATTTATTTTCCTTTCATTAAGCTTTAAATAAAGACTAATTTTGCAAAATGTCTTTTAAACTCTAGACATTCTATATAAGATACACTGTTAATATATAGAAAAGTGTATTTCACACTTTTATCAAACAGTAAATGCTACTTTGATGCTTAAACTGTGTTTTTATGGAGTATTAAGCTTGAAACTCTCTTTTTAAATCAAGGCTAGAAGAAATTGCTTTTCGAATTATAACTTACCCGTAAATTCGTCCATGTTTTTTACGTCTCAAGTCTTCTATTTCGTGGAAAGGCTGCAAAAAAGTATAACCAAAAGTTAAATCTAATAATTAGAACTTAATAATAATATATCATTAAGTAGTTCTTCTCTTTAAATATGTAAAAAGTTAAAGTATTAATAGTTCATCTTATGATTTTTATTATTTTCTTAATCCTAAGTATTAATCTTGTTTAAAGATCGTAGAATATTATCTACTTCCTCGTAAATAAAATACATTTAATTAACTTTAAAATATAAGAAATTTATATTGTAATAGGTTAGAAGTATTGAACAATTTTATATATATTTTTTAAAAATATATAAAATAAGAATGTCATTTCAAATTGCTCCCGATCCTATACAATACTATAATTTCATTCTAAAGTATTTTATCTTAACTTTTCATTTTTCAAAGTAATATACTTTTAATTGTATTTACCAATTCTAAGGGCTTATCATAATCTTGATATTTTATATGTTTATTCTTTTTATCAAGTGGACAGTTTTAACAAAAATACTTCGTTGTTTCTTACACTTATTATTATTTTAATCCATGTTAATTGACAACCTATAAATGCACGAACCTACTTTAATTACGAATAAATACTTTGCACATTTCATACTTTTTAACTTCATAGAAGTAAGAATGTTTATAGAATCGTAACCCATGAATTCTGAATGTAATTCAGATAATCGAATTCTTTCAATAATGCTCGAGGTAGAGTTTGGCTATTTATAGGATCTTGGGCTCTAGTCTCAGCTTCTAAAACGTATGATAAAGTGCAATTATAGGAGCAGACACAAAACCTCCAAAGGGACCCCAAAGACTAAATGTGGTAGTTAAATGAGCACAGTAAGAGTTTGATGTGGTTCACAAGTTGTGCTGCCACTCCCTTGTAATGAAGTTTAAACAACGAGTTTCACATGCTTCATGCACAGCGATACGAAAATCTATTTGTAAGACATCCGGTTTTAATATTTCAATAAATCAAATAATTTTTCACTATTCAGAATTCCCAATAGAAAAGGAAAGGACCCAAATTAAGCAAATTAGAGTGTGTTGTACATATCAATAGACATACCTTTGTTACGACGTCCAAGATTGATCCAAGAAAAGGTAAAGGTTTGACATATGGGATGTTTCGTTTTTTCCAGTAATCAAGATTTTTGTTGTAATACCTGTAAAAATGGAGGAAATAAAATACATACACTAGGAACATTGAAAGTCGAACACCAAAAAGAAAACTAACTATAATCGTGAATCTTCGACAATAATTTGAATGAAATCCGTTATGAAAATGATTCAAGTTTATAGCCAATGCGCATGACTACTCAACCTGCATTGGTGCTGCAATCAGGAGACGGCCTATGATGTAAGATTCATAAGCGTAACAATCACATTCCGACACTAGGAGGACGTTAGCTATCAAAGAATGCCAACTAGACGTATGAGAAGACATTTCTCACAGTTAAACGAATTTCAGAGGGGTCTGATCATCGGCATGAAAACCGCAGGCTGGTCCACAAGCCGTGTTGCTCGCTAGGTCAAGTGTTTGGAGTGTGCCGTCAGAACATGTTGCTAAATGTGGACATGAGATGGTACCCACGTGCAGGTAATCCGTTGTGGAGCGACGAAGCGAGAAAATCGGAAGACCGTTCAGCAAGCACTTTCGGAACCCTTAATGGCTCATTTCCTGATACAATCAGAAGTAAGGCTTCAAGTTGTATTACAAAGCATTTCCAGGTGCATTACGTAAGGTAATTTGCAATCTATGCGTCCTTTTTGAATAATATCTTTAACACCGAAACATCGGTGACTCCAGCAACGTGAGCACAGTGAAACCAGAACGATGTGGAATGCATCAGATTGGCAAAACGTAGTGTTTAGTGATGAATTCAGGTTCATTTTGGGAGCAGGTGATAACAGCATACGGGTGTAGAGGCGCCCTGGTGAATGGTTGAAATTCCACTCACTCGGTTGAGCAACATACTGCTCCGAGATCTTTTACTTCCCCAAAATAGTACCTAGCCGGCCGCGAGTATCCCGTGCCTGCACTTCCCGTAACTCCTACAGCCAGAAATGAGCGGTTCTACCACTCCTTTCCTGGTAGTAGGCATTCCTTCAGATTCTTACTATATATAAGTCCAGTTTTTACCAAATCATCCAATAAGAATCTTCTCTCTGGATCCTAGTAGAACCAAGAGAAAAGGTCCGCCTACAAAATATTTGTTCCTAGTAAGACCAGAGCTACTGCCTCTCGATTGGATGCTACAGTTTAACCTGCACTCCCCCTCCCCTCTGATAGAAGCAAAAATGGATTTTCACTGAATTTTTCTAAATTTCAAGATTTTTTTCATAATTTTCATTGCAATACTATTACTTATCATTAAACTATATTAATCCTTACTCAACTTCTAATCAACATACTCTTTAAATTGCAATTTCAACATCCTTTTAATTGCACAAGGCCAAGAAATATCAAGTCGAATAGCAGATGGGAGATAAAAGTCCAAAAAGGCTATGAGTTCCGAATAAACCTTCATTACGTAGCATACTGCCCACACAGCAGACATAATGGTCAGGGGGGGGGGCTTAGCCTAAGATAGTCAGTCCATTCTAATTGTGATATAGGAACCTTAACGTGGGACTTTTTCTAAATTATGCTGTACTGCAAACAGCTAGAGTAGCTCAAGACTTTCTACGTCGTGTTCAGACACATCCATAGCCGAATTTTGGTGAAACAAACTGAAAGGTCAGATGCCACCGTGTCACTCTGTGCATAATTTGAATGTTTGAGATGAGTGGGCTTAACTGCCTCGGGCAACATCCAGAATCTAATCAACTCAACTCCTGCTCATGTTGCGTCAAGTATTGCAGCAGGAGGTGGTCCGACGTGTAATTGAAGTTAATTAGTAATATTGAAGTAAATTAATATTGAAGTTTAATTAATATTGAAATTAATATTGAATTTCAATATAATTAATTAATATTGAAGTAAAATTAGGCAAATACTTGAAGTATTTGCCTAATTTTACACACAGTATTTGTCTCATTGTCTTGATTTGGGATGAAGGGAATCTCTCATCTGTATCATTAAGCGTATTAAATTTATATCATTATGCGTATAAATGCAATTGAAAAAACCCTTCTTAGTGCGCAATCTGAATGTATTTCAGAAACATTGTTATTAAATTGGTATTTTCCGTAACATATAATATATACTTTAGTATATATAACTGAAAATGAAACTACTGATAAATATACGAATTGAACATGTATATAAACTAATATTAAATTACAAAACTATAGCAAAAATAAATTAACCAAATTTCAAACGTAAAATAAATTGAGTAAAAATTGCTATTATTCTTAATAAATTAATTAAACTATTTGTAAATACTTATCAGGATGGAATACATACAAGAGAAGGAATTTAAAATAAAATATTAAGTTGTAAATTAAAGAAGGCAGAAAACCTAAAAGTAAATTAAAGTCCTCAAATTGTTGAAAGTATACGAGTAGCATTAAACAAAAATATGCAAAAATACATAATAAACATGTATACAATCTAATAGTCAATTCAACTATAAAATTATAAAATGTTATTCTACCTAACATATAATAATAAAACCAACAATTTAAAAATATTTAAATATTGCAAAGATCATACTAAATAAAAAACACTCTCAAAATCTCTGCAAAGCATAAATCAAGCAGAAATAAAAAGGCAATAAAACCAAAAACAGACATAAAGTAATTCAAAATGTTGTCTTGAGGCTGAGAGAATGGGTTTTAATTCAAAAATTATGGATCCAACTCTTCACACTCTGCGCGCTTCAATAATTTATAATAAAGCAGTAAAATATATATATATAAAAAAAACAATCAAAGATCATCTTTTCGTTTTGTCTTCTAGAAGAAATAATGCAATTCGACACCGATGTCAAACTAACCATGTTACTGAGACAAAATCAATCGTATTCTCAACTATCTTCAATCTTTGAAAAATAGATCATTTCCAAAATATGAAATCAGTGTCACATACATGTTTACTTTTATAATTGATTTTGATAATGTTGCTTCGTGTGTAGTTATGGTATTTGAAAGTATTTTAAATGTTTAAAGTATTCGCATAAAAAGCTTTTTACAAACAAACAAAAAATCGCTTCAAGTCACAATAAATAGTCAAAGGAATTTTTTTTTTTTTTAAATTCCCAAAACCCTTTGACGGAATTTCCATCTTCGTTAGGTCGTCAGTATTCGAGGACAAACTGTTATATGAGTCATGCGGGGGGGGCGCCGAATTGCAATCATAAATTCAGTGTAGCGTCTTTCTTTTTATTCAATTTCTTCTTAGCACCAAACTTTTTCTTTCTCTTTTAAACATATTCATTCCCTCTCTGGATTTATTCATGTTATAGTAATATTCCGAGCTCTTTCTAATAAAATACTTTCGATATTATTCCTTTTTGCTTATCTTGTTCTAAAAGCGTTCTACATGATCTGTGACTTTCGGCTATACTCGAATTTCACTTCACTGACCTCGGGGACTTTATGGTGATTTGAATTGCATCAAATTACAATTTCCTCCCAACCAAAAGGAAACGTTATTAGGTCAATTAAATGAAGATAGAAGTGAAGTGAATTTCATTAAAGATAAGGATATATAAGTGAAATAGAACTGAAAGAAATGAGAGTGAAGAGAGAAGGTTGACGAAAGCAGATAAATATTTGTAAAGAAGATTGAAACGTCGTAAATAATCGTTTGGATTAAAGCAACTCCTGGTTAAAGTAATAAAATTCGAATTGACTGTAATCCAGAAGTGGTTGAATAGGAAAGAGTGATTTGGTAAGCTAAGACTTTATTATTCCGCCCAAAACAAAGAATGACTGAGTTAAGATGGATTTGAGGGATATATCCTTTGATGTAAATAAAGGTTTTTGCCTTGCTCTTATGTATCTTCAAGCGGAGTTTTGAACTTATTGAATCTTTAATTAGACTTTAAGATGGCTGTAGAATTAAATAATGAAGGAAGTGCAGTGACGCTCTCTTTATATCTGTAGATACTTTTTGTGGGGCCTCGCAACCTTCTTCGCTTTTTTTCGCCGGAACTTAGAATTATAAATGCATATCATGTGTTCCACAATAATTAAATAAAATGAAACATTCATTACTATTAGCAAATGCCTCATTTTCCTGAATATCAAGATAAATAATAAAATGAGAAATATGGATCATATACACACACTCACACATACACTCTCTCTCTCTCACTCACTCACTCACACACACACACACACACACACACACACACATATATATATATATATATATATATATATATATATATATATATTTCCAATCAGTTAATGAATCATGAAGAATTCTGCTTCGTTTTCAAGTTTTGATGTTCAAATAATGTAGACATTTTCTTCAAATATGTTCTGCATATTTTACTTTCATTTAGTCATTAAATGGTGAATGGCGAAATTTTTTTATCAGTATCATGGTATTTTGATAAAAACTTGAAAGAAATTAATTCAAATCTTTTCCTATTCTAATTAATTAATGTATAGATTGTAAAAAAGTTCCATTTAGTATCAATATCTGTTTGTACTCGAGCATCGACCTTCATTTAAAAAGATTTTTTTTTCGAGGGGGGGGGATATCTTTGTTTGTCTTTCAATATTTATGTCATTAGTAAATTACTTTTGTCAGACAATCTCCCTCACACTTTATCGTGACGCATTTTATATATTTTTCATGAAATTTTAGATTTGTCAAATAATGCTTATATTTATAAGCTTAAGATGAAGAAAGAAAATGCTTATATGGTTTTGTGAGGTTCAAAATGCTTAAGGTTTGTAAGGTTCAAGCGAATTAAGACACCATAGTTGGCGGCCCTTTCTGGTAATCCCCTAGGTCAGGGTTGGCAAACCAATCGCACACGTGCCACTGATGGCACGCGACACAATATTTTGGGCACGCCACCGATCACAAAGTTTACTATGAAGCATATTACGGACGAACGAGAGTGATCCTACGCCACGGGGTATTTCACTATTTCAATCTTATCGACGAAACAAATTCAAAATTTTGAAATGACGAGGTGAATGTCTTTTTCACATTTTAATAAATCATAATTACACACTCATACTTATCAGAATTTACATCCTCTTACACAAAACTTTCGTTATAATTCTTGTTCTATTACAAAACTTTCGACTGTTCTCCCAACAGAAACAAAAAAAAATGTTTTTTTTCCCCGTCTGGCGCCGGAACACTCACACATCAAGTTTCATAACATGGAGTGTTCGAGCGCGAGTCGGCGTGCAGGAAGCTCAATCGTTTATTATTGTAGTTACATCGTGGACTATAATTGCTAATGACGGATAGTTTATTTACGCATAGCATAATAGTCAATTTCGTTGACACAACTGTATTTTAAAGTTTATTCGTTTTTTAATTACGATTTTTAACTGTTATTTAATATAACTAGTTCAGCAAAAAAACAATAAGTACAAGATAATAAGTGTATCAGAGAATTTCAAACTTGGTGGACTGAGATATATGGCATGATTAGTAAAGGTGACAAAGCTGTGTATGCTTTATGTTCTGGAACAATGGTATGTAGAACATCGTCTGTAAAACGGCATTTTGAAACAAATTACAAATCCATTAGTCAAAAAAGCGAACCAGAACAAAAGGAATTAATTGCAAGGGCTATGAAAGACAGAAATAAACAGTCGACGTCTATGACTAAATATGTTGGCAAAAATTGTCATACGAGCGCGGCAAGTTACTCGGCTGCGAATGTCATTGCTCCGCATAGTAAACCTTTTCAAGAGGGAGAGTTTTTGAAGGAAGCCTGGTTAGCATGCACGCCTTCACTTTTTTATGATTTCAATAATAAAGATAAGATAATTCAGCGCATCAAAGATACTCCTCTGTCTAGAAACACAATAAAAGAAAGAATCTTAAAACTGGCCGGAAATGTAGCAGATCAACAAATAATTGACATCGCTCCTTTTATATCGCTATGTCTTGACGAAAGCATGGGCGTCACTAAATCGGTACGTTTAGCTGTTTTTGCTCGATATTCCGTGGGAAACGTCATTAAGGAAGAATTAATTGCGGTAACATCGTTGCTAATAACTACAAAGGGCACAGATATTTGCACAGCTGTTAAAAATTCGTTTGCTGAGAAAGAAAATAATTTGAAAAAAATTGTTTCAGTAACAACTAACGGTGCTCCAAGTATGGTGGGTAAAAAAAATGGTTTCATAAGTCTATTTCAAACACATGTAGGGCATTCGATTCTTGAAATCCCCTACATCATTCACCAACAAGCCTTGTGTTCTAAGAGTGGCTTAACATCTCTTGATAATGTAATGACAGTAGTCACAAAAATAGTCAATCTCATTTCGTCGCAGGCTTTAAATAAGCGAAAGTTTGGTGTTTTGTTAAATGAAGTCACCTCAGTGTATAATGGCTTACTGATGTATAATAATGTTCGCTGGTTGAGCTGCGGGAACGTACTTCAAAGATTTGTTGAATGCTTGAAAGAAATCAGACTGCTTCTGCAAAATGAGGAGGAAATTGAACAATCCCCCCATTTGCTAGATGTTATGTGGCTTTCAAAATTGATGTTTTTTTCAGACATATGCCAACATTTCAGTGAATTGAACGTGAAGCTTCAAGGCACAAATAAAACAATTACGGTCATGATAGATCTCATTCGCACTTTTGACGCTAAACTGCATGTTTTCAGGAACGATATTATTACAAGAAACTACAAATATTTTCCAAACTTGAAAAGAATATCAAAGATTTATATATACATGTGGAACCGGGCAAAGAAACAGTCACTAAAAAAATTTATTTCTGTAATTGATTCGTCAATCGATGAATTTTCAGCGAGATTTTCTCAGTTCAAAGAATTATCGGAAACACTCAAATTTATTATTATCCCTGATGTGACTTCATTTGATAAACTGAAATGCCGCTGATTGATTTCCAGTCTAGCTCAATATGAATTCAAAATTTTATTGAAACAAGGAAAGAGTTGGAATTAATTGAAACAGAAAGATTGACAAACAATATAAGTAAAAATGCCAATAACAAAATTTTGGAAACATGGAATTCGCTACCAGACACATTTAACTGTTTGAAGAAGCTGGCTCGTGCTATTTTAACCATATTTTCATCTACCTATGCCTGTGAATCATTATTTTCAGAGATGAATTACATTAATGACTCTCTTAGAAACTGTTTGACAGATGATTCCAGTTCAGCATGCGTTCTGCTAAAAGTAACATCTTACAACCCTAATATAAGTTATTTGTCATCTGATCTGCAACAACAGAAGTCACACCAATATTACTGTAATTTGAATTACGCGTATAACTGAGACATTGCAAAATGTATTTTTTTATAGTAAATAAAGAGTTTTGAGTTAATCGATTTCTATTATTATTTTCCCAATAATCCCGAAGTCAAAATGATTTGACGGCACGTCTATGACCTCATTAAATATTTTTTAAGAAAAAATGGCATGTAGATACATAAAGGTTCGCCACCCCTGCCCTAGGTCAATCTTTCCTCTGCATACATATAGCAGCCGAGAATGCGTGAAAGTCTCATTTGGCTACGCCTCCAAACAAGGCGTAACTGTGATCTAGACTTTTGAAAGTTAAGAAAGGAAGATAAAAATTAGTGGACAGGATGAATGATCAATAATACAGTAGGATCGCTAGGTTATCACGTTCACGTGTCACCCATGTTTACCAAAGTCCATGAGAAAAAGAAAGATCAATAGGGTATTTCGAAGTCATGAAGTCCCTGTACTTTCCTAAAGAAGCTAAGCAACTGGCGGAGGATTTTTAATTATGGTATATGATAAATGTGTGCGTATAGTATTCAACACGTGTTTTATTTGTGTAAATAAAAAAACTTTTTGTGAAAGTCGATTTGTTGTGTCACGACCCGCTCTTGTATGTTGTATTGGATGAATCTTTCAGATATTATTCAACCTAGGGAAAGCCCTTTATTGCTTTTAAAAACACATTATTAAAAAATTACTCGTACGTATAATCGTAAAATATGGGAAACCTATAATAAATTCAAATTGTAATAAATAAAAAACAGTAATCCCACTAAAATAAAAATTTTCAAAGTATTGGAATGAGAAACGAATGAAAATAAGTGCCAAATTAATTTTCAGGTATTGAAATCTAATGAACTGAACAACATAAGAACTCGTATGATGAAGAAATCTAAAACAACCACATTAAGAAACAGAAAAGAACGCGTTTGTGTGAAAATTATAAGTTTGTCCAATCCAAAATAAAACTTCTAATGATATACTCCCTCTGTAATCCGGCGCTTCATCTGTCCGGCCATTCTAAGTAATCCAGTTTCTTTACTCAGGCCAACAAACCTTATAGACGCTATTTTTTTCTCATTTACTTCAACGGAATGATACATATATAGGCTACCAATACAAAACAGAACATTTTTGTACTTTTAGTTCTTCCGTGCTTGTTTGACGCTTTACTTGCCGATGTACGGTATAACGTTGTTTACAATAATAAATACCTTCTGCTGTTTAAATGCGGTGTGATTTTGTAGTACTACTCACTTCCGGTGCTCTGACAATGCTCTGGTCCGATATCTGAAGGAACACTGAGAGAATGCTATAAGAATGAAAGCAAATACAAATTTACTCTTTGTTTATTATTGTAAAGCTCTGAAAAGTTTCTTTTGGGAGCAAAAGAATATTATTTTGCATCAAACTCTCACATACCAAGTGAAACTAATTATTAACTGCAAATTTCAACTACATATTTAAAACATTCCTACATATTATTATAGAATAGGAATGGATGAAGCAAAATCAAATCATTATGTGTGCAAATAATTATTTTTCAATGAATCTAAGAATTTTAAGATTTTTATTTTTTAAATTTATGTTGATAAATCTTCATTTTTATTTTTCTCCAATTTCCTATACACACACACTGTTTATATATATATATATATATATATATATTAAAATGGCAATGATAACAGTCAATAAAAAATACTTTGGTTTTTATCGCAAAAAGTCATTAGTGAGAACATGTAATCGTATATTCACGTTATGTTAGAATTTTTACCATTTTTTTAGTAATTATTCAGTTACTTTGTGCAATTATCGACAAGCCAAAAAACCTTACTTTAGGTAAATACAGTAAACTTCAGTTCTGTTTTAGTTAAAATTGGAGGTAAATACCGTAAACTTAAGTAATAAATAAACTTCATACCAGTAGAATAGAGCAGTACTTATAAGAATCAAAAGAAGAACCACGATTGTCCCCACATCCATGATGACAGAGGCACCGAAGCAACAGTTTCGAGAACTCTGCGTGGGTGGGCCCTTTCACACAATTGCAAAACACTTCCTTCAACGGTTAGTTCTGACCGCTATTCTCTAGGCGCTGCCAAGGTTTTATTAAACATAGGGGGAAAAGCGACGGAACAATGATCACTGAAATAATCTCTCTCAATGAAATAATCTCTGCATGACGTCAGTTTTATGGCTATTATCTCTCGCGTGGAGGGGGACGTTTTTGTTTTTCAACTTCCAGACTGTTAGTCGCTGATACTGTATGCCTTTGATTGTGTTCGAATGCTGTGACAAAAAATGAGACGTATTCTAATTTCATTTTTTTTTTTCAAGGCCAAACCGATTTCGTTTGTGCTTTATTACACATGCAATTCGAGGTTCGTAATTTCGATGGGGTATTTTTTTTTTTTTGTTTCATTTTGTATCTTCTCTATAACATTGAAATATTGTACTAATTACTGACATCTTTATAAGATAAAGAAAAGCATTGACTGGGATTAAGAAAATTTAGCTTGAAATTTATTCTGATGAAATATGAGAATTGTTCGAATAGTTCAGTTCTAAGCTAACAATTCGGACATTTTAATTAATCAGATTAATAAGTCCACGTATCTGTAATCTTTGTTAATGTACCCCGCTTTGTTTTATGGACAAATTCTTGAATATTATTTTCTGAGAATTTATCTTTTTTATCTGTCATTTGAGAACATATTAAAAGAAAAAATAAACCTCTCGGTCAGATTTGTACTATTTACTTACACGAATGATATATTTCGCTGCGTTTTTTGTCGATTTGCTCTTTTTGATGAATACTTTTGCACATATGATGCGCGAATTTTAAGTAGATTTCCTCATAAGTATTAAGAAAAATTTGTTTTAATTAAAGAAGAGTATATGTTTTTTTCTTTTTCTTTTTCTTTTCCAAAAAGCTTATACAATTGAGGGAAAATTCAATGTTATCGAATGAGTTCTAAAAGGGGGAAGACAAGCAGAAATTGACAGAGATCTTAATTTCCTGAATGTACATTACGCGAATGATTAAAAAACTTGGATTAAACTCATCAGTTTGTGGATTATCATAAAGAACGACAGGAAATGGAATAGGACAGTGGTAACTTAAAATGCGGTTCAATAATCATGTTCACCAACTGTTCAGCATTATAGAATAGGAGACAAAGTATGTAATATAATTTATATGGAAAATATGGAGTGATTCAAATGAAATGATTTGGAACTTAAAATATGTCTATCTAATGAAATAGTAAGTCGCAACATAAAATATGCTACCCTACTCTACTCAGCAATATAAGATATATTCCATGTCACAGGATTATTGCTGGAGTATTTTTCAAAAAATCTCCAACTTACAAAGTTACAAATATATATATACATCAAAGATATGAAATAAAACGCGGAAAATTAAGAATCAAAAAGAAATTTATTTCCTTTGGAAGAAAGAAACAAGATTCCTATTTTGTTCATGAAATTATTTTGAGTATTCAATTTCCACTTGAAAGAACTGTTGAAAGGGAAAATTAAAAACCTTTGTCAGAAGTGGGATTCGAACCCACGCCCACCGAAGTGGACTGCGACCTGAACGCAGCGCCTTAGACCGCTCGGCCATCCTGACTTACTATCGCTGTCGAAACTCTTATCTTAGTGTATTAGTACTTTTCCTGCCGAATTTTATCATTTGTGCGGATTTTCTCTGCATTGCATTTGCTCATAGGGAGTTTCAGCTTTAATCTTACTGATTATGTTTCACGTCACTCCAACCACTTTTTCCACAAATTTTTCTTCGAAAGGATTTCCTTGGTTTTCAACTATTTCTTAAAGTTAAAGGTTTGTTTGAATAACTAAAGAAAAGCGTGTATTTTCTTTTCAAAAGCACAGATTGAAATGCTTAAAAATTTAATATGAATGTGATTTATATTCAGTAATTCAATTCAATAATTCTTAAGACTTGACTATATTCAACTATCCATTCAAATAAAAACTCAATGATATTTTTTAAAATTGAAAAAAATGCCTTTTTAGGAATCAAAGACCGAAAAAAAGCATAAAACATGCCTCAAAGCATTCATCTCACATTCTGTTTTGATTTTGATCAGTCTTTGACTTTATTTCTATGTAAAACATTTTGAAAGCAGCACATTTATTAAGCGGTATATTACATTTTGGATATTCGGCATTTTACATTAAGCTATATATTGCATTTCGGTATTATTTAAAGAAATAATACCCCGAAAGTAATATTTAAAAAAACAGAGAGAAACTTTTGTTAAGAATTATGTTTTCAAAGAAAAATTTGCAAAAAAAAAAACCTCGATGGGAGACATTTATTTCTCCACGCGCTGAACAAACATTTTTATCTCATTTTTAGGCATCTTAATTATACCAATATAGATATTGTCGAAATATATTTCAGTTTTCTTTATCTTCTGATTTCTGAAAACGCATATTGTCAAATGGTATTGCAATCGTTTATCTTAAAAACAACTGAAATTATAAAGATAAGCTTGTTATTTATTAGAAAAAAGAACAGAATTCAGTGTGGGATTCTTTGATTTTACAGCCTTTATATTAGAAATTTATTATTTTATTTCCTATTTTATTATTTATAATTCCTATTCTCAACTGAAAGTATGTCTTTCAGTTCAAATTTTCTACTCGAATTTAAACCCACTTCCTATATTTTCATATACATATAACTGACTATACAATATTATAGAATGCTCAAACAGTAATGGGA
>BMAW01017637.1:519419-559140 GCA_019974015.1 Nephila pilipes | reverse complement strand
ATTCTCATACAAATAAGTTGTGTATATTCTCATACAAATAAGTAGTAGGGTGTTGTATATGCCCTTCCTTTCTCCCTCCCTTCTTATTTCATTTGGACGTAAGAAACGTCATACCCGATAAGGATCCGAAGTTCTACGACTTATCTTATTTTAGTATGTTGAGTTGTTATTTCCTATTGCAACGCGTCAAACCTTAACTTACATCTGATTTTTGAAACCTGTTGATTTCGTATTGGAATGTTATCTATACACTGATTAGCTATTTGTGTTCAAGCAGGTGCTTGAATAAATGAATTAAGTAGAATTAGTATAAATTAAGCGGAAGAATTTTTAATTGTAAGCTCTCTCTCTTCTACACAAAGTTGTTTAGTTGAACAGTATTAATTTCATGCAGTATAAACTTATTAAATGAAATAATTGATGTACAGACACATAGTTTTTTTCCCGTTTAATTAAATGAATTAACTGAATTATTATAATTTAAATACAAATTAAATAGAGGAAAGTTTTAATCGAAAGTTCTTATTCTGTTTTTTAATGCAAAGTTATGCCTATTTAATTGAATATTTCTCAAACATTAAAAATAATACGATTATTTTCAAACATTATTTTTATTTCATTTAAATGAATGAATTAATTGAATTAATATAATTTGAATATAAATTAACTGGAGGTATATCATAATGATATTTTCTTTCTTCCACGAAAAGTTGCGCATACTTAATTGGAAATTATTAAGTTTAAAATTTTCACACTGCTTATATAAATAAAATTGGAATATATATATTCCAATTATAAAATATACCGATTCTATAACTAAATATATAAATAAGTAACTTTTTAATCATTTTTTTTCCTTTGTTCAGCTAAATTTTATTGTGATGAATAACACATCGATCAATAACTCCCGAGTCTAAAATTGAAAACAACATTTTTTTTAGCGATAAACAGCTTTCTGAATCATCGACTCGTTGCTGTTTTAAAGCAATCGCGGCACCCACTTGAAAAAAACCTTTTTCACTTCACTTCAAAAAACCTTTTTCCTGGTCCGATCGACTTAAAATTTTGACACGTTTCAAGCAAAGATTAGTACTCTAGAAAGACCTGGTTACTGGTTTACTACGAGCGCCATCTCTGGGTTAGTCTTTGGAGTTATTGATCGATGTGTTACATTTATCAATAATGTTACTTGAAAAAATTACTTATATTATTCATGTTACAGATTTTTAACATTTAGTTAGAATCTCGAGTACAATTTTTTCTAACAAAATTTTATGTATTTCCTGAAAAAACAATAAGTATAACAGCCTTTCTTATCCAGACAATCTGAATATATATTTTTATGGGTGCCAGACATATGAGAAATTGTAGAATACCGTATCTAAGGCTCCTTGTTTTTATGATATATATTTTTTCATATTACTAGTTTAGCTCAGAATTTTTATGATCCTAATAGTGATATTTTGATCATTACATATAACTATAAGAATCATTTTTGCCAAAAAAGTTTTTTTTCCGTCTTATATGAATTATTTGTTAGATATATTTGCATTTATGTACCACATTTAAAGAAAAGTATAACACAATACGGTTCCATTTTGTATGCTTCTATAAAGGGTACTTTCGCATACAATTTCCCCCCCCCCCTCTGAATAGTATCTAAATTTTAAGAACTAATTTTTGTATGAAATAAAGAAAAGAAAATTAAAATTTCTAAAATTACAAAGTTTTTTAATTTTTTATAAAGAAAATATGCAGTAATATCATTAAAAATTAACTGACTATATCTTGTGCATTATTTTATCTAAGAGGAGTGAAATATTTTATATATTTATTTTTAAAACTTATACCTAAATGCGAATATATCTGAAAAATCATGTTCTTATTCAACTCAAAGGGGAAAATTACTTTTTGACTAAAAAATATTTTTAAATTGCGATGACATGAGCACAATATTATTATTAAGTCTACAAAAAACTTTAGTTCTGCGAATAATTTGGAACAGAAATGACACAAAAGGAAAAAGTCTTAAATTTGGAATTTTATTTTCCCTTTATGTGTATTCTGGTACCCTTACAAGGAGCAATATTGTAACTAGAAACTTTTATTTCTATTTTTTTCCCTAATGTACGAAACTGATTTAAATTCTTAACGATTATGGTAAATCAAGGATATCAACATTTTTTTGTTTGTAAAATCCCTTACACATATAATAAGTTTGGTAATGAAATTATTATTATTCTAAAATTGAAAAGAAACTGTTCTCTTATAAGTTGCCGGTTACTTAATATATATTTATAGGTTTTTAAGTTTAAGTGTTATATATATATATATATATATATATAATAAAAAAGTATTTTCTTATGTTAAAATATTGTTGTCCTAAGTTGCTATTATTGCCCTGAAATCTTAATTTATCTTAAATTTTTCAGCCATAGTAACACGTTAATCCTTATTTCGTGATATCATTCCTTTTAATCTCTTAATTTATGCAATCACGTGATTTCCAAAAATACTAAGATCAGCATTTCCCACGCTCTAAACTAATAGTGATATTCCCTGACATCAATATGTATCCATGTAAAATACCTAAGGATCCCTACATATATTACCATATGATCTATAAAATCCTTATTTATCTTCCCTGTAGAAACAAATAGGGAAAATTATCTGTCACTTCAAACATAATTACCAGAGTGAGTGGACGAATGTTGCATCCGTCATTATTCCCGACGTATCTACCTCCCTCTCGTGTAAACATTAATAAATTCGTTAATCATCGATTTAATGTTTCTTTTTTGAGCATGTCTGCCCTAACTAAAGTACGAAATATGCTTTAAACTCAATATTTTAAGGTATATTATATATATATATATTCCAGTAAGAAAAAAACTTTGAAAAAGTGATATTATATAAATATTTTATTTTGAAAGGCAACATAATTACGAACTTCGCACGGTTGCATTACATTATAAAATCTTAATATGTTTATATAACATTTTTGCATAGTTTTAACGTTCTTTGATTTTTTTTCTCCTCGTTGATTCTTCTTCTGTTCAGCATAAAAACAACTTTTTTTTAAGCAATGCTTTATTTTAACACGATTTTATCGTCTCTAGGTTCTACTTTCAGCTGGATCCCCTTGTAAGGAATTAAGAGACCTGGCCCAAGATGGAAATCTAACGGCACCTGCAATTGAATTCAAAGCATTTGTAGAATTTTCGACACAAGAATGAACTTGTATTAATAAAATATTTGAGAGTTCCGATGTAATAAAACTTAACGATAAATTCATCATAATACATTGAATATAAATGCTTTTAAATTTTGATGTCAGTATATTGCTTGTAACGTGTACATTAATTTTCAATACAGTTTATATGTCAGAGAAATTTATATTTGAAGAATAATAAGGCGTATTTAGATTGATAGTTTCTTAAACGTACAACTTAAACCTTTTGTTTTAAATTTAGGCAATTCAATTTGTTAATTTATTCATATTTCTTAGTTTACTATACTAATCCACAGAGCTGAATTTTTTTTAAATGCTCTTCTTTACATTTCAAAATTCCTTGTAACTCAATAAAATAGAATGAAATATATTCATATGCTTATCTGAAAATTATTTCTATTCTCATTTTTGTGAAAATCTTTCTGCTTATAAAATTATGCTTAACTGTAAATTCGGAAATAATTATTTCTTTCTTTACGAAAAGAAAAACATTTCCAATCCATTCTTACTTGATACTACTTTTTGGGCATCAGTTGGGATGAAAAACAATACTTTATGTCCTGTATGCAATTTATTCCATTTCTAAATGTTATATAAATTGTACAGAAATTAATTAAATGATCTTTAACAAATTTTAAGTCTATAAAGTAGAAGCACATAATTATCTAAAAAATATTATCTGAAATTAGAAATAAATTCTTTTTGGCCCATTTAATATTTTTAAAAACGTAAAAAAAGTACCTTTGTTTGTGTACACCTAAGCAACTTAAAATTGGAGACAATATACACGAGGCACACTTTGATTTCCATGAGAGCGAATCTCATTCCCACACAGTTCCTGGGGCCGGCACCGAAAGGCAGGTAAGTGTATGGATCTCGCTTGGCTCTCTCCTCCACTGTGAACCTATGTGTGTCATGATGAAATTTGTGTAATCAAACTTGGGAAGCCAGTCTTATTTTCCATGAATTTAAGAGTAAAGCGAAATCTCGATTTGTCTACTACATGCAGAATTAAAACAACAATATCTAGAGCATATTACTTGATCAATATTTAATTTGATTACGACAGGAAAATGTTTGATTAATAAAAAAGAGAGAGAAGTAATGAACAGCAATATAATATATATTTATAGAATAGTATTGACATTGTATTTGACTATTTGAAATAGAATATAAATATTTTCACACGCGCACAGTTAAGCAGAAAAATGTGATTCTCTTTTCTAGTTTTGGTTATAGATACTAATGAGTAACTAAAAGAATCTCAAAAAGCTTATTTACTTAATCTCTGGAGGATAGTTCAGATGTAAAAAATAAGTGGACGATATAATTGATAACAAAGATTCAAATATTGTTTATAAATTCTTTAACATCGGTCTTCCGAGTCAGAGTAGTGCATCTCATCTTTCGAATTCGCTTTTCATCTCGCGACATATTATAAAGTCGGGTTGAGTTGCAACATCTCTGCCGTTATACTTAGTTAATGCAACGATAATTTTTTTATATAATTTAATAACTACTTGCGCACATATGAGCAATGATTGAAAGCAGTTTCCCACGATTAACATCAATACCTAAAGAGCGACAAGAAGACCCTACGCTCACGTCACTGGCTCAGTTACAAAAGAAACACAAAGAAATCTGGCCCTGAAGAAGCAAGAGTCTCTTGGCTCGGATGAGGTGCTAAATTACGCCAAGGTAAACTGTACCAAACAATTTATTTATTTATTTGTGTAATATTCACTCACATAAGTCGATGGAAGATTTTATAGCAAGACCGTGTATGTAAATCTGTGTATGTAATGTATATACAAAAAATTGTGGATCATCTGGTACTGTGCATAGAAAAAAATGAAAATCCCATCAATAAAGTAGAAAAGTTTCCATTTACCTGTCAGGATCAAATACATCCGGATTCGGGAAATATTTAGGATCCTTTTGAAGTGCATAGTTTGGAATCGTGACGATCATTCCCTTCGGAATAGTTATTCCCGTGTCTGCCAACTTCAGATCCGCATCTGCCACTCGCTCGAGTCTAGCGGATAAACAACATATAGAATGCATTGACATTGATTCATATTATCGAAATTGTCACTCAATATGTTGAAATCAAATACAATATTCCATTACATAATTCATTTCATTCGAAACATGAATGAATCAAAAAGAAATTCAAATATTTATGCACATATTTCGTTTAAATAAATATGTGTACTTGCATATTCATATATAAAATTACCGACTTGTTTGCAAAAACAATCCTTAAGAATTTAAGATTTCGAGGACTGAATATCACACTGAATATGGACTGTACCTTCCAAAAATAATATAATTAATTTGCTGAACACAAATTTCAATTCAATTTTCTTTCTAGGAAAAAAATTAGAAATTGAAACTATGTATAATTTGTATTAGATTTTAAAAAGCAACTGTTTATCGTGACATTGATATACGTACAGAGGTGTCATTACGCTCATTTTTTATGTACAAACTCCCAAAAATGTTTTAAAAGAATTGAAAGATTATGCAATCGGTAGAGCAATACAATTATACTGTCTATTTTGTTTATTGTTCTCATGTCCATTATCCTTATCCGTAGGAAAAAACCGGCTGCGGTATCGTAATATCATTATGCTGGTAATAGTAGTTTGGATTTAATTCCGATTCAATACCTAAGGAACCAATCTGATCGGAAAGTGTGGACACTTGGGTAACTGCTCAGGGAAACATTTTTCACAGATGTGAAATTCCCCTTCAGTAAATCCGAAAACGCAGTTTTGTCAGTCGCTATGCAGCCATCATCAAGGATGGCCCCAATAAATAATAGTCGAAAGCCGATATTATTACTGTTCCTATTTTCGCTTGGCTCCCATCTACCGGCCATTTTGCCTTCGTGAACGTGATGTGAATTCTATGGAATGTCGACTTTCGTTCTCAAATCCTTACTATTCGATCTATTGGAATACAATAAAGGGCATCTGAAAAAGCAAAAATTAATGAACGCTTCTGGGGAATTACTTTTTTTCTCTCCAATTTTTAAAAATATTTTTAAAGACAAAAGAAACTCGCAAACGAATCTTTAAAGTATGGGTAAAAATACTATTAAAAATTGGAGGGAAAAAAGTAATTCCACTAAAGCGTTCATTAATGTTTGCTCTTTCACATGCCCTTTATTGCATTCCAATAGATCGAATAGTAAGGATTTAAGAACGAAAGTCGAAATTCCATAGAATTCACATCACGTTCACGAAGGCAAAATGGCCGGTAGACAGAAGCCTTAATTGCAATATTTATTTGGCTAATATCCAGTTTTTTAAATAATAAATGATGAAGTGAGTATGTACATTTTCGTAACAATCATAATTAGTGCTAAAAGCTCTTTCTTTATAAAATTTCACTTCATGAAATGTAATAAATATATTTTTTTGTAGTTGAAATTGCGTAGACATGCCTGTATTCAACATAGCTATTGTTTTCTATGCCAAAAATTGGTAGTAGAATGCTATGCAAGTTTTTCGAACATCTCTCTGCGTATATATATATATTTGTGTGTGTGATCACATTATAATTAGAGACAATTTTTGGGAATAAATCTCAAATATTATAAAATAGTATAGTAAAAAAGGAATCATTATTATACTATCGAAGAAAATACATATGTACCATGCTATATAAACATACAAGTAAATCATTACAAATAAAGAAAATAAAAACAATAAAATGAAATATTAACAAAAAGAAAAACATTATAAATGTCGACCTATAAGGTAAGCTTGGGCAACAGGTAAAGGAACTCATAGTTTTAACCTCCGATCAAATGACGAGGACGACACTGTTATTTTCCCGTCCTCTCTTTCCACATAAATATTCTTCAGTGAAATATATATTCTGAATTATCAGATATAATTTTTAAAGACTTTCTCGAAATGCATTTGTCTACATTTTAACATTTCTATATCGTTCTCTCTTGTGACTGTTTAATAACATATTAACCCCAAGTGATGTGCAATTTTTAATCAAGCTATTATTTACAAATGTACTAAAAAGTATAAAATAATTTTTTAATATTAAAGAATCTATAATTTATAAAATCCTGAGGGGTTAAATTGAGATACTTAGGAAGTGCCCGATAAGTTAAGTACTATAGTTACTTCCTTCCTTATGGGATCAAAAGAAGCGCCTCAGTATTTCATAAATTATATATTATTTTACATTTAAAAATATTTTTATACCTTTTAACCCATCTTTCCATAAGAGTATAATTGATTAATAATTTTTACTTACAGTTATTTATTTCCTTTAGAATGGAAATTTAAGACTAAAATGCAGTTACGTTCAGTTAAACATGTGCGCAAAATTGTAATTGAATCGGACGTGAAATATAAGATCCTAGTCCCCCGTGAACAACCAATCAAATCAGTTATTGCTTGAACGTACCATAGCTAGCGGAGTTGCATATGTATGAAAAAATTCTAGCTCCACTAATGCGATCGGATTAAAGAAAGTTGGTAAAATACCAATTTTGGAATATGTCTAAGAAGATAACAAGTTAAATAGAAACTTGTAAGACAATACTTCAATAAAAAATTTTAATTTTTAAGTTATTCAAGGTTAAATGGCAACAATTTTAATAGTTACAGAAGATAATTGCAATGAAAGCATATGCAATTACTCGTCATTTCCTTAACCAATTTCCTCTTTGAATTTAATTGGAATCTTTATACTTTACATCAGGAAAACTGTTTTCATACAAAAAAGAGATTGATAGCTCCAAATTATTTATTATCTATGTCCGTAAAAAATTTCCTTGAATGCTTCCTGGTACTGTAATAGGTACGATTTTAAAGTTGATACAAGTTCCCGTTAGTTATGGTAATAGTCTCCACATCGTAACCTTTCTCGAATTTCAGTATCTTCGAACCTTCAATGCTGGATACTTTAAATACAACGTACCAGGCTGCCAGAGAGTGCTGCAACTATTTTACTTCAGAGAGTTTATCCAATGAAACGCCAATAGTGTCGTTTTGTTAATTGTGACCACTTTCAGTCCTTTATAACTGTATCTAAGGATGGAATATTTATTGAGAATATTTGCTTTGAAAAATATTACAATATCTGTATTCAGTTTGAATGGTGCTTAATTTTCCCATGGTTTGTTTCCCGGGTTTTCAAGAAATGAAAGTTTTATCAATGTATTTAAAATAACAGTATTTTAAGTAAAAAAAATTCGTGTTTTTAATTTTGAATAGTTGTAAGTATTTCAATTTTTAAAGCATTTTTATATGTGAGGAAATCTGTTCAAAGTTTCGCTAAATTTATAAATATAGAATGCAAAAAAATAGTAATTCAAAGATTTAATTATTCTGAATGATTATTCAAACAAAATATTGTGAAAACTAAAACATTATATTGGATATAATAATATAATAACCTGAAAAATGATATTGGTATAAAGTAGTTCAGCGACCTGTTTAATAGCTTCCTAAGTGTTTCTATTTGAGAGTAAAGCATGTTAGAGTAGTCACGGGATAAATTAATATCTGTCAGGTTTCTAGAACTAATACCTGCTTCAAAATGAGAAAGATACAAAAATCTTAAGAATAAGATAACCTCATACGGATGGAAGGAGGGACTGAGTATGCGAATGATTTATTTATATTTCAGTGTTTAAGAATGGAAAAGATTTCATTCTAAAATTTCGTAACATCAATTTGACATCCCCTGCATGCAACGCCGGAAGACAAATGTCCCCACTTTCACTCTTCTATCTGCGCCACTGTGTGTTATGGAAAAAAGGGCTTCTAGAAAGTTAAAAAATTTTAATGATCGATTGATTGGTTTTATTAACGTAGTTATATCAACACGAGGGCTATTGGCGATGGACATCGAAATTTTGATCCTCGGTCAAGCGATGAGGATAACACCCGAGCTGGCAACTCCCTCTTCTATCTTCACATAAGCCAATGGGAGGACTTTGAACCAGAACAGATTTGACGCGCATCAGTCCAAGATACACGGTGGGTTTTTAGTGGCATCAAAACTCGAATCCATAATTCGACAAAAACTGCCGGCTGCAAGTTCGCGACCATGACCATTAGGCTACCGTGGCATATTGAAGATTAAAAAGGAGATTGAAATAGAATTATTATACATTGAAACTCTGATTTATAATGAAAGCGTTGGTTATTCACTCCTTCTTCCCTCTGTAAAGAATTTTAATTTTTTTTCAGAAGAAAAGAAAAGCAGTTAAATGTTTGAAAAAGGTCCTTTCAGTTACTTCAGGTCACTTTAACTCTACAATGGATGCGTCACTAGGAAATGCATTAGAAGTCGACTCCTGTTTGTAAGAGACACGATTTATTTTCTATTCTCTGATGGAATTTAGAGGACACAATGCCCAGTGAACAATTTTTTTAATTGCATATTTATATGAAAAAGTTGCTACTCACCCTATTTTAACGCATATAAAGTATGTATTTCAGAAAAGAAACTTCCTATTTTCAAACAAAAAAAATTACTTAAAAATGATAATATTTCGCAAACTATTTCAATGTTTGAAAATTCCAACCACTTCTATAAATTTTAATATTTTTAATCACTTAATGTTTCTCGTTTTCTTACAAGTGTTTCTCACAATATGTGCTTGTGTTTAGTTACATTAGTGTTATTTATAGTTTTACATTTTTTATATCATTCAGAGTCAACGAAAAGTAGTAAAAAAAATGTGTCAAATTTTGTGGATATTTAAAAAATAATTATTGATCTAAATCTTTTTTCATCTCAGAAGTGTCAAAAAGTTTTTTGCAAAACAACCGAATTAGTTCCTCAGACTATTCCGGAGTTTCTTCACTCGGGATATTTATCAAAACCACTCTTTATAACCATTTTGTTCTTAAAGTGTATCATTTTTTTTCTGTTTTGCGTCCTATATATACTCTTGTGTATATATATATATATATATATAGGGGTTGGACAAAAATATGGAAACACCTTTTAAAAAAGCATGTTTCTTTGCTTAATAAGGTGTAGGAAAGCCGTTGGCATCCAAAACAGCTTGCAGTCTTCTCGGAATGGATAAATACAGTTCCTGTATTTGTGCCAAGGGAATATTATACCATTCTTCCTGCAAAACGGTGGCAAGTTCAGATAACGATGTTGGCGGTGGATAACGAGAACGCACTTTCCGTTCCAATGTAGACCACAAAGGTTCGATAATATTCAGGTCTGGTGACTGTGGTGGCCAGGGGAGATGGGACAAATCCTCCTTGTGCTCAGAAAACCAGTCCTGGACAATGTGAGCTGTGTGAACAGGGGCTTTGTCGTCTTGGAAGACACCATCACCATCGGGGAACAAAGTTTGTACCATGGGATGAACTTGATCTGCCAAAATGTTCACATAAGTCTTGGCAGTCATGTGCCCTGACACAGTTATCATGGGGCCAGCAGAGAACCACGATATGGCTGCCCAAACCATAACAGAACCCCCGCCATGTTTCACTCTTGGCAACAAGCAGTCTGTATTATAGGCTTGAGATGGCGTTCTCCAGACGTAAACTCGGCCAGAAGTGGGAAACAATGTGAAAGAAGACTCGTCAGACCATATTACACGCTTCCACTGCCCTATAGTCCAGGCTTTATGACTTAAACACCACCTTTTCCTGTTACGGGCATTAGCATCACTGATGAGTGGCTTCTCAATTGCAGCACGGCCAGAAATTCCCTGTTTATGAAGCTCCCTTCTAATTGTTTTGGTACTCACAGGGTTCTGTAACACAACATTCATTTCAGCAGTAACTTTTGCAGCTGTGGTCTTCTTATTTTTCGTCACAATTGCCCTTAATGATCGTCTGTCACGATCACTCAGCACACACTTTCGTCCGCGCTGTGACTTAGCAGATGATGTTTTTCCGCTTTTCAAATATGCGGAATAAATCTTCGATACAGTACCTCTTGAAACACTAAACACCTCGGCTACCTTGCTTACGGAAGCACCTACCATACGTGCTCCAACAATTTGCCCACGTTCGAAGTCTGTTAACTCTGACATAATGCAATGACAACCTCACATAACAGTACTCCGACAACAACTGAACTGTTTAGCACATTTACGAAGTTGTATAGGTGGCGTTAGTAGTCAAAAACGCCAGCGCCACCTACATATTTCATTAAAATCAATCTTTCTTTTCAAACATGCATTTTACAAGGTGTTTCCATATTTTTGTCCACCCCCTGTATATATATATATATATATATACAAGAGTAGCCCTAAATAAAGTGGGAGTAAGCAAATAAGTACAGAGGTTTTTAAGAACCCTGTTTAAACATAAAATACACAAGGAAATGAAATTGTTTTCTAAGTTCTTTGTAATAAATATAAATACAAGACCTGCTTTTCGTAATGAATATCAAGTATGGGTTATTAAACTAAATTATTTTCAGAGTGCAGATATCAAATACTTTTGAATCACTTCTTTTTCTTTGAGATATTATGAGGAGTTACCTGATAACTGGTGGATATATTCTTAAAGTTTCCGCTATGACGTTGTCAAGGTATTTCATTTCTTGGATTGCTTCGTAACTGAGTTCACCCTAAAAAATTGAAATTTTACTTCAGGTTGACAATGTAATTTTCATGCGCTTTAGCCCTTGAAATAAACAACGATTACATATTACCAGTTAATTTTTAAACGAGTCGAAGCATTTTAATAACTACCAACGGAAGCCGGTACATTTCTCACTTTATTACTTTTTGGAAGATATATATGCATGTCTGATATTGTTCCAGTAAAGTAATTTAAAATCCCGATTTGCTACATGCAGCCAATTCTTTGCTTATTAGTGTCGCATTTGGTAGCAACAGGAGGTCTATTGGCGACACCTTCTAATTTCAAACCTCTATCAAATCACGAGAACGGAATTTAAGCTTTCACCTCCCCGTCATATTTTCACCCCACACCAACGAGAGGACTTGGAGCCTCCACAATATTTAATGAGTATCAGCCCCACTAAATTGCGGGTCTCTAATAGAATCATGACTCGAACCCACGACTCAACGAAAAGAACGCCGACTACGAACTCGAGACCTTGAGCATTCGGTTCCATGACCACTCTGTATACGGTCAGAACAATCAAATTAGTAAATTTTATAACTTAATATATATTTTTAGACTTCGCGTTATTAAGCTTTAGTATGAAATAGCGTCCTAGAATATATTTTTAAGCATCTCTCAAAACGGACATTTGGTAAGAAAAAATAAACATTCTTGCCGTTTTGTCCGATTTAAACTCCTTTCATAAGATATTGAAAAATAAACATTCGGAATATTAAATCAAACTCTTTAAAACATTTTAACGAACCAACCCGGGTCACAAATGCTCTTGAATGGACACTCCTGCTTAAATTACTGTTTGCGTCTCGGGATAAGTTTTGATCAATCTTAATGGAAGTTTCTAACACCCATAGGGCTGCGAGAGTAACTGTTAGGATGTAAGACGCGAGAACCAAATCTGTACACCAAACATATAGAGTCTAGATAGAATAAAGGAAGAAAAAGAGGGGAGGGAATTCGTTGACAAGAAGGAGAGAGTTCGAAATAGGGAATGGATCACTTATGTGATCACTATATGTCACATGTGCTTACTAAAGACAGTTAGCCCTATAGGAAAGAAAAAAAAATCACTTTGGTACTTGAAGGTCAGGATGCCGTACTTACCTAAAGGTGGTTAATCCTTGATGAGGCCAAAAGACTAAGGATTTTGTAACAAAGCGTATTGTAACTTAATGAATCGTTGGCATTTAATTATAGCCCAAACTAACTTACACAGATCATGATTTTTTATATCTGTAGAAATTGCAAGCATCGATTTTATTTGAATTAATTATGTGATTAGAATAAAACTACTTTAGTAGTTATTGGCATCGAATAATGATTTTTGCTAACTTTTTGTTTCTTAAATTATTTTTGTTTTGAACTCATTGAATAAATTCTACTTGGAATAGAAAACGTAAATTTCACCCCTTCTTGTCCTGCATCCTAAATTATTTAATCACAGATACGGGTAATTTAACTGTAATAGAAAGTAAAAGCCTAAGCTCGTTCTGCTTTTTGAGAGAACTAAATCTGAATCTGACTTTACTCCACTTAAGTAAATGAAGATATTCAAAATAATATATCACTGACGAGGAAATTCTAAGCACAGATATAGTGTTGCCTCTTTTCTGCATTACGTGTGAAATGCAAACAAGAAACTACGAGATTTCCTTATTGATAATCAAATAAAAATGGGCGCTCCATTTGCACAAGCGTCTCTTCGTATGCCATAATCAAATGCAGACAGACTTTCTGTAGGCTCACCCATCCTATTCAAATGAGATATATAAATAAATAAATGTTTGACTTTCTCTAATGTATGCATATTACAAGTAAAATTTCATAAAAGTATAAAAATCTGCGTAGTATAGAACATTTTTGGTGAACAAAAATGCTATTAAGTCTAATTCTTGCAGTGATTTTGAAAATTACCGAATTGGTGAGTTTTTACGGAATAACATAGATACTCCACACATGCCGAATAAAAGAACATAAAAACATTTTTACTAATCCATTTTTCCGATGGATCCCTAGCATAAAGCACATATTAATAATTAAAGCCTGGATGAAGTGTTTGAAAACATCAAACTAGTCTCTTTCGTCCGTCGTTCAACCATTTCATCCCAATTTTCTCCAAGTTACGAGTCATGCAAATAAAAACAAATCTTCCACTCCTTCGACAAAATATTCTGACCCACAACCGGATCTTCATTTCATTCATGACAAACTCATACAACTTTTAAACCAAAAATCTCGTTACTCGAAGAGCATCACACATAGCTATTCCGGCCGCGGTAACCTAGTGGTTATGGTCGCGGACTCGGGGCCGGCAATTTTCGTCTAATCGGGGGTTCGATCCTTGATTCCACAAAAGACATGCAGTGCCGCGGGGCGGATGCACATTAAATCATTCGTTGCTCAACCCCCCCCCCCCCGATGGTGTGATACAGAAGTTAGGAGAGGGGGGTTCCAGCTCAGGTGTCGTCCTCGTCATTTGACCGACGTTCAAGATTACGAGACCTGTCGCCACTAGCCCTCGTGTTGCTTCTAAAGCGACGTTAATAAAATCAATCGTATCTATTCTAATTTATAAAAACTTATCAGAGATGTTTAACAAAACAATTGCAGAACCTTTCAAGGAGTTCAGCGGTCACAAAGGACAATAAATTATTTGGAAAAGAAAATGGTAATATAGCAAAAAAAAAAAACCTATACAACACGTTAGTAAAATTATCTTCTGCTCTTTTTCAAAAATCGTCTACTCTTTTTAACGAATGGTAATCATGAAAGAACCTATATAAAAATTTCCGGAAGAAAAGCTGTTACTTAAGCTGTCAAAAACTTAAAGTTGATTCGCCTGATTGAAATCGTTATCTCACCCAAAATACGCCAGTCGCTTGGAGATATGCTTCAGTACGACCGTTGATTGAGATAAGGTGACATTTGTTTCGTAAAGCAGTTTTGCAGTTGTATCGTCCATTTCGAGTCAGCCAATTTTATTACATTTTATTTACGATTTCATCTATGAGTAGTGTTTTTAATCAAATTCTCACATTTTTATTTACGAATAGTGCTTAAAGGTTAACATCTTAACATGCACATTACAGTTAGGAAATATTCTTTGTTTCATTTTTTTTAAAGTTCAGTCTTTCATTATAAAAGTAAGGGTGTTCTCTATTTGGAAGTGACTGTGTAGGTTTAAAACTACTGCGACGTTGGGTTATTCGCAATTTCCTCTCCAGTAAACGCGAAGACATTTTTGTAATTGGAATTGTATAAGATAACAACCCTTTAATAACCGAAAGGAAGCGTGATAAGTAACTTAGAAGAAGATAAGAAGTGTAGTGAACACTGAATTAGAGATATTAGTTTATAAGTAAAATAGAATTTAAAAGGAAAAGAAGGAATATGTAGAAGAGTATGACAAACTATTAGATGATGGAGGTTGGATTGAATCATCTTGATTAATTGTTTGTATTGAAATTAAGCAAAAGCGACTCTTAGTTAGAGTAATAGGACTTGAACCCGTTATAAGTAAGAAGTGTTTTAATCGGAACAAGTTATTTTATAAATTGAGACGTTATTATTTGATTATGAACTGGGATTAAATGGAAGCATTCGATACAGAGCAATCTTGAATATTCTGAATGATAGGTAATAAACTTTACGTGTTGTCTTTTTCTGACGGAGTTCTGAACTCATTAACTAGGCTTAAAGATATCTGTGGAAAATTACTGGGAAAAAATTATTTCCTTCTAAATAATAATTCATTTAGTTAATTTTTATAAGTATTTCGAATTTTACAGATATATATTTTACCCAAAAATAAAAGTATTTAGGAGGGTGGTTGAAAAGTATCTGTATTAGGAATAGCGTAATTATCACTGTAATATCGAACATGGATCATTTTCCTTTCGTCCGAAGAAGTCATTAAATAAGATGCTCTTTGTATCCCAAAACATCATCACTTTCAAGCATCTGGAGCAGACTCCCCGGATTTATCAATTAATTTTATGACGCCGCCATTCGAAGTAACACGAGGTCTATTGGAGACGAACCTTTTAAACATTCATCAAGTGACTCTGAATTTTCAAACCACGTCAATGAACGGACCTAATTTAACGTGCATCAGTGAGTCTTCAGCGGCATCAAGGCTTGAACTCACGACTCGACGGAAACAATGCCGGCCGCCAACTCGCATCCGTGGCCTACCACAGATGTGCACCGAAAGCCATCTTTGTTTTAATTGTTGCATATTATCCCGCGTGTAATGAGAAATCTGGGTCCCCTAGACAATTCAATTGAAAATGACGACAGCAGCAATCAAAGCTAACTTGTGAATCAGGGTTAAATTTATAACAGATGGCAGTATACAATAATAACACCAACTAGCCTTAAACATAGCAGATGTTGTCAAAACAGTTACTTTGGGAACCCCGCTAACATGCACATTAAAAACCATTTTCAGTTTTAGGTACATAGTACCTATTTCTTCTATTCGGTATACACATTCGATCTTTTTAAATGATTGGATAGACTGGGTTCCTTGATTTTCCATTTAGGTACTCTGGGTATCTTTTCCTTTTGGGGCACATTGGTTCTCGTTTTATTTTTGAAAGGAAAAGGTAAAAATAACGTAACGTATAAATAATGCATATTTACTTTTGCTTCCTTTACCGTATCACGTATTTCTGCGAACAGCTTATCCTGCACCTCGGGGTTCAAAGCGAGCAAATAGGAGGCGTACGACAAGGCCGAGGCGGTCGTGTCGTAACCGGCCAGGAAGAAAATGACACACTGGGCAACCATCTCATCCTCCGACAGATCTAAATGGCATCATTAAATAAAAATCATATACTGATTTTACACTTTATTACAAATAAGTAAGGCTTTATATACGTTTTTTAAATTATAGGAAACACAGAGCTTCATTACTGTTTTCAATCAAATAAAATATTTTATAATTACGAAATGGTATCGTATAGTTTCAGTCATTACTAAGAAATCATCGAGATAGAAACTTAATTTTTATTTCTTATTCGAAAGGGCTTCTCTACATAAACACTATCCTGAGCTGTACATTTCTCCTAGAGTTTTTTGACCTTTCAAACTGTTTTGTTGTCAAATCTTCGTTCTCGAAATGTTTTTAAGAGTTCTGAAAATAAGAAAAAATCACTTGAGATTAAATGGAAAGATGTGGTAACGTTTCAAAACCATTCCGCTATGATTTCTCAACGCTCCTCTGGATGAATGAGCGGATGCATTGTTGGAAAGAAATGAACTATTTGGATATCATACTGCACCATTTCTTTATCGGAACATCCCGCAATTTATTTTGCAGTGATATAAACTAATAATGATATTATCCTTCTCCAAGTAGACAGTTAAGTTGACAAAGGGAAAGTCAGGATGTGAGTTTTTGGCAGTTCCAAAACTCAGCATGAACTTCACGAATGGTTTCTGTATCTTTGATTTCTGGAAGAGGAGTCTAAAGATTCAAAGTGTCCCTTGACAAGTTGCACATTTAGGAAGTAATCTAGGAACTAGCATGCTGACACCTTTGACATGTGAAATTCTTCGTGAGTAATTTTCCACGCACCACCATGACTAAAATCAATCTCATTTGAAATTTTTTAGATGATTACCGTAATATCATTCCTGAGCAGCGGTCTCCCACGTCTTCGATCATCTATGAGAGACGTGTGGCCAGTTTAAAAATTCCCTTTTCACTTCACGACAGTTTCATGGGACGGGTTATCATTTCCATAAACTGCCGTCATATTATTGGGTATTTGCCGAGTACTGTAACCTTTCAAAGGAAGGAACTTCTATATAAGGTTTAGTCATAGCATAATCTATATAAGGATTAGTTACTGTGCAAAATAAATTTAGACCAGATATCTTAGCGTATGTATGGTTATTTCACAGTAATAATTAGAACTTTACGATACCCATTCATGTATGTTATCGGGAATTATTCGGAACTGAATAAATTTGATACCGTTTCTCGAAATAAAAGTACATTTAAATTGCAGAAAAGCAATAACAGATTTGTGCTTATATATTTTTCAGAACAATTTAATACCTGCATAATCCTTTTCGACATTATAATTTTATGTAGTTTGACGTGGTAGCCGAGGTGGGGAATTTCGTTGATATATAAATTTAACTTAAAGATATTATCAATGGAATAATTCATTTAAACATTAAAAATGTTAGTTTACTAGTTAATATACTCACGCTCTCAAGTTCTTGAAAATTAAAAACCAGTATATACCAGTACGAAGCACTGTAACCCATTTTATGTACTTCTTGAGCATCAATTGCATACAATTTTAGATTTAGAGATATCAAAACTTTGAAAAAATTGGAAATTTTAAGAGGAAAAATAAGAACATTTAAAGTTCCGTAATTCCTTTTTTTTTTCGTAACTTCTAAGGCGATCTAATTTTTTTAAATCTTCATAACACGAAACTTCTGAGTAGAATCTTATGAAATTTGAAATTTCAAATTCACGGTAAAAAAAGAGAGAGAGAGAGAGAAATTTTGATAAAAAAAAGGTCATAAGACCATTTCAGAAGTTAAATAACCGTATTCATATAAGTTAATTAAATGATCTATTTACTTCGTAATTTAACTCCTTCAGTTATTAAAGCTCTTTTTTAAGAAATACTGTACATTAAATAAAATAAGCCAATTTGCTTTAAGATATTCAACACTGCAACTCACTTTTGACATTAGAAGTTTTAACAGGTTGCTGACTTCTTCCGTCTACTTCGTAGCCTGCTGTGATGGCATCGGCTTTTTCTTCTTCCTGTTTATGATCCTGAGAAACTTCTTTCGCCGTGTCAATCAGAAGTTGTAGGAAATCATTGCGAGTCTATAAAGGAAATATTTTTCATTTCTTACTTCACCAAAAAAAAATGAAACGCATAAATCGTAAGAAATTATTTGCAAAATAATTGCTTCTGGTTTGTATCACTTGACTGTAGTTATCGATTTATCAATGAATTCAATGCCTTATAAAATAAATAATTACATATGTCCCCCAAAATTTCGAAACTGGTTCAATATGAGCTCCATAATTTTTTTTAATTATCTTTAAACTCTAATAAAACTCTGTGAAGAGTCTGCCATATTGCTTCATCCCTATATTTTTATATGAATATATTTTGACTATTTTTTTATATTACCATGAAGCGTACCAGAACAGATGGCGCAGAGATAAAGCGTTAGTCCACAGAACGAGAGTTTCCAGGTTTTAAACCTAGCGCCGACAACATCGAAAATTCAATCTATTGTTATCTCCCTTCTATAAGTTTTGAACCTTCCAGAATATTCTTTATGTTTCCAGAGCAGTGTTCTGGAATATTCCCATGTAATATATAAACTCGTTTTCTCAGCGAAGTGTAATTTTGCTTAGTCTATTAATAAATCCCGTTATTCATTCATCTTTTGTACACTCATTTCAACCTGCTTCAATATCTACGTGACAATAGGAATCAACTGTCTTTTACTGAAATTCAGATGCAATTATGAAGGTGTTTGGAAAAATAAGTTAACTAGAACTCTGTCGGATGCACTAATTCTCGGAGGAAGATTTGCGTGATCCCCCACGACATTCGTCATTCCTCGTATAAGTTGGATAAATTTTATAAGTTATCAGGAAAAAATGAATAGTCACGAACGTATAAATGACGCAATGTGGAAAGGATTTTTCGGTAGATTAGAGGCAAGTAAATAAGAAGCGCAGGACTACACAACTCAATGTAAAGTCTGTTATCGTTTGCGGTTTGTGGAAATAATTTCAGGACACTGGATCCGTATCCAGAAGACAAGATTAACCAAAATCCGTAACAATAAACGAGGATCGTTAGTTAGCTCTTTCAGTGCATCGATACAGAAATGTTTCAGATTCACAGCTCACAAGTGAGAGGGAAGTTACTACTGGAAACCGAGGTACGCACTCTACATATGTCTACATGAGGGAGGGTTGATGCCAGAAGACCTGCTGTTTGCGTCTCGCTCACTTAAGCACAAAAAAGAGCACATTTTGCATGATGCAGATAACATGCTCCATGAACCAGATTTCAGAGAAGCACAGTGCCTTTTACAGGTGATGAGAGACTCAGTCTGGACACTGATTCTCGGCGTACCTGGATTTGAAGAGAACCTGGAACACAATACTATTCCTCTCTCAGCAGAGAAAAGCATTATAGTGGTGTAATGATTTGCAAAGACATTGCATTGGACGACTGCATGCTCCTGAATGTATATTACAAAGATTCCCTGAATGCTATGAAACATAGAGAGCCATATTTTCGTCTTTTTCGGAGTGAAGTTGATTTCTGCTAAAGGGCGACATAATAAGGGCAACTACTCGTTCACATAAGACTCAGCCAGTTGAGGATTACCTGGAAAGTGAAGATATTCGCCGCTTTGATTAGTTAGTCTTATCTTAACTCCATAAAAAAGGTTCGGGACACTTTTAAGAGAGAAATTGCATCTTGGCATGGTCATGCTAGGCTGTGGATTGCTACAGGAGTGGATGGATTGCCATAAGAATTCTTGGCTAGTACACCATCCTGCTGTGCGATCTATCTGTTTGTGGGATGAGACACATTTTCAGTTCGATGTCAGAACGGGGATCTTAAAGTTCCTTGAATAATGAGCTTTGCTTTTGAGCTTTGCATATCTTTCTGTGTTATATATCTATATTCATACCCAATTTCATTAAAATCTGTCCATTGTATTTTCAGAAATCTCACATAATGTGCAAATTAATTTATTTTGTATACGAGTGTGTACATGAATTTATTTAATGGCGATCAGTCATCTAAATACCACACACATTAATTATTTAAAACAAATATTCACATGATTATAAATTCAACTTATTTTCACTATTTAAGATTCTTTGTAGAAAATAGATCGTCATTATATTGAATAGCAAATATGAAAATTCCCCTTTGATCTTTACTTTTGGTATTTTGGGCTTATCAAATCGTTTGGCGATATTTTCTGATTTGACGAAAATGGTCAAAGGAATTTACATAAATACGAAAAAAATTAATAACTTGTAATGGATTGTTTAATTTCACAAAATAGATTTAAAAATTTCCCTTATTACGAACATTGAAAACTTGCCAAATTAGGTATGAAAGGAGCTTTCCGTTCTTACGTCAATTTTTCCGAAACGATAAGTAAATAAAAAGAATATGTACCATGAAACGAACTCACCTGTCCTGTCCTCTTTCTCTCTTCGATTATCCGAATAGTCACACGCTTGAAAAATTCTATAGGATCCGGAGGGAAAATCGGCACTCGCAACGCTTTCATGAGGTTTGGAAACAATTCTGAAATTCGGAGTTGCAATTTAATTTATTGAAAACTTAATATGGATCTCTTTCCAAAGAATTTCTAGTCGATTCGTGTGAGATTTCTCTACCGTTTTTGGTGAAATATTTTTTGGCATTACATGTACTTAAGAAACTTTAAAATAAAGACATAAATAGTATGAGTTATTAAATAGTAGCGTAGAATTTTATCTGAAACAAGTATTCAAAGTTCACAGACGTTTTTTCTTCAGCACTTGAGAGTCTTATAATCAGATGAAATTTCGAGTAAACTTTATAGAAGAAATTTTATAGTCTCTTATTGCTATTTTTAGGCAATAACGAGACGAAAATTAAGACTTATCTACGCAGGTGGGTATCGCCCCCCAGTCAGTACGATGCCCGGATAAAGTGAGAGGGGTTGAAATAAGTGCAGTGTTCGAGCGGCACACCGTGGTTTTTGTCACTCGTACTCTCCTTTGATGCTTAAAATAAGAGAGAAGAGAGGAAGAAAGAGTAAGTTAGGGAACAATCCAAGTCTGGTACACTAATGTATTAGAGCTTAGATGACGTAAGTGCGTCTCTGGTTATATGACTAAGATTTATAATACTTTGTACGCATCACTAATGTACAAGGTCAAAAAAAACTCCTCTCGGAATCTGCTTCAGAATCATTCACCAATGTTTTGGCAAATATGCTGTCAATACGCACAGTTTCAAAACTCAGACTCAAAATTAGTACCGAAACTTTAAAACATGAGAACAATATTCAATATTCATTCTTACCATCATCAGTAGCTGATCAACGATGTCGTATTCACTAGAGCCATCTACTGATCGTATTTTCTAGGAGAGTTACGAATATCTTACAACGACATTTCTTATCACAGCGGTTCTCAACTTTTCAATAATTGTGATCCAATTTTCAATCATAATTATCGCCTCTCCCCCTTTTCGTACAATAGCAATGCATTTTGAGTATTTTAATGCTAAAACCACAACTTGACTTCAATTAAAAACCCTACAAATTACCAATAATAAGTAAATTTATTGATATTTGACACCGATTGACGAAACCAGAATCTATACCTCTCTTTTGTTCCCTCTCTTTTGACTACTGTATCGGAGACTCGAATCATCAAACTCTGTTCCTCGCTCGATTGAATAAGGTACAGATTTTAAACACTTTTGCCATCAGGTTTCAGTAGAGTCAATCCATTCATCGCTGTTGAATCTGTTGTGGAAATGTGTGTTGCAATTCGCGTGCCAACAACACAATTCACGGTATTAAATATTCATGGCAGTAGATTTATATAGAATCATGGATAAATTTTTAAATGGGCTAAGCGATCATGAGACGGTAATGAAACCTCAACAAGAGTACAGACGAGAATGGTTACAAAAATAAAATAAAGGAAATGTTCTCAAGAAATTTGGGTATCCGGTACTGAAGAAAATGAAGAAAAAGGACTCGTGTGTATTATTTGCTGAAACGTTGTGGCAGCAGACAACAAGAGACCTATGGGATATTTGTAAATGTTTTATGGTGGATACGCTAACAAACCCGAGAATTCTTCTAATTAAAATTAAAATCATAAGAAAAGCAAAAATTCCTTTTTTAAAAAAAATATTTATCATCCGCATACATTAAAATCGTGCTTTTTTTAAACTATTCTATTAAAGATGTTCAATGAAAAGAAATTCGAAGTTAAAAAGAAAATTTTATTGCAACTAGCATTTGAAAAACTACAATATACTATACATATTAACGTAAAAAATATCTTGAAATAAATTTATTTCTCAATATATAATACTGAAATAGTTTTTATCTAGATTAAAAAGCTGTCAAAATATTTGTTTTTACGATTCTCATTAATACTGACTTCTATTAATTTTTTTAAACTTATAAACATATTATATATATTGAAAGATTTAGAATATGTCTACACAGTTTCTTTTGGTTTCTTCTAATTATCCAATTTATCTTATATAATATATGATAGATCGGTATAGGTAAAATCAATTAATGTTGTAAATTATAAATGAAGATTACTTTTAAGACAAATAATGGTTTTAAAAATGTTTAGGGTTATTTGTAAGACGTGAGGTCAATGTCATTTCATATTTTTCAACCTATCCGTCATTTCTACAATAGAGTAATCACGCACGTAGTCATGAAAACATCTATATCACACGTTAATTTTTGAGCATCTGATAAAATTTTGAACAAAACTCTTGAAAACGTTAATAAGAATCAGATCTGAAGGTAGCGTCAATATCAAGAAGTGAAATTAAAATAAAGTTTGGAAAGATTTATTCAATGGAAGTATATTTATACTTAACTTTACTTTTACGTTTTTTATTTATTAAGAATTAATCTTATTTAGTATTAAAGAGAATTTTTTCTCTGGTTGTACTCACGAAACAAAGCAAATCTCCAGCTGAAGTCAGTCGAGAAGGCATTTTTGCCTGCTTTTACAAATTCGTTTTCCGGATCGTTTAGAGAATCCACTTTGGTGGAGAAGGCTGCGCTGGCAATCACGTCCATTGTGAAAGCCCCGTACATTCTGAAAAGACCAACACATCACTTAAATTACTTTCACATCAATAGAACGCGAAGGAGCTTTATGAACTTAGTTTATTCAAATAAAGCGAATTTGCAAATCTACGACGATTTAAGTTTAAGAGAGAAATCTGATATATTAATCTGTTACGTATTTCTTTTACTCAATTTCTATTTAGAAAAATTAACGTGGTACAAAATATTAACAGGTCAATTGAAAAGTCCCCGGCCTACCATAGTAAAACACATTTTTTTGGCAAAATTAGTTTTTTTTATTTAACATAATACCCTTCAAGGGTGATACACTGATTATAGCGACCCTCCAACTCTTCGATACCATTTTTGTAGTACGATTTGTCCTTTGCTTCCAAATAGACCTCAGTTTCCGCGATCACCTCTTCATTCGACGAAAATTTCTTCCCAGCGAGCATTCTTTTGAGATCTGAGAACAGGAAATAGTCGCTGGGGACCAGATCTGGGGAATACGGTGGATGAGGAAGCAATTCGAAGCCCAATTCATGGATTTTTGCCATCGTTTTCACTGACTTGTGACACGGTGCATTGTCTTGGTGAAGCAGCACTTTCTTTTTCTTCAAATGCGGCCGTTTTTCGGCGATTTCGTCCTTCAAACGGTCCAATAACGCTATGTAATAGGTCGCTGTTGATGGTCCTTCCTTTTTCAAGGTAGTCAATGAAAATTATTCCATGCGCATCCCAAAATACAGACGCCATAACCTTGCCAGCCGACTGTTGCGTTTTCCCACGCTTTGGAGCGGGTTCATCGTGTGCAGTCCACTCGGATGACTGTCGATTGGACTTCGGAGTGAAATGATGGAGCCATGTTTCATCCATTGTCACATATCGACGTAAAAACTTAGGTTTATTACGCTTGATCATCTTCAAACACTGCTCCGAATCATCAACTCGTCGTTGTTTTGGGTCAAAAGTGAGCTCGCGCGGACCCACTTTGCACAGAGCTTTCTCATACCCAAATATTCGTGAATGATATGATGTACACGTTCAGTTGATATCTTTAGAGTGTCTGCTATTTCATTCAATTTCAATTGAGGGTCATTCAAAATCATTTTGTGGATTTTTTTAATGTTTCCGTCGGTAACAACCTCTTTTGGGCGTCCACCGTCTTCGGTGTTCATTTCACCACGTCTAAACTTAGCATACCAATCCTTGATGGTTGATTTTCCCGTGGCAGTGTCCGCAAACTCGGCATCAAGCCAAGTTTTTGCTTCAACTGTATTTTTTCCCTTCAAAAAGCGATATTTTATCAACACGCGAAATTCCTTTTTATCCATTTTTTTCACAATAACAAAAGTTGCTTCACTCAAAATGCTATAATTCCGAAACTAATGATCCGACAGCTGTCAAATTTATATACGCATCTTTTGAGGGTTAGGGCTAACTAAAAGCATATGGATTTAATTCTAGTAGTGCCATCTATGTGTCAGGCCGGGGACTTTTCAATTGACCTGTTACACGAGTAGATTTTCAAAATCAAACCAGAAGCAGATTTTTCAAGCATTTGTAGTGGATCAGTTCAACAGTACAGTTTCAAAATAGAGTCGATAAAATTCAGTAACAAATGTAAAATAAATTTAAATGTACTTCTCCTCGTTTATAAACGTTTTTATAAACGAGGAAATTGAGAAAAGGAAATTCTTTTTCAACTCCGAAGCTCTTGGAATGTGTTTTTTTTTTCAAGTTGTGAGTAACTGGCATAAAAAGCGCGTTTTTCAAATGCCTTGACATCCATTAACACATTGAGAAAAGTTTCCATTACTGCTTCCCGTATCTAAAGATTGCCAGAACTAAACGCGATTTCACGCTGTTCTCTTTCTGTTGTCAGGGTAGGATTGAAACAGATACGGCTTAATCTTTTCATATTTAGTGTTTTTGAGTTGCTGAATTCTGTGCGTTTTTCAATTCTAAGTACTTTCCTTTCATAAACTCCGATGGAATACGTTTACTGCCGTTAATATTAAAATATTAGGTTGCTGAAAAGACTTTTGAAGTTTTAAATAGAAGCTTGAAACGTCGCACTCACATTAGGGTGTAAAAGGAATTTGTTTTAGTTTTTTACAAAGTTACCACCATTATTTAACAAATGGGTTACATTATAACTTGAAAGTGGAAACAATAAATTAGATTCAAGTCAAAGAATTTGATTTTAATAATTTTTTTTGTTCATCTCAAGAAAAATATTTTTGGGGTATACAGCTTAATAAAATCCAATACAAACAGAATATGAATTGGAAACTGTTGTGTAATATGAATGCAAAATAATGTATCACGGAATCAAAATCAACAATAATCATTCTTACGCCATTGAAATGAAGTTAAATTAAAACTGCGAATGTAATTTGATTCCGATTTTAGAGATATATAAATAATTATTCTGACTGTTAGGTTATAATGAATGGAAAATTTCTTAAGTACAGACTTTTTTTATAAATTACGTTTAGAATCAGTAATAAATGTGAAATAAATGCATCAACGAAACTTGTTACGCGCACCATTAAATTAAATTAATATTTTGGCGCATTTCAACTTCCCGGGGAAATCCGAATGAAAACAAAACTACCAAAGTTATCACGTGTTTTGAGTTTTGATCCCATGTTTTTCTTTCGTCATAATCCACAGTAATGGGTGTCAACTTACTTTTTCATATCCAAATGTTTTCCATTCGCAGAGAATGTTTTGAAATTGTCCACAACCCCCTTAGAGCAGTCTTTTACTATACTCATCATCTGAAAACAGGAAAATTAACAATATGTTATGTAACGCAAATAATGTACTATTTAAGTTCTCAGTGGATGAGTTAAAATTTCTATTCAAGTCATACATAATGCGTTACTGAGACAAGACGATGTAGATTTCATTAACAATTTATTTAGACTCATGAGTAAAAACGTGAGTAAGCTATTCACCGACATATCTTAGTTATTCGTCCCTCGTGGCTGAATCTCTCTCACGGAATATGCGAAACTACGTCCTTTGCATCTCAGCTGCAAAGTAGAAAAATTATTTTGACTAGAACTTTCTTTTAAATAAATCACATTTCCAAGCGAAAGATTTCATTAAATTCAAATGCCTAGAGAAGTGGAATAGTAAGTATGATACGCTTTTGCTAATAAGACTTTAAAATGGTTGTCTTAATGGCCGAGTTTATTGAAGGTAAGAATATGAAACACATTTATGTAGTTGAAGTCACAATTTTAAACCAATGTAGGATTAATTAGAGGATAAATTGTAAGTGTACTGAGAAACTCTTAATCCTATTCCATTCTCATTATTGGAACAACACGCTTATTCCATTTTCAGCAATACCATCGCAAATTGTTAGAGTTTACAAAGAGAAAAAGGAAATATGTGGTTACATTTATAATGAGTCATAGAATTTAGAGCATTTCCTTTCCAAAGAGTTCAAATGCACTCTCATTCAAAAATATCTCATTTAGTTCCATCCAATATGAAATGCAATAAATTGGTTAGTAAAGTATCATATCTGCAACCTATTTGTAACAGGTTTAATCCTCGTGATTCCAAACAAAGTCTGCCATATAGCTAGAGCAGAAACATGTTGACGCTCGAAGTCATCTAAAGGTAGGGAGAGTGGGGAACTAACTGAAGTTCGACCTGGTCATCTGATCGTAGTTCCAAATTACAGACTATATTGACTGTGTTAATCACATATTTGAAAAGTAAGAACTTTTCAAAAATCTACATGCATCTAACAAGTATTTCAAGCATTTCATCTCAATGTTCGTAACATCTATATTTACCAATTAACTGTGATTTTAAAATTATTAAATATTCAAAAAAGGTTATTAAATTTTTAAAACTTTTTTTATAATTATTCTTTTGTTTCTAATAAAATTTAAATTGTATCAATAAGTCGAATAAAATAATTTAATGTATAGGATTTGAGATTTCTAAACTTTTACTAATAGAACAAAAAGAACCTTCAGATAATGACTCGAGACACCTTTGGGAGGCATCACTGGAAAAGTAAGTTTTATGAATTTCCATTCAATATACAACATAATAAAATTTTAAACAGCTATCGATCTGTACTATAGTTAGTTGTCATTTAGAATTTACCAGTATTTATGAGTTAATAAACGGAATAATCAACTTTATTCAGCTGAGCCTTTGGTGAAAGCAGATAACATGTTTGAAAACACTTATTCAGAAAAGAACCAATGTCTTCTTGTCATCGCTTTTGTGTGGTGAATGTTCGTTTCCATCTACTAGCTTAAGATTCTACATATATTTGCTACATATCTCAACGAATCCAACCAAAACTTTCAGTAACTGTGATGTTTCTGTAATGCACAAAATTAAAACTTTTTAATGAAACTCTGACATTTTATTTGCAATTAATATTATAAACAACATCAAATACTTATATACAGGTTTTCCAAGTGTTTTGAAACTGTAACATATCTTTCCCGGAGTTAGTGTAGGGATAAATAAAACACATATGAGATTATATGATGTAAAATATATTTTTATGCTTAAGGTATAATGCAGAATAAAAAAAAATTAAACACACAGATGTGCTTAATAACAATGACGTTTCTTTAAAAAGGAAAATAATTTCTTGAAATGTTTTTTTCCCCTTCTTTTTATTGAATTTCAAGTCCAAGAAGTTTCATGACATTGCGGCCAGGTTTCAATTTCTGTGTGCTCGCGAACTGGAGATTATGAATGAGTTCGCTTTATCAGAGTAGTTTAATGCTGAAATATTCTTGATGGAAATGCAGCGGATTTCCAACAGGCAGATTATTCATCGATTGTGGAGACCGCCAAACAGATTCTGCGGGCGCTGCGAGGTGCTCCTCGCCAAAGGCAGCAACCCTGGTGCGCGCTCTCCTTCACTTCCGAGAACTGACTCATTCTCTCTCTTCTCGACTTGCGCTCTAACTTGATGCTCGCTTGGAGCTCGTTGTACGTAGTTCAATGATACACAATAAAGAAATATCAGAATGTTTAGCATGTGCCTCTGTTCAAACCAACAGCTGCAGCAGAAAAATAAGAAAAAAATCGGGGTCTTACCCTTTTAATCTTGCCGGTTGTGAAAGTGGGTGTGATGATGTTCCTCACCCTCCTCCAAGCGTCTCCCGAGAGCGCCGGCAGCATGGAATCGGACACGGGGTTGCCCGTACCCGCATTAAAGAACTAAAACATTCAAAACAAAGAAGCAATTACCATATTTACTTAGAACATTTCTTTATTAAGTTGAACCTTCTTTCTTTATTGTGAGTTGCATCACCAAATTTTTTTAGCACGCGTATTATTATGTATAACCACAACGGATGGAAAATAGTACACGATAGGTACCTTAAAGTTTAAATTGTTACTAAGAAATAATCGCGGAATAAATTATATATAGATATAATTTATTCCGCATTTTAATTTATCCTGATGTATATACTGTTGTAAATTAAAGCTACTAATGTTTATGTTATTAATTTCAAGAAGCAGTAGATTGAAATAATCCGCAGTATCGTGAAGGTTTTATTATTATCACAGGATATTGCTTATTGATTAATTAAAGTTATAGAGGTTATCAAAAATAATTTTTATTTGTTATTTTTAAGATTTCTCAGCGTAATATCCCCTCAAATACTTCTCCCAGCGTTTCTTAACCTTTCGAAGACGTTCATTGTAGAACTCGTCATCTCCACACTGAGGACTCTAAGACTTTCTGAAAACGAACAAATAAACACGAATGTCTGTAATTTGTAACATCATCTACATAAGGATCAATTTACATGCGTAGTAAATTTTATACCAATATCTCAATTATTTCAAAGTAATTAACAAAAGGGAGCACCAATTATAATAATAATGGATATTCCCCCTTACTTATGTTTCTCAATAATTTCAGAACAGTAAATGATTTTTATCAACGTAAAAATATATACTGTCAAAAACGTTTTAATATTTTTCTATTTTAATGAATAAAAGAAAATAGAAATACGATGCTGTATATAAAATACTAAATATTCAAATTCAATATTCCCTAAGAAGCAATACTTTTTAAATTGAATTCGTTCATCTGTTTTATATGAATGGTTTCTTTCTTTTAAATTTTGCAGCCTGCTAAGTATAAAATAGCAGTAGTCGTTTATTCCCTCTACCCCCTCTCTTTCACTTTCTGCACCCTATTCTTGCATTGAATTTTTCATTAATTTATGTTCAATTACAATACATTTCAGAGGCTGCTTGAAATCATAAAAGTGTCACCTTTCTTTGGTGTATTAAAACTATTTGTATAGATGAGAACAAATATAATTCAGCACCGGCATTTTAATAACAAATACTTTGCTATTTGATTTATAAATTTTCAAAATTACTTATCAATGTGTTTGTTAGTAAGATAGAGGTAAATGTTTTTTGTCAGAAAATTAACATTTTATATAGTTATCCTTCCTATAGAAATGAATAATTCATTTTTCTGGAATATTTACATTTCTTAAGTAATTATCTCTGATATCGTTTTTAAAAACTATTTCAATTACAAATACCTTTTAGAAACCAATTGTTAAAAAAGAATATCTCATGAGATTGCTCCTATATCTTTAGAAAATTGTTAGAATTTTCACGATTTGAGAAACACTGTGTGAAAAATAAACTATATATATATATATATATATGTGTGTGTGTGTGTGTGCATGCGTGCGTATGTGTGTGTCAAATTGTGCGTGCGTGTGTGTGCAAAAGCTGCTGCCTTTTAACAAATTGTTTCTTTCATATCATATTTGATGTTTAGATAAAAATAAGAAAACTCCAAACTAAATAATTGCTAAATAATTGTATAATCATACATCTCTCGCGTATTGATTGAAAAAAAAATTACATTAAATGTATTGACATTGCAAAAACAAGCGCTATAAATGATCAGTTTTGGCATGTGGACTGCATAAAAAGATTTCTTACCAAATTTAAAGCTCAAAATTTGACATTTAAGGGCTACTTTACAAATTTAGATCAGAAAACTTTTGAAATTTCTGTTGAAATTAAAAAAACTTGAAGAGAGAGTAAATGAAAACCTTAGAGGAAAACAGGTACATTATTAAGCGTAAGTAAATATACAGTTAGAACATTATTTCGAAATGTAAGGAGACAAATTTAGTTGAAAACGAGCCTCATGAGGGCCGTCCAAAGTGTTTCATTGAACGTGAGGAATGGTGGATGGTTAAATGGATCCTAAAATCATTGCAATAAAATTTATATCAGAAGTGACGCAGGGGTGTAACAAGTCTGTCACTTCAAAAACGGTGAGAAACATTTATTAAAATGTCATTTTCATAAGTGAGAAGCTAGAAAAATTCCATTTGTTAGTGAAAAAAATCGAAAGTCTCGACTGTGTGCAATTCCCTAAACCTGCATTCAAATGCTTCCAGAGTTTCGGAAATTGGTCACATCTTTAAATGAGAGCGAATACAATAATTTTTAAAGTGATGGAAAGCAAATTACTTGGCTCATTACTAAACTTTAAATGAAGAATTTACTGTTTATGAGAAACAGGTGGAAATAACCAGAGGGTCGGGGGGGGGAATGGAGTGCAGCCTGTCTTGAAATCTTCGCTTAATTAAAAGAATAATTGACAGGTTTATTTATTTAAATATTTTAAATCAAAATTTTATACAATAAGTTCCAATAATAGGCACGTTATCTAATTTCCAATTACATCACAGTCATAATGACCCAAATCTTAATGCTCACGTTAGCAGACTTTAGACTTTGAATAGCTGTCCGTATGAAATCAGAGTACCTGCACAGAAATCCGGATATCAATCCTACCGAGCACATTTGGGATCACTTTTTTGAAAAACAAAAACCATAAATTTGAAATTTCTAACAAAAATGAGCTGAGAGAAAGATTCATATAATAATGGGAAAAAATAAAAGGAAATTTCTATAAAAATCTGGTGATATTCTAGTTTAAAAGGTTGAACGAAATCGTGAAACGTAAAGGCGACCCAACACGTTTTGGATTATTACTTTTAGTAAGTTCGAACCAAAAATGTATAATATAATTGTTTATTAAAGTTTTAAGTTAATTTTGAGTTTTTTATTAGTTTTATTTAGTCTTCAATTATAATATATAAAAAAAAAACAATTTGCTAAATTTAAACAGTGCATTTTCTTTTGAAAAATACTTCAATGCATTTGGGTTTGACCCAATACAAAACTGTATGTTTCTTTCTATATATATATATGTATATATATATATATATATATATATATATATATATATATACATATACATATACATATACATATATACATATACATCATATATATATATATACATATACTTATATACATATACATCATATACATATATATATATATTCAATGACATGCTGTTTTGCTGATAATATATTCGATAGAAAAACAAAGTAGAGTACTTTCTGCAACAATTCAATTCAACGCAACCAAAATTCAAGATTTGTCAATATGGTAAATTTAAATTTTACCGTAGAACTTTGAAGATTTATATCTTGAATATTTAAATATTTGTAACCCCTATGACGTCATCTATTCTTCTTTCCAATGGAATATTGTTTAGTAAATCTGCGTTTTCCGAATTGGCGCATTCAGTCTGAAAGCATTCATATTGAAGACAGATAAGTTTTATAGCAATGAAAACAATAAATATCCAGAGCTTACCCTTCGACTGCTAATGGATGAGAATTCTTTCACCAAAATCTCTCGCAAGAGTTTGGGATCGGCGACGGACAGGACGGGATTGTTGCCTTCGAAGTGGCTAAAAAGTAATGACAACATCTATGAGCTACGTTTAGTAGAAGTTCATTTCTATATTACACTGAACCCATGTTGAAATTTTTCGTACATATTGCATACACATTACTTTCTTCCTCGTCTGAGGAGAAAGCAATGCAAAAGATGAACTAGGAAATCTTTAACAGTGGCAGAAGCCGCGCTGCTCATCTTCTTATATTGTGTGCACTGTAACTCTGTCTACATGATGACGTTCATAATCTGTTTGTAAAATTGCAAAAAAAAAAAAAAAAAAATAGACTTTGGACGGAATTCATGTTGTTTTTGCAACTATGACTTCTGGTGTCCTTTCTACTCGCTCATTTATATATATATATATATATATATATATATATATATATATATCGGCAATGGTCCCCTATGACTAACAGAAGAGCTAAGACATCAAGTTACTCAGGTGACCTTAATGGACCGTATAGTCACGTCACGAGCCCATAGTCAAGAAATGGGATAGTTTGCAAGACAAATGTCTGCACAAACAGTTCGACGACGTTTGCAGAACTATAGACTGTCAGCTCGGTGAACAAGCATTTTTATATTCCAACGTTCTTAAAGAAATTTTTAAAAATAGTTATTTTTTTTCTCCAGAATATACTAAGCATTTACAGCTTATACCTAAATATTAATGTATACATTTTAATTTATGTATGATCATTATTGATTCTTACTGTACCTGTTCATAAATGGGAAAAAATTGTAAAAGTCTTATGGAATTATCTGGTTTATATAGCTGAACTATCGAAATATCAATCAAAAAAACACAAAATTACGTTGTTTTTCAAATTTTCCAAATGATACTATGCGTTTAAGCCGTGAAAAGGAGACCTAAATATTCTGCTTTCATTTGACCATTTACTACAGTTAATTATAAACTTGAAAACTTAAATCAAATCGATTTCTTACATACCTTTATATATATATATATATATATATATATATATAAGAAGATTAGTGAAAAAAGCACAAAATATCAAGAAATTAGAAAAGTTTTTAAAATTATTTGAAAAATTTTCAAAATATCTTAACATTTTTTTTTAAAAATATAAAAATGGAGAATAATACATTTAAGTCTGTAACAGGCTTTAGACTGTTAATCTGGTTTATTCTAGAGTTATAGATCTAAATATCCCATATCATCAAAATATATTATTAAAGAAATTTATGACATCAAAAATATAAATTTAAATTTTTTTAAAAAAATTAATTCGAAAATAAAATTTAAAATAAAAGTGCACTAAAAGTGAAATAGTTTTAAATACCAGATGCCAAAAAATATCAGAAATTAAAATTAAAAACTTAAGAGAAAAATCAGGATTTTCCAAGTATAAACAAAAGTTTTAAACCTTTTTATCTAAATACATTTTTATATAACTTTTAGGTCCTTTTATCTATATTTAAAATATATCAGTTTTATAATATTTAAAAATCTGAACATTTCATATTATAGTGAAAAATGAGCACTTACCCATACAGAGTTCCGAACCGAATATATCTTTCATCCTCGATTTCATGGAAAGGCTGTAATATAATTTTATAAACATGTAAAACTTCGTTAACAAAGTGATTCGAGAAATATCTATTTAAGTTAAAATGGAACCGAACGATGTAGGAAAAGGTATTTTATTGATTCCAAAAGAAATTACATAATTAAACACGTTTTCATTATATTTAATATTTTTATTACGTTTTTAGGCATTTACAACGTTTTCAATTCAGATATTGTAATTTATCGAAGTTTTCGAGTAATTGAATATACAGTTTAGCATTCCTATTTTGCATTTTCTGATCGAATGTTTATGGGGAAAACACAAAATAAAATATATTTCATCGACAGGGTCTAACGTGGAATCGAGACCTAATTAAAATTCAAAATAAATAAATAAACTTTCTTCCTGTTTTGATCATTTTACCTTTTATGAAAAATAAACCCATTTCAATAACAGCATTTGTGATACGTGCAAATATTTCTAAATGCAATCAGAGCTCTCGATAATCCTGATTCAAGAAGAATGTTTCTTAAATGTTTCAAATAATCGATTGATTTTGCCGATAAGGACTTTATACATGTGTTATTGTTTTCTTTTTTATCACTGTTGTTAAGTGCGTTATAGTTAGAAAGTTTTAGAAATGAACTCAGAATAGTTTTTTTAATGTCTGGAGTATGTTGAGTCTAATGAATGTGCTAAAATCCTTCAAAAAGAATATTGAAGTCTACTGTGCATTTTAACTCGAAAATTTCAATTACTTTTTTTAATTAAATATCTCATTAAATTAATAATTTGAATGAAAAAAAGCATAAGAAAAAATTGGTGACTGTACAATCAGTAAATACTTAATAAATATTCCTTAAACTTGGAGACACGGAAATTTCTGAGTCAAATGCTTTATAAATATTCCTTTTAGAATCATGGAGATAGGGTAATATTAGAATCAAATGAACTCGACCCCTTAAGGCCTTACTCAACTGGACGATATGGGAAAAAAAGTTCCGCATTTTTCTCATATTGGCTAGTTGAATATCGGCTCGAAAAATACATCGTCTTAATCTTATAGAATTTCTACTTACTTTCTCAAAAGTAAATTATTATATTTATATGAATGGAATTAAGAGCTTCTTATAGAATAAAAAAAATAAGAAGGAGTTTTCTCTTTGATAGCATTTTTATTTAGATAATGTTTTTTAATACTTCTGAACGTTCTGAATACTTCTGAACGTTCATAGTAATTAATCATTAAAATAGAAGTAAAGGTACTTCCGAAAATGGAATAAAACCACATACAAACCTTTGCCATATTATCTTCCTTCGAATACAGTTTGTTGAACATCAATTAAATATAATTGTCTAGATTTGAGAAGAACATTAGAAAAATTAAGCATTTTTAATACTACGTCTCCGAAATTAAAAAGACTTTTTCTTAATTAAATAATTTCAGATTTTCATTAAGGATTCACTACTTATAATTGCATAAAAATTATTGAGAGCAATTTAATAATTCATGCTGAAAATGAAGCATTTAAAGAGGACAAACCTTCCAAAGAAGTTCTATCGTAGATCCAAAAAAGGGAACGGGTTTCGAATAGATAACACCCCTCTTCTTCCAGTAATCAAAATTCCTCGTGGTGTACCTAGAATAATAAATTATATATATATAGCTGGTCATTAAAATTGCAACACCAGGAAGGAATGATCTAACGAACGTCAAATCACAAGAAAGGAAAAAGAAGAGGTTTGGGCATGCAGATGATTAGTATTTCAGCGCAATTTGACGACGCAGGAGAGAGAAACGACATCTGAACACTGCATATAAAAAGAGTTCTGTAATGGATTTCTCATTCAGAAAGCAATTTGTAAGGTCGGAGTTGTTTTTAAGTGGGTGTTCATTTTATACGGGTTAAGAATAAACCACACGAAATGTTGGTGTTTAAATAAAAGTTAAAGAAAAAATGTGGTAGGAAGTTTTATTAGGTTTTTTTCAGTAACATATTTTAAAAAATATAATCTTTCTTATACCATAATCTAAGTTTGGTGCCTGTATTATTGTTGGGAGTTATAATTCTACGAAGTAATAAATTACATTTCAATATCTCGCTTCCGTATAACTTTAACCGTGTACAACTTTCACAAAAATACAAAAGTGAAAATGAAGTATGACAATGTGCGCAAAGGCTCTCAGATATATCTGGCATAAATTGATATTCTCTTGAAATTCACGAAAAAATATAACTTTCTCTTTCAGTTAAGAAGTATGATAGCGATAGAAGTATGACCCACTCTTAACCACAACTCAGTTGTCTAGACCAATAAACTTTTGATATCTGTTATGAGATTTCTCGCACCTCTTTTTAATTTTTACAATGACTCTTTTCTCGGTTATCGAAACACTTCTCGGGTGAGATAAACAATTTGATTTCTTAAACTAATAGATTGCTTTCACGTTTTTATATTTTTAAACTTGAATCTAATTAAAGAACAATAGTTTTAATTAAATAAATTTCTTTTAATAATTAATACGAGGATGGGAGAAACACCAGCAGCTCAAATATTCCGAAAGTAATATGACATTTGATAAGCAAAGTTATTTTCAAATAATATTAAAAAATTATTCGATATTATTTTGAAATTTTTCAAGGAGTGTAAAAAGTCATTTAAGTAGCTTTACGTGAGAGTATCGTAAAGATTTAATTATGACTCAGTTGTAACAGAGGTATCTGGATAAATTCATTCCATGTATAAATTGTCCTAATGTACTTAATGTTGTAGATTACAGCTATTTACGGGGATTTGTTAGATTCAAGGAGTCCGTAGACTGAATTAATCCTCAATGTGGAGAAGATAAGAGTCCAATCTGCTGAATTCTACTACGACGATGTTCAAAATGTGAAGAAATGATGGGAGAAATGTATGACTCTGGATGATGAATAAATAGAGAAGTAATATAGGAATATTATTAGGCAAGAGTAAACGAACATTTAATTTTCACCTAAATTATTTGTAATAATTAAATTTTTACGATATCCTTGGATATTAATTAAAAATCTTCACATTACTGCGGGTAACTTCGATCTGCATCATCTTGGAATCAAACAAATAAATAGCTATAATTTACAAGTTTATGTATATAAGAATCTACTAATATGCAAAAAAAAAAAACCCAGATATATGTGTCATTTTTAGAAATAATTAAGCCTCAGAGGGATACCCCTTTATAATACCATTTAACAAATTCAGATGATTCACAAATGTACAAAATTCGAAACATAACTATAAACGGATAAAAATTGTTCATATCAAACTACGTTGTACTTCAAATAATATTATAACTCTGCATTAATTAATGAATGAATTTAAATTCAAGATACAAAATCAAATAGGAGAAATATTAAAGAGATTTCTTACTTGAAATAAAATTATGTGAACTAAATGTAACAATTACATGATAAAACAAAAAGTTTTGTTATGTATACTTATGTTATATATTCATTTATTGTTTAGTAGATGTGTCTTATGTAAAAAGAAAATATAAGTTTTAAATATGCTCTTTTTTGCCAATAAATTTTGAGACTGATTTAATCATTAAGTACTTGTGTAAGTGATTGATATTACTTCTCTGATTGATCCATATTTTGGAAGAAAACAAATTGTCATAAATTATAAAATACTCAGTATAATTTTCAACTTTTCGTCTCTTTCGTATTTATTAAAAATGCAGTGTCACTATTTCATATCTAAAAGTGATTATCAGTAACTTGTGTCACCTTTCTGATAACTTTCTGTAATCAGGAAAATACGAAAAGCAGACATGTTTACGGAAAAGGAAGGAAGTTCTGATACTAAAACGATTTTTTAAGCTCTCCTTCGAGTAAATTTATCTTGAAAATCTATATTGTATCAAATGTATTAGCTCAAATAATTCATTTCCATGTATTACAAAATGCTTTTTATTGAATAAAATTCTTACTATTGCACTACCATAGTTTCTCGAAAACGAAAATAGAGTTTCATATAAATTTTTCCAATATAAGATAAAATAAGTAACATAATTTGTATTTGTTTAAGTATGGCCATTTCGTTTTCTTTTGGAATATCATCATGTATGTGGCACTTTAAAATCTAGAATGCTGGCTGGAATATTGTGTTATTCCGCTCCAATTTTCCAGATTTAGCGACAAAACTATTTTCAAATGAATGCTTTTCATGTGTCATGTAGGTAGGATGTTAATAATGCATTATTCAATCATATCATAATATGTTACTGGTTGTCCCCATATTGATTTCTGTCAATTCTATTTCTCACGTTTTGTCTGTATTCCAGCTGACCATATGGTAATAAGTCTCAATTCATTAGTTCAAATTCACGCTGTAAAAAGTCGAAATTAAGATATTGAGGTACCGACTCAATTTTCAGCCTCGTCATGGTAAAAGAATTTAAAATGAAAAGTCAATTATGAACACAAAGGCTCGTATTATTCTAGATCAAAGTTCATTTAAACCAAACAAAATTGTTTCTTCGTGGGGGGAGGGGGTCATCTCTCGTCAAAGAATGTCTGCTCGGTATTTAGTCGTAAATTCATTCCCACTTATTTTAAACATTAATGTAAGTGAATTTTATTTTTAAATGTCGTATTTCGAAGCAACTCGAGGGCTATGGGAGAATAAATGGCCCAGAGCATCAAGCTGAACCGAAAGGGCTTAGAGCTGCAGACAGGCTTCCCGTTTAAAATGCCACCTCGCATTTGGCATTCATTGATTAACCAAAATTATTTTGTCATCGTGATGCTAATGGTGACGGACTTCACAATTCTGAACTTCCGCCAAGTGACGAGATTGACACCTGAGCTTGTACTTCTCTCTCCAAACTTCCCCACTTCACGCCACTGGAAAACCCTCGACTGATATAAAGTATATCAGCCCCGGAACAAGTCACATCCTTTATGAAATCAGGCGTCGAAACCACGATTCAACGGGAAATCTCAGGCCGCGATCTCGCGTCCCTAGCCACTGGGCTATTGGGGTTTAATGTCAATATCGTAATTTATTTTAAATTTAATTATACATTTGTATTATTGTTTTATAAATCAACTCGACCATTATGATAATGATGTACTTTTCTACTATAAGTGGATTTTAATTTAGAATTAATTGTGTGTAACAGTCACTGTAACAAATCAAGGTGGACATTTTTTCTAAAATAAAATAATAAATCTTCAATAAAAGAACGTATAAATAAATATCTACTGCATAATCTATTGATATTATAAAAATGATAGATAATAATAAGGCTTTGGAAAAGATTTTATTGTTGATGAATTAAATATAACTGAAAGTCATTCTGATCGGACTCTATGTGTTAAAACTCAGCTAATGACATAGGTTACCCAAATACATAAATTTCAGAAGAATGTTTGATTAAAACTATCTTTATTTTAAGACCTAAGCTGTAACAAACGTAATCCACAGTTATCATTTGCATGCGTCTGCATCTGAGTTCAGTTTTTTAGTTTTTTATTAACGTCGCACTAGAGGCAACACGAGGGCTATTGGCAGAGTACCCAAGGGGACCGAGCTCACCCAAAGGGCTTAGAGCTGCAGACCGGACCCCCGGGAAACAATCACCCCCGTACTCAGCATTTATTGACAAAATAACATAAGATTTACATAATTTTGAA
>BMAW01017637.1:505376-519409 GCA_019974015.1 Nephila pilipes | reverse complement strand
ATAGCTACATGGTAAGGGATGATAAAAATATTGAGAAATATAATAAACGTTTGAAAAAATTAATAAATTTGTTGGGTAATTTTACGAGCCGTAAGTATACAGGATTTAAGCTTAGAATGTAAGTAGGGATTTTCACACACAGACCTCAGCCAAATAGGTTTCGCTTCAATAACAGGACATTTTAAATGAAAATCTCTGGTAAAAGGGCAAGAGAAAACGTAGTGGTCAGCATCTCCAACAGAGCCACAGAGACATAAATTTGTACTTTTTAAATTAAAACGATTTAAATAAGAAATGAAGGGACCATGACCGGTTAAGAAGCGGGTAATAAAACTAGAATTTGTATAAAAACTCAAATTTGGTGTAGGAATATATGACTGAACCCGAATACCAGTATTACAAGTTGACCACCAGACCTCCCAGTCAGAAAGAAGCTTATTTTTTAAGGTCATAACTATATGAGACTGAGGGGCAGGGACAATCATTTTCTCACCATAAGTGATAGCGAGCTTTGCAAAGAAATCGGCAATTTCGTTACAATAATCTCCGACGTGGGCCCGAACCCAGTGTAAGTTGTAAAAATCAGAATAAGTTGTTAATTTTTCTCTAATGGTATTGATAAAAGCCGATTTATTTCTAGTACTCTGCAGTAGCAATATAGAGGATAAACTGTCGGAGTAAACAGAAACTTTAAAGTTATGAGAGACGGCCCACAAAACGGCAAATCCGATTGCTGAAAGCTCGGCCTGAAAAACTGAATTATAAAAATTCAGTTTGAACATGTAGACTCTGTTTAGAACACCCCGGTGGAAGACACACACGGCGAACCCAGTTTCGGACCCGATCCTTGATCCGTCGGTGTAAATCTCCCACTCGGAGGGTCCCGAAAATTTGTTAAGAAAAAGAATTCGTTTTTCAGGACGAACAGTTCTCAATGAGGTATTTGAATCAAATGGAATATTATTAATTAGGTGAAAAAGTTTGGATTATGCCGCCTCCAAATTTGATACTTAAGAAAATGAAATTTTATGGTCAGATGAATAGGGGGAACGCCAGCAATCACCTGCAAAGCAGAAGTGGAAGAGGTCCTATAGGCCTTGGTAATTTTTAAAAGGTAAATTCTCTGAATAGAGTTTAGCTTAGTAATTTGCGTAAGGGGTATTGGCGATGGACCTCGTAATTTCGAACCATGGTCAAGTGACGAGGACGACACCTGAGCTGGCACCCCTCTCTTCTAACTTCCACATCACGCCAACGAGAGGACTTTGAACCTCGGCAGATTTAACGTGCATCAGCCCCGGTTACACGGCGGGTCCTTAGCGGCCAAGGACTGAACGAAAACCACCGACCTCGAATCCGAAGCCATGACCACTAGGCTACCGCGGCCACGTCTGCATCTAAGGCACGAAACAGTAGCCGGGGGCGAAAGGAAAAGAGGGCGCTGTCGAACAGTTCTCTCGTACTGCTTTTATACATGAAATAACTTGGCAAATATGCATCATCTGGGGGGGGGGGGGAGGAAAGGCGAAGCCCCGTGGGGGCTTCATTAAATTACGAATTCAATAGTCACTTGAATGGACTGACGTTTAATCCATTTGACCAGACCTGTGTCCAGCTGCGTATTGCATTGCTTTAGTGCCCAACCCTAGGCCATTTGATGTGCGACTACGATTACGATGTTGAAAGTTTCACCAAAATGTTCCGTAACATTTTTTACAGTTAGAGTAAGTAATTAGAGAACTGTAATTGGCTTAGAAAAAGTTATTTGTTCGTAATCATATGTCAGTTATTCTAAATAGGCTTGCCAGACGCGTTTTGGTTTGCTCGGAATCATCCGAGTTTGAAGGTAGGGTCCCGGTATATATTGTAACTGTATTCCGATCATTAGTTAAAACTAAAAAGTGTCAAATACTCGTACGAACGCATTAAAAATATTTTTTTAATGATTCCCTGTGCAGCTGCACTGCACGTAACTATACGTAGAGGGTGCCATACGAATAGCTTAATTATATGTTCTGCATTATGGTGGCATTTACATATTTCGAGAGACCAACCCCCGCTCCGCACATGGTGCACTACAGGTTGGTGGCATTTACGAAGGGGAATACGCATTGAATGGGTGTTTCTCTAAATTCTAAGTTATATTTATTGCTAATATGCTCATGTCTTAAAAAATTAAATATGTGCGCTTCTCTCTCTCTCCTTAAATGTGTTTGTCCCCCTTGGGGTGACCGAGTGCGAAAGAATAGTCTCAATGCAGATCGTGCATGCGACTGCACTGGATACCTAATATCTTTAAGTGTAACCCGGCTCCCCGCCCCTGGGAATTATATCAGTGGGGGGGGGGGTCCTCCAAGTTGGAAGATCTCAGAGACTTGCCTTCTTTAAGTAGCTACGGTCATCATGACCCGAAGCACCTAAGTGATTTTTTTCTTTTCCATGGGGTTTACCGTTTCTAGTAAACATGGGTGACGTGCCCAGGAGAGTACCCTAGCGATCCTTCTTTAATTTCGGCCCTCCATTTTGTCAAACAATGTTTTTCAATTTTTTCCTTTCTTCACACGTTTAGATTTCAGCTTTACCTTGTTTGTTTCAGCATGGCCACATTGGCTCTTGCACCATTAAAAATACTGTCACACTCGAAAGTGCTCGAAGGTTCAGTTCCTGTTTTAATGCAACATGAATACAAAATAAATTTCCACATTATACATATATGGCATTCGGAATTGAATACCATTGTTAACTTTTAAAATGTACGTAATATAAAGCATGTAATATTCATAATTCGCAAGCGTGTGTTCAGAACATATACGGTTAGATATATCTATTTTTCAACAAAATAGAAAAATTTCTTGACAAAAGTATGAAAGGAATTCCAAAACATTTCTACGAAACAACCTAATTTCATCTACAAGCCAACACACACACACACACACACACATAGTTATATATATAGGAATAATTATGTAATATGTAGTTGTCTGAACAATTCTCAAAAAAAAATACTGTTTTAACCCTTCATCATTTGCCATCACAATTCACAATGAAAAGAACCATTCATCAACAGTCAAATGAATAATAATTCACATGTTAGTTTTATCTATGAATATTCAAATTCCCTAGCCTGTGGAAATGCCCTGTACGGCTAAGAATCTAGCGTTTAATATCTGATCGAAACCAATTGACCTTATCGCAAGCGTTTGTTCAGAACAAATACGGATATTTTTCTACATAATCTACAAGTCAAGTTTCGTACACTGATAGATATTTTCATTTCAAACAATATCAGTTAAAATTCCCAAAGTGTTAGTTCCAGGGGGGAATGCGATAGAGCCCACGTCTGTAAGACAAAAAAGGATAAATTGATCTTTAATTTATTGAGCTGAAAGACAAAAATCTATATTTTATTTAAATTAGATATTCTATGACGTTCCGGAATTACTTCTTTCACACGATCGCTTCATCACTCTTTGATAATTAAAATAATCACTTACAAAGTCAAATCAGGGAGTAGCTTAACTCAAATTTATTTGAATCTTAATCTAATCCAAACACTTGATATTTCGTATCGCACCTAGGAAACAATCCCTGTACACTCCTGATTCTAAGAAGCTTAATATTATAGATATTACACAACTGTGGCGGAACCATCGGATCCGAGTCCATATCAGAGTTGGAAAGGAGGGTCCAACTCATTGACTGTTTGTAAATCCACACTAACTTTCATCCCCTACCTCTTTACTTCCATCAGTGTAGGATTGATTTTGATTTATTCATTGATACCTTCCGCTCATTCTCTCTTACACTTACTCTAGTATTAAACGCTTCACTGCTTATAAATGCATCTCATCAACCCCATCTTATCATCTCATATATATATAATTAAGTCAACGTATCTAAACATTTATAATTTTCTCTCCGTAAAGCTCCCATTACACAAACTGAGTCATATCGAAACAAAATACATTATACAAAAAACATGCTTGGAGTGTATTCATTCGTAACTGTGATCAAGTTGAGCAAAATTGAAGTTAACAAATTAAATTGTGCCTTTTTTTTTATGCAATAATTGATTCCTACGTTACACATATAATAATTACACAATTTTTTCATATATTAATTTAAAAAAAAGAATTGAATGTGGAAAGTGTTGAAGGTTTTCTCACCAGTAAAGGAATAGAAGCGAAGTGATGCCCAGCAAAAAAGTTGTTATGACAGAATCCAATAAATATTCCATCCCGATCATGTTTCGAGCTGTTCTCTGCCTTCCAAAGGCTCAGGTTATCACGCAGAGTAGAGAAATAACCCATCAGTCACACATCTCGGGTATAAAAGTGTAAGTACCAAGGTCGCACTGATAGAGCAAGAATAGTCTGCGATAATTTAAACGTTAGAATTCGAAATTGCATTTCGAGATATGGTTCGAAAATGGTATATTGTAATTTGTAAACATTTTTATTTTTAGAAGAGTCGCTTTGCTTTTTAGTTGTGTAGTAGATCGTATTTGAGAATTACGATTTAACAACAATAAGCATTTTCCAGAACATAGAATATAGATTTATAACTATTTTGAAAACGATATGTTATTCTTTTTAAAAAAAAAAAACCCAATTTGTACCAACTCTATTGGATAGCTTTCCAATGTGATATTTGTATGAATATTCGCTTATGCATCTCCAGTTAACTATATGAAACAAAAAAGGGGGGAATAAATTATTTAATGTTTAAATTTTTGTTTATCAATGCAAATTTCATTTTAGTGCACCGTAATTTCGTATAGATAAGCTGCTTTAGCTTATACATGGAATATATGATAATTGACGCAATTCACTGAAAGTTTGTCCGATAAGTCGCAAACGCTACAGCAAAGCATTCCGGAATAAGGAACTCAATTTTCATTTCTTCAGTAATTAACTTTTATATGGGCCTACCAATCCTGCTCGCTCAAACGCTGCCGATGCTATTTTCGTCGAGTCGTGAGTTGAGTTCGAGCCTTGATTCCACAAAAGACCTGCCGTGTAGCGGGGCTGATGCACGTTAATTCTGGTAGAGTCCCAACTCCTCCAGTTGATACAATGTGGGCTTGACTGAGGTTGAAAATTAGAGAGACCGTAGCCAATAGCTCTCGTATTGCTTTCTTAGAGTGAGGGTAGTAAGCAATCACAAATAAGTATCAATATCACTTTCATCGCTCTGTTCAACCTTTAGTTTGGCACGATATATTCCTTGAGGATTCAGTGCCAAAAATTGCAACCATCCCTAATTTAAATAACTTCTTTCAATATATGTCATTGTCTTCTTTTTTTTTTTTTTTTTTTTTTTTGAGGATTTTTAATTTAATCAAACGAACACTTTGTAACAATTGTCGGAAGGCCCCCGGGTAATGTTTTCGTGACATTGGAATGATCAACGGAAATAAGCATCTACACGATGTGAATTTATATCTTCCAGCGGAATACTGGAACATGTCAATACAGTTCGGAGTACACGTGTAAGGTTCGAAGAACACCAGAAGGAACTTAACATACTTCCCTGACCCCCAAATCTCTGGAATTAAGCCTTTGGCTTTGATTGTTTTCCACTCATTGGATGTTAAGTATAGTTGACCTTCCAGTACTGGCGACAATGCGAACCCTTGACCAATGGGTCCAAAGAAAAATTGATCTTTTGGGTTTTGCTATGCCTTTATCAACTAGACTAAAAGAGACGTCTTAATCGGGCTGTGACCCCGTGGTAGTCTAGTGTTATGGTCGCGAACTCCCTGTCAATGATTTTCGTTGAGTCGTGGGTTCGAGCTTTGATGCCACTTGCAGAAGCTCAATGACTTTCTTCCTGCCCGTCTCGTACAGATCCAACAATGAAAGGTAATTATTCTGGCTTTTTACAGGTGGTCACATTAATGTGATTGAACTGTGGAGTTTCACATTAATGTTAATGGACTGTGTATACTTAAAGTATTGTTATTAAAATAAACAGGTCAAACGTATTGCTGAAGAATCATATAAATTAGATTTGTATTTGCGTAAGGAGCAAAAAAAATGAAACTTTAATTACTATAGAAACAGAACAACTTCGAGAAGGAATGAATAAGCTGAGGTTTTATTGTCTTGACACTTAGGATTTAAACTATTTAAACTTATTTTTAAATTAACTCAAATCTTATTGTTATGGAATTTTTTTTGTATTGTTCTCGAACTGTCTATCAAAAATGTTATCTTTCATTGTACTATCAAGCTTTTGTGATTTATTTGCGTAGAGATCATTTGAATAAATCGCACATTTTTAGATCATTTGCATTGTTCTAAAGATTATGCAAAAATAAATCCAAGTGATAGGGGGGGAGGGTGTAAAATTTTCCTTTGAAACGTTTTAAGCAAACACAGTTTTTCACAAAATATTATTGCAATTGTAGCTTTTTGATGATACAAAATATTAATGCTTATGCATTATTATCTAATCATTCTTTCTAAACAACAACACTACTTTTATGCAAATTACTCAATTACATTAAATTTTAATTTTCTGAAGAATATATATATATATATATATATATATATATATATACAAGTGATGCTCAAATGAAAAGGTACGAAACGACACTGTGAGTATAAATGAAGACTTCATTCAAAGTATGCATCATGGGCTTGAGTACAATGATCCCATTGATTAATGAACCGAAGGATTCCTTGTTCTCAGAATTCTTGAGGCTGTGACGAGAAAAGTGGCTGCCATTTAAACTTGGACAATTCCTCGTGTGAGACCCTGGAGACGTGTGGACGCGTGTTACCATAAAGCAGATCCACACCTTCCGAGAGCAGCCCCGGTCTATTGTTCTTGATGGACTTGCGTAGACTTTGAAGTGTCTCACAATACACATCGGAGTTAATGGTTCTATGTTGAAGGAATTCAACAATTGCATTAATTGGATGGCATTCTTTATAAGACCCTCTGCTCTCTCCTGCGCATGCGGGCGCCCACGCATGCTCTGATCCACGTCAGAGACTCTATTTGCATCCCAAGATGTCTCGCTACGTTCTCCCATGGAGGCATAGGCAAATATGTTAGCATTATGTTGTTACGTCATTCTTGTATCTTTTCATTTGAAAACCCCTCGTATATATATATATATATATATATATATATATATATATATATATATATATATATACTGTCACTGAAAATGTAACAAAAAGGAGGAGTGCCCTGAAAAATATGCAAATTTCAAGGTAAATGCAAGTCACTGAGTTATGAGAATAATGTGAAATGCGCAGCTCTACAGCGCATGTTGAAAAAGACATAAGGGAAGGAACCTGATAAATGTTCAATTTTCTTGCGGTTATTTCTGATAGGGAAATCATCGTAGAAAATTTGTTCTTGTTTCAGAGAACGAGTGTAATTGCAGAGAATACCAGGCTGTCATCAACGGAGGCATTTCCAGAACACAGATTATTTTACGAGGGGCATGGTAACCAGACTGAAAAGGGCAGGTAAGTCCATAGAGCAAATCTCAGTTGACACCGGTGTATTGTGGATACATCCGCAATGCACCGATGGTGGCGTAGATGGTTGGAACAAGGAAACGTGGCAAGTTTTACAGATACCATTCCAGCCAGAGTGATGTCATCTTGCTTGTATCGTCGCATCTGCCGACAAGCGGTGAAGGAACCGGAAGCCACCTCTACCTCCATTCTACAGCATGTTCAAAATACCTTGTATGTTCTCATATTAACCAGAACATTTTTCCGTTGATTAGTTTCTAGAGACCTGCACTCATGGCGTCAGTTAAGAAGACTTCCATTGATCCTACAGCATAGACGCTAACGTCTGCAATGGTGCCGGACTCGAGCGATGTGGACGACGGAATGGTACAGAGTCGTGTTCTCAAATGATTAACGCTTCTGTTTCTCTATTGTTAGTCACCGCGTACAAGTGTGTCGTCGACATGATCCGACAGCCATTGTGAAACACCCTACCACGCGACAACGTGGCATCGTGGTTTGGAGTGCAATTTCTAACGATTCCAAGTCATCTCTAGTTCGTATTCAGGACATTATGACGATCCAACGATACATGTTTGCTGTGCTGTAGCCGGTGACACTCCCCTACCTTTCTAGGATGCCCAATGACCTTTATCAACAGGATAACGCCCGAACCTAAAAACTGCTCGCATCAGCCTACGTGTTCTTCAAGGTGTACAGATACTTCCCTGACCCCCACTCACTCCTGATCTCTCACCAATTGAACACGTTTGTATGTAAATGGATGCCATTTTCAGACCTTGCCCTACCCCCATTCAAAAGAAGAACTGTGAGAAATGGTTGACAGGGAATGGAGAGCCGTTCCTCAGGATGTCATCCATACTCTCATTTATTCTGTACCTAGGCGTGTTGCTTCGTCTATCTCCGTCCACGGTAGTCCTACAACCTACTGAGCTGACGCAGTTCTTGCTCTGTGTTATGCATATCATTTGGAAATAAATATCACTTCTTGTTCGTTGCCCTTGCTCTCTCTGTTTGCCGAGTTTCATCACTTTCTGTCCACTCCTTCTTGGTGTTGCATTATATATATATAACATTGTGATGTTTACTGTGATATATATATATATATATATAGTATATATATATATATATATTCTTTCAATTAGACTTATACAGTCGCTGAAATATCAATCTACTGTCAAATTTGAGCTTATTGTTGAGGATATTTCACAGTAAACATCACAATGAAAGTAGCATTCCAATACAGAGAGCAGGGCAACGAAGTTACAAGCACAGTGAAAGCGAGAGAGTTGGAGATACAACTCAGCCATTTGATTTCATGAGTTACATTGTATTTTTAAAGTTACGATATGAGTTACAGTATACATTTTGAGAAGATGAGCAGCACGGGTTCGACCATCACTGCTGAAGCAAAAAAGCCAGAACAGAGAGAATTTTCCCTTTATTTGAGTTTTATAGAAGAGTTTTCCCTTTTAGACGTAATATCACGTGAAATAAGTGTTGGAATTCTTAGGGAAGTACATTTCCTTAAACAACCCAATAGGGATTATCCTTACAGGTCTTCAACCATGTGAGCTGCATATTCAGCAAATTTTTATGAGGGTGTAATTACATAAATTAAAGTTAAAAAGGAATTGTATTTGGAAATAAGAATTAATGCTTCACTTTAAAGTGAGAGAATGGTAATGATGAAATTAAATTATTTTTCAGTGAAATTATCATAAGTTAAAGTTGTATCATTATATTTTATATAAATATTTTTATATAATTTTGTGCATAATTTATCAACATGCTATACAAATTATTATTTTGAATAAACTTCTAATGTCATAATCAATAGTTCATAAATTTTTATGAGTTTTCCACCAATAAAATTACAAATATTCACACAAACAAGATAACTGAACATTCTAAGAAAACCTGGGTACCTGTTTAGAAAATCAAATAGTAAAAACTTATCTTAGAAGACAATTTCCAAATACAAGCTTTCAATGATTTTAACTAAAAGATTCTAAAGGTAAAGCTTAAAACTATTGTTTAGATTTTATTGAAGTAATGTTTTTAAATATTCAAACCATTTTTGGTAAATTCTTAAAAAGATGATGTTTTTCAGTAATTTGAAACTTTTAAGATCGAATACTTTTAAAGTATTCTGAGAATAACTTTGTCTTTTAATCTTTTTGTGTGTGTCTAAAAACCTCTACAAGCAATTTTGCAGTTATACCTTTATTCGTTAAAAGTATTCTAGACAAATTTATGGATTTGAAATCATTGAACAAGGAGAAGAAATTTTTAATAATCTTCTACAATGTACTATTTAACTGATGCTGTCGTATTTAATCATTGGTCACTATCACTTAAAATGTTAGGACCTGAAATTTTTCAAAATGGATCTTGATTAAGGTTTCTACACAAACAAATCTGAAAAGCGCAAATACTTGCTCGTTAAGCACAATTAAATTTTGGGTTATCAACATTTTAAAAAACATACCTTATGTAAAGTATTTATGCAATCAATGCGCAAGATTTGAATTCTTGAATCTTGAGTATTTTTCTGTTAGTAGGTTTTACAGTCATAAATTTATCCATTTAACAAAACAAACATTTTCTTTTCTCTGAGCAGATTATTTTCGATTCTGAAGGTGACTTTATTTTTTTTAAAAAAATAAACAGACAGCTTTTGGTTATATCTTAGAATATATTTGCAAAGATCACAGTATGTAGTTACAGCACCTGAGCAGTGAATCTTAGGAACAATTTTATAAATTTAGACATTTAGTTTATTGATTAAAAGCTGATTTATAATAATGAATTCCTCTCTTCTGTCAAGCATTTCAAGAGCAAACCTTCATTTCAGAAGGATACTCTCATCTCTCGGTTCCACATTGAGGAATATTTCTTTCGCAAGCAAGCGACCAGGTCCAAGGTGAAACTCCAAAGGGATCTACAATTAAGATCAAAATAACTCGTATAAGATATACATTCCATTGCAGAAATTTTTCTCTTTTTGATAGTAATTACTAACTTTTGTCATAGTACGAAATAAGCCAAAGGTGATCCTCTTATCTTAAGGATAAGTCCATATGATCCTCTTGTGTTAAATACAGAAGTATAAAATAGACAAAATTGCCTATACTAAAATATTGAGTGAAATATTAATGAGCTATTGTGTATTTGTGGCAGATTTCAGCAATGATAGAGGACTAGAAAAATAACATTTACTTCGTAAGATTTTTATCATACTGTTTTACTTTATATAATTTGCACAGCATCAATGTATCCTACGGATATTCAATTATTTTTCCTATTATTTTTGGTTACTTCAGCAATACATCACAACACGGGAAATAATATCTATTAAAGTTTCTGTGAATGTTCAATTTAACTATAATAGCCCCTGTCATTAATAAAATATTTTCAAATTTGATTCTTTTAAAATTTTAATATCACTTGAAAAATAACTACAAACCGTTGTGCAACTGATAAAAATTATCTAAAAAAGAATATGTCAAAATGCTGATTCGTTAAAATTCTCTTATTTGTCGAAGAGTCAAAATTCGAAACTAAGCTACGCATCGAATAGTATCTGAAACTGAAGGAAGAATATTATTTTCCAATAAATCATAGAAAATAAATAAATACATTCTGATTCAATTAATATTCACAGTAATCGGATAACTAAACCACGAGTAAATAGAATAGCGAGTTATATATATATATATATATATATACAAAGAGAGAGAGAATATTGATACATAAATTGAGCGATAATACAAATTCCAAGATTGATAAGAAATCACTGCGCCATGTTTACATTCTTTCGATATTATTTTTAAATATTTAGTGAAAATAAACTATATAACTCTAAAATTTAACCTATATAAAATGGCTGAACATACAATTAATTCTACTGACCTCGAACTCTTTTAAAATAATCTCTCACAAAAAAAATCCATACTTTGATGTTTAACTTTCCGAGAAATTGTGATTTCTATCTAATTTAAGTATTCAAAATCAAAACAGATGAAATTATTAAAATTGGTCGTAAAGTGTGGTTTACCCTCTCTTAACCCCAACTTTCAAAGGATACGTCTGAAAGCAACCTTTTGTTCATTCCACTTAAGAGTATTTTTATCTTCTCTTATTGGGAATGAAAACCACAGTCTTCACTTTATGATGAGGGTACTTGAGGGTTCTAATTTCATAAAAGATTCGCAATCATACCTATCTCTTTGGGGAGCAATCACAATTTGACTTATTTCTTTCTCGTGTTTCAAATTTCTCTCTTTCGCTGTATACGCTTGCTACTGCAAATTGAAATTCCATGGAATGTTTGCACCAGGAGAAATAAAGTTGGAAGGAAAAATGGTATTAATGTTTGTTTTTAACAGGAACATCATCTAAGAAAACATTAATCTGAATCTCATAAAAATGGAGTCAAGTTAAAAACGCAAATTAAGTGAGTGACGAACCGCGAGTTCATCTAGATCCAACAGCACATATCCTCATTCTTTATATTTACACTGACAGAGTAAATTATTTCTGAGAAAAATTATTTTCAAAAACGCGAAATGTGCTTTTTCCATAATGAATTCTATGAAACGTCCTTTGAAAAATATACATCTAGTTTAATACCTTTGTTTGTGAACACCTGAGCAACTTAAAGTTAGCGACGACGTAAGAAAGGCACACTTTGATTTCCATGAGAGCGAATCTCATCCCTACACAATTCCTGGGTCCGGCACCGAAAGGCAGGTAAGTATATGGATCTCGCTTGGCTCTCTCCTCCACTGTGAACCTAATTTTAAGAAAAGCTCAATTAGTTTCCTGCATGGCATTTACCTAGGGTGAGCTGCATGAAGTCAATGAGAACCGCATCTCAATTACAGACATAATGTTAAATACACAAATATAACTTAATGTAAATTGTTACATGTTTTATACAACTTAAATCCTTTGTAAAGTGTTAAGGGACTACAGTGACTGGCGTATGTTGAGGAGCTTGTCACTTAGCAATCACTGGCCAGACGTTTTCTATTGGGGAGGGAAAACGTGCTATACTGGGCAGCAGGCGCACATTTTCTGTATCAAGGAAGATCTGTACAATACCGGCAACATCAGGTCCCTGCTGAAACGTAGAGTTTTGTGCAATTCTTAACACAAACGAAACGGTCCATGTTCAAAGTGCCGTCAATGCAAACAAGAGGTGACCGAGACGTGTATCCGATGGCACCCATGCCATCACTCCAGGTGATGGGCCGATATGACGATGTTAAATGTATGGGGGAGTACAGTGTGCACGGATTCATGGGAACAGATAGCCATATAACTGTAAATAGAATCTGGATTCGTCTGAAAAGACGACGTCACGCTATTGCTACGTACACGTTCGTTCGTTGAAAGCGCTCCTAAGAGTCATGTAGCGTCAAGGGTAGCCGAAGCCATGGTAGCAGATCTCACACTCCATGCTACTTGTCTTACAAAAGATCCCATTTCTTAACTCAGTACTCGTGACATGGCTGTTCGATCCATTAAGGCTATGAGGATAACATGTCTGTCTTCTCTTTTGTTAGAGATATCAGTCCGTTGAGGTCCAACTCGGCGTTCCGAATAACTATGCTGAACTCATCGATTCTGCATTCTGTAGTCAGTCATGGAATCTCGACCGACTCGAGCATCAATACTGCGATACGATAAATCACAATCCGACCTCTGTCAAAGTCAGAAACGTGCTTTTAAGCATTTCTCCTTCTGACACGAGGCATCACAACAACTTTGCATCTGGCAACAACGTCCGAATGTAGTTTGTGTATGAGAAACAGGTGTACAATTTCTTCATTTAAACACATAGCAGGTGCCGCTACCGGCGCCTGCTATGTGTTGCGTATGCAAATGTCAGGAACAAAATGTCATAGGCATCGTGATGTATGCCAAACGCGTGCGGTCGGCGGGCGCTTCCCAAGATTGCAATAAAAGGAAGAACGGAGTCGCAATTAAAGACAATTAAAGAAAGTGAGTTCTTTCATGAATTATGGCTAGAATAAATCACCTGGGTGACTTCACACGTGGAAAAATGATCGAAAAGCTAGAGGAGGGGCGTAGTTTGACCAGTGTAGCTGAAGAGTTCGTAATCAACAAAAGTGTCGTTTCAAGCGCTTGGAAAGTCTTCCAAGCCATAGGTACAGCTGTTAGAAAGATTGGTGGTCGCCGCCCTAGGAAAACAACTGCAGCGGAGGACAAATATATCGCCCTGCAGGCAAAAAAATCCGATACCAGTCAGCAAATAGCATTATACAGCAACTGTGTACAGAAAAAGGCAACAATGTCGCGGCTTACTGTGGCCAGACACCTTATCAAAGGTGGCCTATTCACCCGCTATCCTGAACGCTGCATCCCTTTAAAAGTTTGCCATTAGCGGCACCATTTAGAGTCGTGTAAGAAGCACAAATACTGGACATCTCATAAATGAAATCGTCCTCTTTAAGGACGAGATTAATTTCAGGGTCACAAGCGATTCTAAACGCCACTTGATTT
>BMAW01017637.1:465696-503106 GCA_019974015.1 Nephila pilipes | reverse complement strand
CTTTTCAGCCTGGTTGGCAGGAGTCAACTTCGGACTCCCTGGTCCAGGGTTCGAAACAACGCTGTCTCATCAAGGTCATGAACTCCCTCCCCCCTCCTCGGAGTCGGGAAAAACACCCGCGGCCAGCGATTCTCTTCTGCAATTACGTTAGAAGTTAAAAAAAAAAAAAAAAAGCCTTACTCAACCAGCCAGATGAGATATCTTTTCAGCCTGGTTGGTAAGGCCGTGAACTTCGGATCCACTCGTCCAGGGTTCGAAACACCGCTGCCGCATCAAGGTCATCAACCCTCTCTCCCCCTCCTCGGGGTCAGAAAACCACCGGCAGCCGAAACATAAATATATATTTGATCTATGATGTTGCCTATAAAAGGCGTCTAAATTTTGCTGGAAATATTGAGAATTTTGACAATTTAGGTCCAATGATAGCAAAATTATGATAACCATTATTCTCAATCATGTACAAAATTTCGTTATTATCTGAATATATTGCATATATTTACTTATTTAAATAACTTCGACATATGACAGAGTAATAGTTGTAAAATTGTTAATATTTATTATTAACAGAATGGAGGAAGTTTCTATTTTAAAAATGAAAAAGATGGCAATATCATTTCAAAAAATCAAACTTACAAATATGTTACTTTTACGATTTTTCAGTAGCATTGGCAACGAAAAATCAAATTTTATTTATATTTCGCCTTTTGTATTATTCTAATTAATATAATTTTATAAATATTTTCAAGAACTACAGCAATATACATATTGGCATCCCAAGTCTTGATTATTACTAAAAAATACTCACGATGATTGGATAAAATTTATTCTGCATATTAATGGATTCTTATGCGCGTATTGTTTACAAATGAGAGATATTGATGTTGATTTGTTTGGTTTCAGGAAGTAGTAGATTGAATGGTATGTAGAAGATAGAGTTCAATCTGCTGAATTTTTCAATGACTGCCTTCTAAAGGTCATCAAACATTTAAGAATAATAAATAAAAAATAAGTACCTACCTCGATTATGTTTATTGATAAATAAAATCTTACGATACCCCGGGATATCATTCAACACTGTACGATATGCAGGTAATTTACATCTACGGTTTCTTGCAACCAAACAAATCAACATGATTAACTGTGCTTTGTAGCATTATGAACATGAAGAAGAATTCATATGCAGAAATTTTTTCATCCGGATATATCTTGGCTATTTCTTAGTCATAATTGAAACTTTATGACACCTTATGCATTTTTATAAAAAGTAATATTTAAAAGAAGTTTTACCTAAATTATGCATTTTTATATAAATTCAGACAAAAAGTCGCATTTTGGGGGGTAGTATAATTATATAAATCTAGGAAAGCGTGCTTCTTTTTTAGATATAAATAAACTGAATGTTTTTAACAAGTTTAGTAACATAATTTGAAAATGTGTTCCACACAATTATTTAAAAGGAAAAACGATGATTAACAGTAATGCATTCGAAGTAGGTTTGGGATTTTTTTTTTTTTTCAACAACAGTTGTTTTTTTCCAAACATTTTTCTTGTATAGTTTTAAATACTTTTTTAACGAGTGAGTTTTAAATGCTATGAAAAAATCTGGGTTTTTGTTGGTGTTGTAATGCAGAGGATAATATTTTAACACGATGTTTCAATGTAAGCTACTTTAATTCAGTTGTTTAAAGTGTAGCTTCCTGCCTTCACCATATTTCATTATTACAAAGATAATTTTTATTTAAATAAAAATTTGATGAAATTAATTTATCTCTCGTAAATACAAAAATTGTATCTGAAACTTTTTTTCCTTCATTAATTTTTGGTTACTACGCATAAAAGGGGTGAAATCTAATAAGAGTCCAATAATTATTCGGAATATTTCAGAAATTGAAGACATTTCTTTAACTATAAAAACCCACAACAGTTATTTGAAGTTGCACCGAAGTCTATTTCTTAAAAAGTGGTTACATGGGAACTGCAAATCTTTGTTTTGACATTTGCCTCCCAACGCATTTCATTGAAAAAAGTTTTAGAAAATGGAGACTTAACTGGGTTTCCTTAAATGTTGAGCAAGCGCAACATAAAATACAGCAGACTCACTTTTGTGATCAGCATTTCGAACAGGCAGCTGAGTATTATCGTCCACATTGTAGTTGGACATAATTTGCTCATCGTCTTTTCCTTCTTCCAACTTTTGATCTTGGAACATTTCCTTGCTTGTGTCAATAAGAAGCTGAAGGAAATCATTTCGAGTCTGTGAAAAAAGGGGAAATTAAAACATGCATATGATGGACGAAGGAGACTCAAAAGAACAAATTCTGAGAGAGAGAGAGAGAGAGAGAGAGAGGGTTTTAAAAAAAATATTTATTTCTACATCTTGTAGTTGGGTAAAAATGTAAGCCTTTCTTTAAATCTTTGATTCATTTAGTTAAGAATAAAATATCATTGAATTAATAAGCCTTTCACAAAAATTGTTGAATTTTATTACCTAATATTTTTAGCCTATGAAAAAATTCACTTCTGATATAACATCGTCAATAGGACAAATCGATTTTCAAATTCTAAAATAAATACATTTTTAAAGAAGATGAATATCTATTTGATCTCAGTATCATTTATAAAGTTATATTATATGAGTATTATAAACTAAAAGGAGTACATATTTTTCACATGGGATAGTATTTAAAATAAAACTCAAACAAGAGAAGAAGATAATACTAAAATATTTTAGTATAATTTTTAAAGCATAACAAACTAATGAATAAATATAGATATCTCTCATATATCTGTAAAGAATAATAAATAATCACAAATGCGCAAACCGTTAGGCAAACCGTACCAGAGCAATTTTAGAAGAAATTTTATAAGAGAAAAATAGAGCGGAAATTTTATAAGAGAAAAATAAGAATTTGCTCGCTTATTGTATAGTTTAAAATTTTCAAAAATCCCATCCAATTAATCAATATTTTTCCTCGAATTTTTTTCGTGAAGAAGGTCAAATATTCATTCCGCATGCCATGTGAATACTGTTTCATTTGAATTGATAATTTTCAGTATTCCATGTGACCCACTTTTTCCTATGTAAATTGATCAATGAATTAGAAAATCATAAATGGCGTTCGAACGATACACGTTTGAAGAAAATTACCAGCTTGAAACGTTTGTAAAATAGAGTATTTTAAAGGACCAATGGCAACACGAGAAACGTGGTACAATGACGTACTTTGATAATTCACACGGATAGACAGTAGAAGCACCAATCACAGAACAACATGTACAAGGCATTGCTTGTGGAAAAACTTTAATAAACAGTAGGGGAAGATTGCTTTTTCAATGAGATGTTCGAATGTGTCAACAAGATAGAAACAGGAAAACAATGAGATGATTAAAAACCGTTCGCGATTTGGTAAACGCATTCGAAAAAATTGGATGCATATGTGATAGACCGTGAGCCAGAGGACAATATGTTCCAGTGAAGTTGTTGTTCAAATACGTAATACGTTTACTGCAGATCCATTACATACCGCAAGAAGTGTTGCCTGCAATTTGTCTGCAAAGAGTGTTACCGGAAACGAAACCGAGTAAAAGCGTGTTGATTTGCGAAATATTTCCTCATCAGATATGACAAGGACAGTAGGTGACCGCTGCTGATATTATGGACAAATAAGGCACATTTCTCCTTAACTGATAGCGTAAACTCCAAGAACTGGGCTCACAGCACTGAAGAAATTCATCACACCAGTGCTGTTAGACGAAGCTAATGTGAATGTATGGTGAGCCATTGCAAGGACATTCATTCTTGGTCCATACCTCTTAGAAGAAAGTATGAAGGTACCCTGTCTCCATCTTTCTCTCAGATATGATAACGGGCTTCGTCACAAGTATTCCGTGTACAACAATATTGCAGAATTATGTGATTCAAGAATTGCAGCACCGAAATCTCGTTAAGGACATTGTATGGATCCGAGATGGTGCTCCTTTGCACGTCGCCACATATGTTTCACAAGTTCTGCTACAGTATTTTGGTGATAGAATCATCTCCCGTAGCTTTCCAGGTTCATGGCTATCATCGATCTGACTTTAATGGATTTCTAGGCTCTGAGGGTATTTGAAATCTAAGGATACGCATCAAATGCACGAGATTTGTCAAAATTGAAAGATGCCATAAAATGTGAATTTATACAGATTCCTCATGCGATGTTACATTCGACATTATTGTCATATCCCGTATGCTATGCGTTGTCTTCTGCGAAGGTGGATATTTTGGAGACTTGCAAAAAAAATGTTTTTCCTCTCTTCTCTTATGTTGTCATTGGTCCTATGCAATGCTTTTCTATACAAATGTTTTACCTCGGAAATTTTCATCATACTTGTATCGTTCAAATGCCATTTATGGTTTTTCAATGTGCTGATCAATTTTGCACGGGAAAAAAAAGCTTGTGCCTTTCGAAACCTTTTCACTGTAATCGTAACCGTGAGATTATATTGTTTTAAATCCTCACAATCTCGAGGACATTCCATTAAATTTCATTTCGATTGGGGGAACTTATAGGCTGCTAGGGGTCGAAATATCGAGAAAGCTTTTGATGACCATCCAGTATATTCAGAGAGAGAGTATAACCGCCCTAGTCTTAATAACTGTATACTGGCTATCTCATACAGTAGAAGCAATCACTTGTGACAACCGGCAGAGGTTTGAGCTTCAGTAAAGGCCAAGAGCTCAAAGAGTTCTCATTTAATAAAACTCTTTTTTGTTTTGAGACTATGTAGTATGTTGTTCGTGTGTAGCTTCAGTCAAATAATAAATGACTGTTTTGCTAAAGATAACCATTGTTGAACCCAACACGATGATCTGCCATAGCTGGAACCCAACGGGTCTACAGTAGTAGTTTATTCACAGATGGCCACTAAACAACTGGAAGTATTTAATGAAATAAATCTACCTGTCCTGTTCTCTTTCTTTCTTCGATAATCCGAAGAGTCACTTTCTTAAAGAATTCCAATGGTTCCGGGGGAAACATCGTGATTCTCAAAAATTTCATCAGATTTGGAAACAACTCTAGAATATAAAATACACATTAATATAAATTAATGAATTCATTCTTTTTTTGCTATGTAAATGGGAGTGCATTATCTATTGCAATTGTTTGTCTAATCTTCTTTTCAATGCACCAAAACTTTATTCCCTACAGACAGCCACCAGCGAGCATTTTCTAGTTTCCTTTAATCAGTTAATATCCAACTACTCATGTAAATCCGATAAAGTTGTCAAAAAGGTCTCTAAGAATTATGTAGCAATCGTGAAAAATATTCTTAATAAGCTCATGAACGATAAAACATTCATATAGCTTCTTTAGTAAATGTTTAATCTCAGTATTTTTCCAAGATACCAAAAGTTATGAAATAAAACAGAAAATAGTTGTAAAAAAATAAATTTTCAATACTCATTCGTACAGAAGAAAACTAAAAATAATGTAAATATTAAGTAGTTATCTGAAGTATTAAATATAAAAAAGGTAAAATGTATGAATGATGTAGAAAAAACCTGTTCCCCGTACACCTTAGGTTTCAGCGTTTCTTAAAATTAAAAAAAAAATTAGTTTGTCCACTTATTGTGAAACTCAAACATGGGCAATAAAATTCAGCTTCTTTATAGAGAGATAATACTTTTTAACGCATGAAATACTTAGCTGCATCTACCATTGAAATTGAGATATTTTTTTACGAATAAAAGGTTGGAAATTTAATTCCTTTAATGGTAAATCTACGGAAAGGTTTAATTTTCCATTTCCCGTATGAAAGCGATTAATCCCACTGATCTCCGTTCTACAGAAATTATCCATCAAATGTTATCCATGAATATCACGGTTGTTTTAATGGTGAATTTCTACTGGTCCCTCATTTCTAAGGTTAAAAAGAATCAAATGAATGCCGAATTTCCAAAAACTACAAATACATTTCAAAGAGACTCTACAATTAATTAAAAGAATTCCTGAAAAAGATGTCTTTGGAAGCCTGGTTACACATCTGAGATCTTAGGTAGTATTTAGAAATAAAGTTCGTCTTTAAAACAACACTCTTAAATCCATTTTGTCGAAAAAATATTTTGTTGGGCAACAAACACGTGTGATCAGAGAGTATTTGCTGCACTTACGAAACAAAGCGAATCTCCAACTGTAATCTGTTGAGAAAGCCCGTTTCGCTGCTTTCACAAAATCGCATTCGGGATCATTGAGAGAGTCGAGCTTCGTGGAAAAAGCAGAACTCGCAATCGCATCCAACGCGAAAGCTCCGTACATTCTGAAAGGAATTAAAAGTAAATGGAAAATGTGAAAATCTCTCGTTCGTTAAATTATATAGGTTAAGTATGAATTAGGATTTACTAAATTGAGAATGACAAATTTTTTTAAGGCAAATATTTTTATTTTAAATCTTACTTATAATTAAGCTATTGAATTATGATTTAATAATAACAGTTTTAAAATAATTCACATATCATTATAATACGAAATTCATCATTATAATATGATGTGTTTCGTATTATAATGATCTGTGAAACATTTTTACCTGAGTTTCAAAGAAGTGTTTTTTTCAAACTGTTGTTTTATTGATTGTATTTTAAGTATTATATTCGATAAAATATATCGAAAACATAAAATTTGGGAATTGAAAATGACACTGAAACAAGATTACTTTCACGGCTACAAACTGGGTGAGGGGGAATAAAACGCCAACAACAAGAAGGAATCATGCTAGATAAACCAAATTTGGGAGGCGAGGTTGCACATCTGAAAGATGGCATATGTTCAAATGTAGTACTAGATGAATGAGTAGCGCTAGTATAGCACCAATAAGGACATGTCAATCACGTTTGCTTTAAATACACGATGTTAACTTCTTGAGCCTTATTTATCTTCTGGAAGGGTTGTACAGCTTATTGGACCGTGTTATGATCTGTTGTATTCGTAGAGAAGACCTCTTCGCGCCAGTAATGACCATATGTTGCTCAGAAGGAGGGGAGCGCTTAGAAGTAAGTTGTTTATGGAGTAAGCACACTAGATTTACACGCGAAGTATGGTCTTCAAAGCGATTTCCTATAATAGCCCCTTCAGGGACTGACATTCTTGAGATAAGTATGGGCATCACGATTGCGAGGCACCATGACGATTTTTTTTGTTTCCCATGGGTTTTACTGTCTATGGCAAAAACGGGTGGCGCACTCTCGAGATGTCTAGTGATTCTTCTCTATTTTTGACTCCTTTATGTCGGCTCCTTTTTATCTTTTTTTTTTTTTTTTTTTTTTTCATTTTTTTCAGGCTAGAAAATTGTTATACATTGTCTGGTGCAGCATATCCACATAAGGCTCCTACGCATTGCACACCACCACCATTCACTCTTATAACAGCAGGAACACACTCTACATTATCCTCAGCACCTTAAAAGCAAATTTGTTGGATTAGGATTGAATAGGTTGTGCTTTTATTCTTGACCACTATTGTACAGGGCATTTTCCAACAGGATAACCACGTCTCCATACCACTACTGCTACCCAACCTATTCAACAGAGTATCGACATGTTGTCTAGGTCTGCGAGCTCACCAAATCTTTCTTCCTTCTATCAAATAGAGGATGTTATTGAACGATGAAACCAGTATCATCCATTGCCAGCATGGACCGTTAATAAATGGACGAACCAAGTGCAAATGGCATGGAATTCTAACCTACAAAATAACATATGGCGTCTATACCACACGATCCTTGCACGTTTGATGCTTGCTTTCAAATTCTTGGCAACAGCAGGGTATATGATTATATATTCCCGCAATATTTGAAATAGCACTTTTCGCACATATTTTAACCTTTGACCTTCAAATATTAATCAAATAAGTATGTTACCGAATGTTTTTCATTAATGACATACTTAGGAGCAACACGAGAACTAACGGTGGCTCGCCTCTTCATTTTAAATCTATATCATGTAACGAGGACGACACTTAAGCAGGCATATCACTATCTAAAATATTACGTAGACAAATGATTTACCTAAATTTCATTCACCTAAACTAGGGAGTCTCCAAACTACGACCCGCGCGTCAACATCAGACCTCTACATCTCTTTCTTTATTTCATAGTAACATGTGTTATATAAGTAAATAATATAAGCCAATTAAGTCTTAACATAATGAAACTGATTATTTAAGTGTAATTAATTAATGAGACTAACAATACCTACAAAAATGACTTATATTGCCCGGCGGGTCTTCAATGGTACCTGGAGTCGGACCCACGAAAACTGAAACTACATCAGCCGCTCGTTCTCGACCGTGATTACTAGGTTAAGCGAGGAGACATGTACAGCACTTAACTTCTCTACTTTCCGTTTGAGAGCACCTGTTCTCATTTATTATGTAACGCACAATACCCGCATCGGGTACCTCAACCTTAATGAGATGTTCTTGACAAGTGCCGACTATAATTTCAAAAGGAGCAGATTCCATCCACGAGTCCTATAGATACCTTACTCGCTTACACTTGAAGGATGCTAATCTAAAACTCTATCTAAAAAAGTGTTGATTTTTTAAAAGTGAAGCTATCTATCTTGTAGAAATCCTATTCTGAGAAGGTATAAGAATCTGTTCACAGAAAAAGAGCTGTAAGAAATAGCCCGTACAGAAACGGCTCAAGACCTTCGTTATTTCCTTGGACATTGTACCTATTACCAATGAATTTCTCAGCTATAGTTTAGCCACTAAATAGATTAAACGAAGTAAAAGCAGTGTTTAAATGGACAGATGAATGTGGAAGAACGTTCAATTATTTGAAACAGGCTTCGGCAACAACACCATTCCTGGCCAATCCTCGACCACACAAACGATTTATTCTTGATACCGATGCTTGTATTGATGGAATTGGAACCAAGCTTTCCCACATGTTTGACAAGGAGGAGAGTGTAAGCGCCTATTTTAGTATTAGCCTGGGAAAAACCAGAAAGAAATCATTGTGTCGCCAAAAAGGAACTTCTAGCTATCGTAAAATCAAGGTAGCATTTCCATCATTATCTGTACAGCAGTAAAACCATTCTATGGATAGATCACACCTCCCTTAAGTGGTTACTCAGTTTGAAGAGTCTGAAGTACAAGTAGTGCGATGACTACTTGTACTTCAGACTCTTCAACATCGGAAAGGGGCAAATCATGTATTGATTACAGTAGAGTTTAAACCTACCGTTTGATATCCAATGATTTTCCATCCGCACAGAGAGCTTTGAAATTATTGACGACAACCTCCGAACAATCTTTTATTATACTTATCATCTGAAAAAAGAAATTTAAAAAGTTAATGGTTAAAGTATTGTTCAGACTCAATCAAAAGCTAGCCAACAATATCATTCCGATAGCACAGTTTTCAGCCCCGATTTAATTATAGGCTATTGTTAATTAAAAACTTAATTTCATTTGTTCTTTTTGACATATTATAATGGCTCAGACCTAATGCCAAGTTGTGAATAAATATATTATCTATGTACATAGTTACAGTTGGATTCTTTTGTATAAATTTAATTGTTTTTAATTGGCTGCTAAAAATTAACTTGGTTTCCAAAAGGAATATTACCGAAAAGAAAAAGAACAGGCTGACAATCAATTCAAGTTTCAATAACGGAATAAAAGAATTGGTAACTCATGGATAAAATTATAACGCTAAAAATAGCATTCCAGAGATTTAAGATTCTTAAAAAATATAACTTTATTACCAATTAAAAATGTTGTTTTGAGTTGTTTTCTAACTGCGAATTCAATAGTTTTAAATGAAATAACTAAGTAATGTGCGGAGAAGTTGTTGAATGTTTTTTTATCAATACAAAATTTAATGCAAATATGCTTTAATTCATTTTTATAAGTATAATATAAACTTTTATGGCCAAAAACTGGCATTTTCCAAAAACGTTCAGACAACAGAATATATTTTCTATCGCATTGAAGGTTATAAAATACATTAATATAAATCGAAATAACATTGTAGATGAGGGGTGTGAAATTGGCAGACATTCGTTATTTTCGTTCAACTCGCTATGATGTTCAAGCATGCTTTGTTTTGCAACGAATTATAAAAATGATCTATCAAGATTGAAATCTTTCATTCACTCAGAATAATTAATAAAGTTATTAGTATCTTATTAAGTTTTTGTCCGAGAACAAAAACATATGTGAAATAAAATTCCTATTTTTGTCCAACATAAATGGACTGAATGCTGTTTAATTTTAACTGCAAACAAACTTAATTTGGAACAATGTTGTTGTTGCATTCGAACTGAAAAACTAAAATAATTCTCTGTAATCCTAATAAGGAGATAAATCAAACCCATAATAACCTTGTATGAGATTTTCTAAACCTACCAAATTATAGGGTCAAAGACTGACCCTAAAAAGAGTCGAAACGCTCTAAAATGAATCCACCAACCACCGAGATGGGAGTGCTCCAAAAGCGCCAACATTTCAATTATTTCGTTCCTTTAAAGACGTAGTAAAACAATAATTGTAAGCAGTATTTAAATATGAAAATAAGGTAAAGAGACTGGAGATGAGGGACTGTTTCGGATACTCTGTGAACTTCCCGTTTCAAGGAAGGGTGGATGAATGTGTGATGCACCGCCAGTGAGAGTTAGAGCCACGTACATTCACGTAAATGTCCGTAAAAGAGTGTTTTCGTTCTTTCTGTTTTCGTAGTGCGTCCTTGAAAATGAGCGACATCTGTTTCGATCAACGTTGTGCAATCGGAGTTTGCTTTTAACTTGAGCACAGTGCGACAAACATTTTACCGGGCTTCATCATGCCTGTTGAAGTAATGTTTTCTTTAGGACCTAGGTTTTCAAGCGGCGCAGCAGAAGGCCTGCAACTGTCAGAACTGACGAAAATGTTGCCAGTATCCGGGATCTTGTGCGTTCTAATAGTCGCTTGACCGTCCAATGATCAGTGCAGAGATGAATTTAAAATACATACACCACCATTCATCAAAATGTTGACCAATGAAGACCAACTGTATTCTGCTCTATGACAATGCAATTTAGGTACTTGTCCGTTATAGCGGCGCCCGTCAAATTTAATTACGCTTAGTCGTCGCCAAACTCGTGAAGCCTATCTTTTTATACAACCTACTTGGCGATATTTCTTAGTCGCTTGGGGATTAATAATTGGGCGCCGTTATAATAGACAAGTACCGCAATTTATTACACTGCAGATTCGTTTAATGAGTGTTTGATTAGTAAGACCATTCCTGTGGCTCCATGGCCTTCTTATTTCTCCGACATAAATACATATGATTTCACAAGATTGGAAATCCTCCTAAAAGAGCGTTATTTTAGGGCAGCAGAAACCATTATAACGGCTGCAACCGGCCAGCAGAGAGTAATTTCAGTATAGGATTTTCACCCCTGCTAAATCTCTCCTCTGCTTTTGCTATTTCTCTTACCACGCATGCTTGCGGCTGCTATCATGATTTGTCATTTTTGTGAAGATTTGCTTTTATTGTGATGATTTTAAAATGCATAGATTTATTTAAATAAATACTAATTGTTAGACATTGAGACTGAAATCACTGAACTGAATAACAAACAAGAAATCCTTTGAATAATTTATTTAAGAAAGATGTTCCCATTACTCAACATAGATATAATTTGATATTTATGTGTACTTAAACACCAATACTTTAATCAAAAACAAGTATGAAAGTAATCGTAATAATTAAAAAAGTATATATATATACAGGGTGCCGACTAAAGTCCCTTACCCTCCTCTTAGCTTCGCGATGGCTGCTTCTATATTCATTAAAATTTTGTTTAGGTAGTCATGCGCTACTGAATGAAATCCCTTATATCGCCACCTAGTGGAAAACTGCGTAGTTAGCATTCCTATCTCGAAAATGGAACGAGATAGGGGAAAACAGTTATTTACGAAGTTGTAGAATATCATCGATTTAGTACGAAAAGACACCTTGTGATATTAATGAGAAGAACAGAACGGTTGAAACACAACACGCATTTGCTTTTTCGAGATTTCCAACGCTGTGACTTCAAGAAACTTGAACGGAAGGAGAAACGATTATCTTTCGGGCAAAACACGACACCGCAATGGGGCAAAGTAGAAAAATCACGAAAAGACAAATACGCGTTTTGACCGTTCCATTCTTCGCGGTGTCTTTTTGAACTAAATCGATGATCATCCATAACTTTGTAAATAATTGTTTTCCCTATCTCGTTTCGTTTCCGAGATAGGAATGCTAACTCTGCATTGTACCCCAGGTGGCGCCGTAGATGGTTTCATTCAGTAGAGCATGGCTACTTTACTATATTTAGACACCACTTTTATGAATAAAGCAGCAGTCGTTGAGAATTTAAGAGGGTGGCAAATGACTTTAGTGAACAGATTTCTTTCTTTTAGCACTTAACTCACAGTTTTATACAGTGTAGCTATTTTATTTGAATTTATCTAATTAAAATATGTTATTATATTTTCATTTGCAGCTTTGCTGAAGCGTGAGCATTTAAACTAATTTATGTACTTTAAAAAATGTTTACTATTATAAAAACAGTTTTATTTGCTAACCACTTATTGCATCACGATCGATTGACTTTATATTAGTTTTCAAACGAGTGGTGAACCAAGTGCAACGAAAGAGGCTTAGAAACGTGATTCGAACATTTCATGACTGCTCACCCTCCTCATCTTTCCTGTGCTAAAAGTAGGTGAGACGATGCTCCTCACTCTCTTCCAGTCTTCTCCTCCGAGGGATGGGAGCATGCTTTCGGCCACGGGGTTTCCCACATTACCATTCTGGAACTGAAAAGAAATTGAAAACCAAAAAGAATAACTGCCTGATTGATTAACAAATAACCCCCCTCCCCGATTACTATTAGAAGTTTTGATTTTAAATTGTTCCTTTTTAAATTGTTTACATCTCTTTAGTTCTTAAGGAACTGCTAATAAACTTACTTTATCACGTATACTTGATAAACAACGAGATTGCAGATACATAAGCTAAGAGGAGGTGGGTGAGTCATTGGCTCAGTTAGCCCTTCTAACTTTGATGGAACTATATTCTAAATTTAGACGTAAAGACAGAGGCAACTGGATCACCTCCCCGATATACCAGTGGCATCATGGTGTTCACCTCCAAGACATTTCCTGACCTTTTAATATAACAGGTAACAGCCAACCAATTTGAATCCTTTTTTCAGTTAATGTTTTAGGTCTATGATTTTTCCATTGGATCTAAGTCTTTTCCAATCCACACCAAATGGTTCAGTGATCAAGCTTGGTGTTTGGGGCTTTCCAAATAGGATCTAATCCAATCATGATTTTCTTGGAGTGAATAATCATATGGACCACTCATGAAAACACTTTCCAGGTTAGAACTTTTAGCTTCGCTTTTGGTTTCCAGACAGTTATCTAATCCTCAAAGTATTAAAGTTAAAATCTTCACAAATTCAAAGAGAGTGGAAATTGGAGTATGGGGATTACCACAATGAAATTCAAATCTTTTGTAAAAATTCGCTCAAAGAAAATTTACACCCTCTCATCCCTACAAAGATGGAATTATTGTTCCCGAAAACAGAATACGGAAGGTTTTGTAAGCAGATAGAGAAGAAGAATATCTTAATATAGCTCTTGGGAAATTGTAAGAACAACAAATGAAATTTTAGGATACGTATTGCTGTTAATTCGATATGCTATAAGACCTGAATCAAACTTTAATTTTTTTTAGCGTAAAAATCTTTACCCTTGAATTTTAAAGAAAATAGTTACCATGTTTCTAAAACATTACTTATTTTGTTCAAAAATATTAGAAGTCTTACTCTTCGTGAGCTGATGGAAGGGAATTCCTTCACCAAAATCTCGCGCAGCACCTTTGGATCGGCCACGGACAAAACGGGGCGATTGCCCTCAAAGTGCCTGCAAAAATAGACCAATTATATTTATTATGTTAGATCATGTTTATTTTAAAAAAAGCATGAAAGAAAGATTTTTTACGGGTTTTATTAGTTAGATGTGCAGTAGGAATTTTAATTTAAAAAAATGTTGACTTTGGAAGTTGCTTGGCTAACTCTAGCACCAATTGAGATATCAAAAAATACTTATCTATTCCTAATATTAAATTTTACTTTTGTTCAAAATATCTTATCTATATTTTAACTATTCATGAGCAGTTTCCTTCCTGCTTGTGCATTTTGCTTTCAAAAAAAAAAATTCGGATATAAAATATTCCAAATTTTCCAATAATTGAAACATGAAAAGAGCTTACCCATATATTCGTCCAAGTTGGAAAAACCTTTCGTGTTCAATTTCATTTAAGGGCTGCAAAGGAAAATTGAATATAAAGCATCATGAAATCTAGTTATGTTTTTATTCAAAATTCATGCACGAGAAAAAAATTACATACAAACATAGATAAATCTGCTTCATTTTTTATTCCTGCTATGCATTAAAGTTATTCGATTATAATTCTCAGTATATGATTCTAGAAACTAAAACCAGTGGAATTAACTCTTCATACGGGATCTACAGTTTCCTGTATTAATATCCCATTAGAGAAATTTAACTTCCAAAAAAGACAAATAACTATCTTTACTAATACGTCCTCCCGCTATGTTAGGGATTTGAAATACAAATCAATCTGATTTAAAATACACAATAAAACTACAATTGTTTGCGATGATAATTTGGAGAATCAGGATTTAAACCCATGACTTCAACTCATCCTCCACAAGCTACAAGGCCAGTAACATTAACCACACTGAGGAATCGGCCTGATAAACAAAACTCTCGAGGAAAATAAAACATAATGCTAATCTAAATTCCAATTTTTTTTTCGCAAGTGGAAGAATACGCTACAGAGTACAGATACCGCGTGATGAAATATTTTATTTACTGTTTCAGGTTGTTTAGAGTTTTTAATTAGTATTTGTTACTTTTGACAGAAAATGTAATTTCATAGTGAAAATAATGCTTGTAATTTTTACCAGAGTTTTTTTTTCTTAATCTTAATATGGTCGCTAAATATAAATTCCAGGTATGTAGGAAATTCACTAAAATTCTCATTGCGGCCTTTTTGAAATATTCATATACGAGGGTATTCAGAAAGTAAGGAACGTTTCCGTCGCTAGGCGCGCGCCGATCGCGTATATTTTGAGGTCTGCGTGCTCCGCATCTCAGTCGGCGTCCAGCCATCAAACGGGAACATTTCCACGCTGCCCGTTTTTTCGATATTCAAATTTAAAATGTGCGCTGCAATTGAAAATCCCGTCAGTTGTAAGGTGCGGTCTGTGATACGGCTTTTGTTGGCAAAAAACCTAAAACGTATGGAAATTTATCGGAGAGTGTGTGAAGTGTACGGAAACAACGTAATGAATGAAAGTTCAATCCGGAAATGGTGCATTCAGTTTAAAAATGGCCGAACTAACGTTCACGATGAAGAGAAGGGTGGACGCTCTAGCATTGTGACTGAATAACTGGTCGCTAAAGTTGATGAAAAGATTCGTGAAAACCGCCGTTTCACAATAACGGAGCTTTCGCTTAGTTTTTCACAAGTTTCACGGACTTTGTTGTTTGAAATTGGCGGCAGAATTCTATGACGAAGGCATTTCAAAGCTTGTCCACAGCTATGATAAGTGCCTCAATTTGTTTGATGACTATGTAGAAAAGTAGAATTTTAGTCGCTCTTTCTGATGTATATAATAAATTTTTTTTCTTGTACTAGTTTCTTTTTAATTCCAAAACGTTCCTTGCTTTCTGAATAGCCCTCGTAAGTGAAAATACCTTCGAATTTGAAAGAAGAATAACTGAATTGTTTCAAAAAGCGTGTTAAAGCTAGTTGTTTTAAGGAAAACGCTTTGATCTAGAAAATTTTAAGCGGTTTTTTTTTTTTTTTTTTTTTTAAAAAAAAAAAAGAAAGAACCACCATGATAGCTCGCAAAGGAGAAATCTCTGACGGATCCCATATATTCATTTCGAGCTTAACAATGCTCCCGAATGATAACGAAAACAGAAGACACCAGCAAATAATCCAATTGTTTTTACTTTAACTATTGTTGTTATTATGTTTATCTTTTCCTTCCATAAACAAAGGTCGCGTTTTGTGTAAATATGTATAGGTGTTATTTTCAATTTTTCTTATAATAAAAATTCAATTTATAAGAGATTTAAGCTGATTGAAACCGAAATTTCTGCTAACGTATCCGTTGTAAACATGCAACCAGAAAACTGTTGCTCATTTTAGGCAATTTTAAGTTTGTATCCGGGGAATTTATTCCGTAGGTTTTAATACAAGCAAATATGCACTTTTATTTTAATGCCCTTGTATTTCAAGTTCTGATTGTTAATTGACGAACACAAAGCTATCTCTGAAATATTTATAATAACTGCTTGTATGAAAGAAGTAGGACCCCTTTTAATAAATTTTGCAACTTTACAGCAGCGTGACAAAATTAATACGATTATCAATGGCTAAAATTTGACTGCATTGTAATGTTAGGGTATAAATTACTTAAATTAATTAACTATTAATCTTTAATTAATTTAATTTCCCATCTTTAAATAAGCATACATTTCAAATTTAGTAAAATGATGACTAAAAATTTCTGCGGAGGCTTAATAAATGTATCATCTCAGGTTAAACGAGTATCTCAAACATTAGCATTCTAAAACTTTCCACTGAACACTTTTTAAAGTTATTTTCATCAATCGAGAGACGATTTTGTTTTAAATTCTTGAGATATAAAAACAAAAAAGTAACATGAATTATTAAATTCAGTAACAAAAAAACATATTAGAACACACTTTTTGCATATTTGAGTTCATCGTTTAATAAAATTCTTTTATTCAAAACTTCAAGCGATTCCCTTTAATATTTCAGTAAATATTCAAGATCAAACTTACGATCAAAATCTCAGATATCAATTTATCTCTGACGTAAAGCTAAGAGTAGCTCTGTATACTAGTTAACAGTAATTAACCTTCTCGCTCACGAATTATGAAAAGAGCAAAGAGAAAAATCGTTCTATGAATTAATATACATAAATTCTAATTTTAAATTCTGTAGAAAATTTTTTTTTGTTCACCTTCATCCCTTTAAGGGACATTTCAGGAGCCTCATAGGAGGCTCGTAATTTTAAAAGGTTGCAAACATGTTTATTCAGAAAAATGAAAAGAAACAGACAGGTGACAAATTTAACGTAATTTTTATACTTGTTTTAATGTTCTAAAGGATATTTTAGCAATTATTACTTAACATCACAATGAAATTACAGATATATTAGAAAAATTATCTTGAGTGTAAATCCCGGAGGCACACAGGACGTAGCGCTTCCTTGCATCGAGCACATATATATTTAGTTTTCCTGGGATAGCCGTATAAGTGGCACTTTGCAGCATATTTATCCTCAGTTTTATCTGGATAATGCTCACCCCCATCTCTTTTCAACTCGGCAGGAATTTGTTCTTTTAAGCGTATCTTTGTTGGTGAATCTCGCAATGTATTTGTCTACCTTTCTTTTTGCTCTCAGTCGAACCACTTTTGTAAACGAATGAACTCCCAATAGATGATTTAAATTCTAATAAATCCCCTGACTCATTTTCAGGATCTAATTTCTATAAGATCCAATAATTTACGATGTAAATATTTAGCATAAATGAAAAAAATTCGGAAGTACCACCGCGTTTGTTGTTATAGCTTATGTCTATTCAGATCTAATAATGTATCCAGGAAATCTACGCTACTAATATTTTATTATACATTTCGATAGAAGAAGGTCTTGGAATTTCGATCACATTTTTTTCCTTGCCTGCTCCAACGATTCACCGATCGCTCAGGACTTGCTCCAAGAAATGTTGAGGCTACATGAATAGCTGAGTTGTTGAACCAGCTTGTTATTGTTATGTTTCCTTACTTGTGGTAAATGAAAATGTTTTCATTGGATTACGTTCCATTTCATTGATAGATTTTAGTTAATTTATAGCTCCTTGTAATCACGTACGTATTGTTCCTCTCTCTCTCTCTCTGTTGAAAACATTTTACATTCAACAAATTTCATCAAAAGAGGAACTGTTGTGTATAAATTGACGAATAATACTTTGTGAGGTTTTTACATTATAAGTTTACAAAGGTTCTATACAACACCTCCAGCTGCTCCAAATTTTTTTTACAAAGTTCTTGAGATTCGGCATTTTCACCTTGATAAATTTCATAGACATAAACAATCCCAGAAATTCTAGCAAATTCCCTGGATTTTATTCCCAATGGATGGGTTTTACTTCTTATGTATGGTTTGATGTTGACCTTCTTTTGAACGGAATCATCATTTCATCCACTGGCAAATACTCTTGCAGGTCGCAGCTGTCATCAAACACTATGAAAAAGCGGTCTAATAATAATCTGATTTTATGCAGCTTAACTTTACTGTCGTGAGATGCATTACTTGGTACAAAATGAAGGTATTTCCTTATTTCAAAAAAGCGATTTTACATTATGCGTTCAGCAATTTTGATTAGTCTCGGGCCATGTTTTGGTGCCAGTAAAATTTTAATCTGGAATATTGAAGGTAAATCATAACAAAGTATATTCCTAAAATACCTTCAGTTCTTGAGGAGTAAGGGCAAAATTTTCTTCTAATTCTAATGCGACATACATGAGTGAGTTATACACTATTTTCTTCTAAAATGCATCTGGCATACATGAGTGAGTTATACACTATTTTCTTCTAAAATGTATCTGGCATACATGAGTGAGTTATACACTATTTTCTTCTAAAATGCATCTGGCATACATGAGTGAGTTATACACTATTTTCTTCTAAAATGCCTCTGGCAGCATTTTAGAGAAATAATCAGTAGGCATATTTCCAGATACATTGGATTACTGATTTCCTAACAATGGGTATATATTGTTTGCAAGATCATTATCTTTACCAATTTATTCATTTTATATTAAAAATGATGATACAAAACTATTTTTAATGAATTTTATTAAAACTTATTTAGTTTTATTTTTTCATTGAAATTGTCCTTTGCAACCACTTGTTACTTTAAGCCTCATATGAGGCACTATGGTTTCCAATAGATAGGAAGTTTATTTTTCAGAAGTAAATGATTTTAATGGGATTATATGACACACGTATGTCTTATAACGGGGGGGGGGGGAATTTACTTATCCATTTTAGAAGTATATTATTGTAACAAATAAATAACGTTAATTCTGAATTCACTTCTTTCACAAAATCAACGACTTCAATTTTTCAAGACTGAGGCTGCCATCTATGATGTTATACTTAAACAATTTGAAGCCCCATTTGAGGCTTAAATTGATAAGAAGTGTCACTCTAGAGAAAAATATTGAGAGAAAAGTGGTTTTAAATCACTGTTTCTTTCAATTATTTTAGGAGCCTCATATGATAACCAGGTGAGTGAGAGGGTTAATTATCAATCCTTTACCAAGGGCTGTTAAAAAAAACGAAACTAAAAATAATAGGAGTAAAGCTTTTGGAAAATAAAAAATTTCATTCCGACAAATAGGGAAGACCCTCTAACTCACTTATGGTATAATAGCCTTATTTCTTGTGGTGCCCTGACGATGGAGGGAGCCGGAGGTGTTCATATTCAATTTTTAAACTAGTTCGGGCCTCTTCCGATATTGTGTGGAGCTTGGCAGAGAAGAATGAAATTCTACACCTCATTTCCTTCATGATTTCTCTAGAAGTTTTGGTCGCGTTGACTTGGTCTCATTTTCGACCAGACCGTGTGCAATATGTGACAATAAACTATGGGGGAAATATTAACGAATCATTTGCCCGAAGTAATTTAATAAATGACGCTGTAAAGTGTTTCTTCGATTATCTTTGATCGATCTCTAAAGAAATTTGGGGACGATAATTATTCTTGAGCTGATACCCCTTCTCCTAACTTCCATATTATGTTACATGAGAATTTGGAAGTTCATTTGATGTTAATGCACAGTATCCTTCATTATTCCATTAGACCTTCTTTGACAGAACTAATACTCCAATATGTTAAATGATTTCAAGCATTCCCACATTGAGTTCCCTTTTGTAATCGATTGCGAACCACGAAAGATTGGGTAAGCAGAAAAGCGCTCGGAATTCTGTATATGTATTCATTTATGAATGAATATAATGAAAAAGTCAGGGTTTCAAAAATGGAAGATTATGACCTAATTCCAGGTCAGAAAAAATATTTCCGGGGTCGCACCGCCTTCGGTTCGTGATCTCGTAACTCATAAGGCGAGGCAGAATATCTTTATGGTATGTTTGATTTTTTCAATAATTTAAAAAAAGGTAACAATGTTACCGTCTTAAAAGTCCAAGAGAAGATTGTAGCTGCTACGAAAGCACTCAATTTGCGGTCACGTTGTGCGGAAAAGTTTTGACAAAGCTAAATGAACTGCAGATTGAGCGTACTGAAGTTCACTGCCAGATGAGATTTCATCATGTATCATAGAACATTTGCTAAGCATGGAGAGTAATCTAAAATAATGTAAATAACTGCAACAAAGAATGAATTAGGAACTTATTTACATTTAACGTAGAGTCCGAGATATAATTGCCTGATTCAAATGTTGAATCTATAATTGAAATGCCTTGTAATACATCACTCAAAACATGTACAAGAGAATACCACTGAAACGTTTTTAGCTGTCATATAGTCAAGAGCACCCAGTTTTAGCAGAAAAAGCTGACAAATTTTAAATATATTTTATCACCGCGGATTTGATAGTTGAATTATCGTCTTTTCCTCGAAACGTGAAGTTTTTCGTTATCAAGAACAGCTTTACACAAAGCGCATTAATAATGTTATCTCATTAAACCATTAACAGTTTTGAAACGATTTTTGTAATAATTTCATATAAACAATTATAAATGTATATGAGACTTATAATGATATCTAAATAATATTTCATTTTATCTACAAAATCTAGAAATACGCAATAGTTTTTAGTGGATTCCGGTTATTTTTAAAGGAATCTCTTAAACATAACAGGTTCAAAGGACGAAAAAAAATTGAAAAACAATGGAATAGATATTCAAATCCAATATTTTTAAAGGTGAAGTGTTTATTAGTGTTTAATGATTCCTATCTTTAATATACATCCATCATTTCTGCTTCGCGATCATATAAATGAAGGTTTATTTACACTTCATTCACGCGAATTTATATTTGTTTTCTAAAAAAATTCTATATTGATTCATGCACATATAAGACAACGTAAACATCACTTTTCCGATATGATTGCAATTAAATTGTACGACACAATGTCAGATTTCATTACAAGATGTACTAATTAATTAATTGTAATTAAATAAAGTTCACCAACAACAATTTAATTGCTCTATTCTCTAGACTATCTTTTCATTTAATGTATTCAGTAATTAAAAATAAAAATAGAATGCCCACCTTCCACAGAAGTTCCAATGTAGTTCCGAAAAAAGGAACTGGCTTAGAATGAACAACTCCCCGCTTTTTCCAGTAATCGAAATTTCTTACGGAATACCTGAAATTCGAATAAGAAGTTACAGACCATTAATCAATACGGATAATTTTTTTACAACTTCCACATACACAGTGACTGTATAAAATATCCGCACTTTAGTACTACTGCGAAGAAGCTATTGAGTTACTATGTTAATTTGAATAAAATTGTTTCAAAAGGTAACAATATAATAATACATTGCTTATGGGAAAATGAGATGAAAAATTGAATAAATACTGAAAAGTTTTTCAAATATAAAGAAAACCATGGCTTAGTGATTTTGAAGAGTGTAAAAAGTATTACTTCAGAGGAACAAATGTAATTTTTTTTTTTTTTTTGTAAATATTTTGCGATTGGATCAAAGATTTTGTCTTGATAACTATACAGAAATACAGAAACTATACAGAAATGATGAGAAAAAAATATACAATAAAAAAAGCTTTAAAAAATTAAAGGAAGTTCTATGCAAAGTTTTGCAAAGAACAGATTTAGCCACCAAATGTGTGCGGTTTTATTTTGCGTTAAAGTAAATGATGAAATGTCAAGAAAGGAACAATAATAAGCTTTTCCGATATCAAAATTAAAGGAAACGATAAATTGTAAAATTGAATATATTTAATCTAAATGTAATTAAAATTAAAGCAAACGATGCATTATTAAATTGAATATTATATCAGTTACATGTAATTAAAATTAAACCAAACAATAAATTATTAAATTCAATATATTAAAGCTGAATGCAATTAAAATTGATGCAATTGATAAAAATTTCAAAAGTGATATGGTAAGCCAAAATTAATCCACTTAAAACAATAGCCCATAAGGTGGCTAGTAAAAATTTATAACTCTACTAATAACAGTATAAAAATATATTACTAAATATAAAGAATATCTCACCAATAAAGGAACAGAAATGATGCCAATGCGATAAAAATTGTCGTTGCTGAGATTCCCATAAAAATTTCCGAGCAGTTCATGTTCCTTCTTTCCTCGACGTTTTGAAAAATAATGCTTTATAAAAATACTTCGATAAACCACGAGGGAAGTAAAACACAACAGTATGTAATAAGGAACAATAACATTTTTTGACAATTTACTATCTTTGAAAGCAAAAATAACTTACTCATGAAAACTTTTTTATCAGTCAAAGACAGTTCTGTCGAAAAAATTACAGATATGATTTTATCGTATCTTTATTTGAATATAAGAATGGTGAATATGATTCATAAATACAAAATAAATCACTCAAGTTATTATGTCAAAAAATTATATATATATATATATATATATATATGGGTGAATACATATAATAATTCATTTATGTAACAAAATAGTTCAAATAAATTTTAAAAATTATGGTAACATAAAATATAAAAAGCTAAAGAGAATTCTTTAACAATGCAATGAAAAATCACGCATTAATTTCAAAGATTATTGAAAAAGTAAAATATAAATCAACATTTTTTAATTGCAAAACCCTGAAAAAGGAAACAGAGAAGGAACAAACCGATAATTAATCAATAATATTAAAAGAGGTTTAAAAATCTTACAAAAGATGAATGTCTTTCAACCACAAACAAAATTAAACACAAACAAACCATTACCTTCTCGCCTTGCTAAAAACAGGAAATTTCTCAATGCCCTTTACCAGAGAGAAACAGTCTTATTACTTAGAAATACTTAAGGCTCTTAACAAGGAATTAAGATTGACTGTTTTATTGGCAAGAAAAGAGTCAATCTTAATTCCTTGTTAAGAGCCTTGAAGCAAGACGAAGGCTTTTGGCGACGGACCTCGTCATTTTGAACCTATGTCAAGTTACGAGGACTGTAGTAGAGCTGGCACTTCGATCTGTCTGCACCTCGATCTCGAGCTGTCTGGTGGAGACTTCCATACCATGTTAACTGGATGATTGGACAGAATAAACGTGCTTCAGACCCGATGGGTCTTTAGAGGAATTCCCGACTCCATGGAATGCCGACAGCAAGTTCACGAACGTGACCGCTAGAAAATGGGGGGGGGAATTAAAAACAAAATAAGAAGAGTGCAAACACTATATTTAAAAATGAAGTTAATGCAAAAGTCAAAATGTATGTGAAACCAATCTAAAGAAAAAATATGTTACAAACATTATATTTTGTATACCTTTTAATAAAATGTAATGGCAATTCTTCATCCAAACAAAGTTTCTGAAACTTATCCAAGTTATTGTTAAAAACATGTGTTTTAAACATAATTCTGATATCAAATATAATTTGGTGATATATTAAATTTCTAAAAATACACTTTATAACAAAACAAAAAAAGACGCTCCAGGAAGGAGCTGTCTGGTGGAGACAAAAAATTACGGATAGGACTATTATGTACAGAATAGAAAATGATTAAAATTTCAGAAAAATTGACTGATTTATTTTAGAATTACATAGTTAAACGAAATATAAAGTAAGGAGGTCAGTAAGGTGTTGACCCACCTCTAGCCTGGATGCAAACTGCCACATGACATGACATAAAGTGATAAAGCTCCATGGTGGTCTTCTGCGTTATTTCTTGCGAAATATGCTCCAATTGTCGGTCATCAACATTTCCTGGTAAATGCAGTCGCCTTCCCATCCTATCCAAGACATGCTCGAGTGGAGAGAGATCTGGTTGACCAAGGAAGTGTTTGACAAGCTGTAAGACAGTTCATAGCAACACGAGCCGTATGTGGTCTGGCATTATCTTGTTGAAAAATAAGGCCAGGGTACTGCAAAAGGAACGGTAGCAAAACAGGTCTCCAAATGTCGTCGACGAACCACTGTGCTGTGAGTGTGCCTCTAATGGCAATCAAAGAAGTCTGGCTATCAAGGAAATGGCAGCTCAGATCATAACTCTTGATTGAGGGACTGTGTGCCGTGCAATAATGAAAGCGGGATCGGCACACTGCCCTGGGCGTCTCCAGACACGTCTTCGATGATCGTCAGAACACAGTTAAAAGTGGGATTCGTCACTAAGTACTACACGTCCCCAGTCAGTATTATTTCAACCTGATAGAGCCAAGCACTACTGTAATCTGGCTCTAGAGTGTGCATGCGTGGTGGGCAGGTGGCGTAGCGGTCGGTACGAGCGTAGATTTCGCTCTATCAGACGTCTGTTAATGACAGTTGTTCATACATGTCAATCCAATGATACGACCTCTTTCAAACTCTGACAGTTGTTCGTAATGAGCTCGATTTCAGTGGCGAGACATTTTTCCAGTCGTCGAAAGGTATCCGAAATCGGAATGCAACAGAAAATTTGACCATCAGATTGAGAATTGTTTCTTATACACACCTGCTGAGTGCGCCTTTCCGAAGTGCTGTAGCTCCCGCTATTCATTCATTGGACACCAAATATTAATTATTTGCATATTCGTTCCCAATGCCTTTGCATACGAAATTTTATAACAATCTGGCCACTCCTACTTGATGGTCGTCTTTTTTTTTGTTATAAAGTGTACTCAGAGTTAAAGAACTCTCAAATGACGGAACTTTACGAAACTTAAACGAAGAAAAAGTCCCTTTTATCACATATATGTATATATCACACGAAATTTTATTGTTTCCTAATTTTAAAGAAATATCAAAATATAACGCTTCTTTTGTAATAATATTAGTTTGTAGTTAATTTAAATATCGTGGATGAAGAGGTAACAGGTAAATGTAAAGTCTTAACATCATTATTATTAATTTCAAAGAAAATAATATATATATAAACTGCTGTTTGTAGAAAATGCAACACCATGAAGGAATCATCAGAATCAAATGAAATTCGCAGCAAATGTCAATTATAGGATATTATGCAAATTAATAAAGTTTCAGAGCCATCGCGCGTGCGCGGCGCGCGCAGCGCCCTCTGAATTGATGCTGAAAGCGTATAAATAAAGTGCTGTAGCGGGACGTTGAAAAAAGTCTATGATTATTTGTTAGTGGCAAACGTTTAGTGAGACCTGAGTATGCCTCCACGACGGAAGAATAAGAAATTCAAGCAACTTACGGAGTTTGAACGAGGGAGGATAATCGGCCTTCGAGAAGGAGGATTTTCCTATCGCGCAATAGCAGCTCGTATGCAGCGGAACAGTTCCACAGTGATGCGAGTTTGGAAGCAGTGGACCGACGAGCACCGAACAACTCGAAAAACAGGCACTGGACGACAGAAGGTGACGTCAGAGCGCGATGATCGACACCTGCTCCGCATGGCGGTGAATGATCGCACAGCTTCCTCCAGGCAGCTGGCAGCACGTTGGTCTACTGCTACAGGTGTACAATTGTCGGCTTCGTCAATTCGTCGTCGTCTGCTGCGCCGTGGATTGCGTGCAAGGGTGCCTTTACACAGGATTCCCCTCACGGCGAATCATCGACGGCTGCGTCGGCAGTGGGCTCTTGAGCACAGAGACAGGCGAGCTGATTGGCACCAAGTTGTCTTTTCAGATGAATCACGCTTCAATTTGTGGACCCATGATGGCCGTGTTCGTGTTAGACGTTATGTCTGTCAACGCTGCCTTCCTGAGTGTATTATTGAACGACATAGTGGTCGAACACCCGGAGTTATGGTCTGGGGTGCGATTTCGTATCATGGACGATCCAATTTGATACGAATTGAGGGTAATCTCAATAGCAACAGGTACGTCCGTGAAGTGCTACAGCCCGAAGTCGTTCCTTTCCTTCAAGGCATCCCTGGAGCTATCTTTCAGCAGGATAATGCACGCCCACATGTTGCTCGGACTGTTCGAGACTTCTGTTCAGCACAACGCATGCAACTTCTTCCTTGGCCTGCTTATTCACCGGATATGTCGCCTATTGAGCACGTGTGGGATATGGTTGGTCGGCGTCTCGCTCGTGATCCGCGTCCTGCAGTTTCCAAAGACGAACTTTGGTTGCGCATACAAGCGATATGGAATTCTCTTCCTCAAGCAGATATTCAACATCTGTTTGACTCCATGCCACGTCGTATAGCAGCACTTATTGCAGCGCATGGTGGCTGCACCAAATACTGATTTCGGACGCTTAATTTGTTTCTTTTGTTTTGAAAATTTCATCATTTATTTGTATCAGTACAAGTCGTTTCTGCATTAAATTTCATTTGATTCTGATGATTCTTTCATGGTGTTGCATTTTCTACAAACAGCAGTATATATATATATATATATACTATTTTAAATGATGTAATACTCTCCCTCATATCTATAATATTTTTGTGATGCCCTGCCAGTAAAATTATGTGAGAATTCTAGTCATTAGTAGCTGATCTAAGTTTAAAAGGATTTTATGGAATTTAGTGTTAAAAAAATGTAAAGTAACATAATATTGTTAATATTAATACCAATTTTTTTTATGTAATGCTATAATTCTATGAGAAATTTCTTTTTGACTAATGCTAGCAACTCTGAAAGAATTTTTACTTTTAAGAACTTAGTAGTCCAATTGATGTACATTTTTTTGCTAATAATTATTAAATATTTTGCTTACATAATCTACCTCAAAAATATCCTGGAAATAATAATGGCTTCTTTTCTTTTCAAATCTTTCAAATAAATATCTTTTTTACTTTTAAAATCTACTTTTATAATGACCAATTTTTAAATATATTTATTAATACAATCTTTAAATTCTTTGAAAGCTTCCATTGGAAGTTCATCATTTGTCAATATGTTAATACAAATATCAGTATTTAAAATAATATGTTTCTTACCGTAAAATATGTTTTTCGAAATGTTAAGTATGAAGTTAGTACCTTTATATAAAACTGATATTTGGAAACATTTAAAAGCTTTTTTTTTTAATTTAAAACATTTAACAGGGATTTTTTTTTTAATTTATTAAGAAACTTATTAAAATTAATCTCGTCAATGGGTTTACTTAAATTTAACGGCGTAATATTTTTTTTTATTGAAGCTCTGAGATAAAATCTTCAAAATGCATTTTGGGAACAAATAGTTCTAATAATAATAGTTAAATATTCTTAATTAAATGCCTCCACTATTTTTATAGGTGTGTATGTGTGTGTTTCTAGTAAGATAACCTTAAATGTAATAAACAAATAAAATAAATAAAAATAAATAAAAAATCAGCGGTAAAAATTAAGTGATGAAATAAAAAAAACAATTAGTATTGAAATTTAAAAATAAATTAAAATAATTTAAATTTTTAGCAATATTTATTGCATTCATAGTAAAAATATATAGAAATAGTTTTATAAGATTTTTGAAAAAAATTCAATAAATAGTACCATAAACATAAAATGGTATTATAAATATAGAAAAATAGCATAAGTAACCAAAAAAAAAGTATTACAATGAAGAAAGATTATTTAGATATCTATAAAGTAACGTTATCAAATATAACATGCTATGTAATTATGCATGTAAAAGGAATACAAACAGTGAAAAAGAGTAAATGTAACGAAAAATATAAACAATTGAAAAAAATACTTCATAACTATATTTAAGTTCCGAAAAGGTACATAAATTAAAACGCATAAAAACACGTTAAAAATTACAGTTTAATTTACAAGAATGAAATTTTAATTACTGAAATTATAATAAAAATTTCCTAAGAGAAATAGAAAAAAAAAAGTTTAATAGAATATTATGAAAAACATCTATGTCGAATCAAATATTTCAGCATAACACATAATGTTAACGGAAAAAGAGAGTTTGAGACATTTTCATTTGATGTAATTCACGTAATTTCATGCGTAACTATTGAGTCATTGCAAAAAGCAGCCGTGACTTCTTACATCAAAGGAAGAGAAATCAGATCGGTTGGAAATATAAAAAAAGGTCATTTGTACTAGGCAGTGGGGTACCCAGAAATTGATTTTGGTGGGGTGCATATCGTCATTGCCATGAAAGAAGCAAATTCTTTCGTTTAGAATTACCACTTAGTAAAATCTAAAGAATACGCTATTTAAATTTTATTTCTTTGAATTAAAACTGTTCAAGGATTGATAAGAAAAATTTATCAATTTACAAAAGCAAAGATCATTTAAGAAAAATAATAAATATATCAAGGAAAAAATTTTTCTTCTAACCAGAATCGGTAGAATCCAACATGTTTCAAAAACTGATAAAAATTATTTAATGATTGAAAAACGTTCACAATTCCAAAAATGGTGTAAAAAAATGCGAATATAATGAAATAAAAAAATTGTGTGCTTATTCGCATTATTTCAATTTTTTTTTTCTCGTAATTAAAACTGTTCAGAGATTGATAAAAAAAAAATTTAACAGGTTACAAAAACAAAGATCATTTAATAAATATCATAAATATATCAAGGAAGAAAAACTGATAAAAATTATGCAATGTTTAAAAAAAGCGTTCACAATTCCAAAAATGGTTAAATTAGTGAGAATATAATGAAATGAAAAAAATTAAGTACTTATTAGTTTTTTCAGAGTTATATTTATTCCTTTTATTCCAAAGTTAATGTTTCAATAAAATGTTTGAGATTTCTTCTTCGCTAAGATTCAATTTTATATAGCAGAGTCCATTTAAACCCAATATTTCTATTCTATTTCTATTCTTCGCAATTGAATTGCAATATTTCTTTGCATCACTAGATGGCAGCACGAAAAACATGAAATAATTCAGATGTAAATTACGTGGCGCCATCTGGCAGATGAATACTTTTTGTTTTAAATACATATGCTGAGTTACATGCAATTTTATACCTTTTGATGGTTGCCTTGTTGAAAATATATTTCACATGAGATGAATTAACCATATTTTTAATTTCAATCATTGTTTTTTTTTTTTTTTTTTTTTCTAAATTTAAACAATTTGATTCAACCCAAACCTTTTAATTTAATTTAATTTTTTTTTTTTTTTTTTTTTTCCTATTCATTCTGAATTTTGGAATATCTAAATAGAAAGAAAACTGTTTTCAAAATTACAAAAAATGAGATTACTCATCTGAGTTAATGCTTCCTTTAACAGACAATTTAATGAGAACGTAAAATATACCATGCTATTCTAACATACAATATGCTCTGAATATATAGTCTGTTAAGAATATTATTTATGCTCTTGTTTAGATACATTCCTTCCATAACATAACAAGAATTTTGAAAGATTATCCTGATACTTGTGAGGCATGTATCACAAATAAGTGACTAACTTAGAAAGTAATTCCTGTCGCTTTATTCCGAATAAGGAAAATTGCAGGAGCGTGTTAAGAAATGTAGCGTGCTAAAATGTTTCCCTTTTTCTCTAATTGTAAGATATTTCGAATTGTTTCTCAAAACAACATAGCAGATTGATACGCACGGAAAATTTTTTGAGTTGTTCAATCAAATTGCTTACATTTCGAGTCAACCTATCACATTATTAACACATTAATTATTAAAATATATTGCTAATTACAACTCACTTAAAGAAATTCGACAATCATGGCTGGATTAAGATTCTTAGACACCCTACGCACTTAAAGGATTTTGGGTGCCAGCATGTATATGAAATTCAAAACCAATACAAAAAAAAAATAAACTTTAAGTAATTATAATCCATTTAACTTAACTGCAACATGAAATTAATTTAATAGAAATCAAGCCACTAAATAATGTTTTACTCATCAAAATTAAATAAAGTATAAATAAGATGAGAAATAATGTTTATTTTTGTATTTTTCCACTTTATTTGTAATTAAAAAAAAAATTTCCTGATTTTTTTTATTGCAAAGCCTTTGATCCTCAAAATTAATCTTATTTAACATACCTGCTTTTACACTTAATAAAGATAAGGCATCCGACTGTCTCGTTGCATATTTGTTCTGATCGGATTTTTAATATTTATTAACTGGAAAAATTGACGCTCAACTGAGCAATTTTATGACCATTAATACTAAAAATATACGGAAACCAACTTCTACATTTTGAAAAGCAAACTCAGTATTTTCTTCTGTGATTATTTCAAAAAGCTCAGCGTGACTTTTAAAATATTTTGTTGCGTTGTATTTATGGCTGGCATACGAATGAAACTGCTGAAACTCCGCTGAGAAATAACTATTCAAGTTATCATCAGTTAGACTGAGATACTTTTCAATGTTAGCAGATGATACGAAGTGACATTGAGCAGCAAATCTCTCTCTGCTATTTCTTTCTATATCTCTTCTTTTCACCTCCGTTTCGAGTTTGTCTTGAAACATGCGAAAGGTGGTGACTCGAAATTAATCTCAGATATTCAGATATACTTCCGGTGCATTTCCATCATTTCTTTTTCTGATACGTCTGCGACTAACAGCCGATTTGTAATCGAACCATTTGGAAGCCTTTACTTCTCAGCGGCTTCGTACCTTTCAAAGTAATCTCGCGCAGTTGGTCACCTGAAGACACAAACATATTTGCGAATGTGCTTAAAATCACATCCCATTCTTGAAAAACTTGGCATATCCTGTGAAGATTCTACGCGATATTTATAAAATTCGACTAACAAAATCCTATTCATAATTTTTGCTTACTTGCTATTCGCTTTTCTTTTGTGACTAATCGACTATACATTCTAATGCTTCTAAATTTTTGAGAAATGATTTCAAAATTTCATCTTTTTCCACATCATGGGCCTCCCTTCAAGACGATCTGAGTTTTAATACAATCTTTAAGAATTTTCCACCGACTGCTTGAGTCTGACAAAAGAGAGTGGCTGTGTAAAGAACTTAACTGTTCCTATTTAGCAGTCAACAGCACTTCGACCGACAAGATTTAATGAAGGAACAGCATAGTATACATGTACATCAAATTTGTTTGTTCTAAAAGGTTTTCTGCATCACTCTGTAATGTCCACACATATAAGTAGCTTTGCTACTAAAATGACCCCTACAGTTTTAGAAATTTAGTTTACGAACTTCACGCAAATACTGCAACATCTGATTTGCTCTTTCCTCACCAGTATTTCTTTTTATCTCAAGAAAAGGTGAAAAAGCGTTCGCAAGGCTGCTTATCTTTTAAGTGCAACTCTCGATTGAAAGATGTGAGATGGATACGGTGCTAAATTTACCGACAAATTAAAATAACCTGAAGATTTCATTTCGTCAATAATGAGTACATGATCTTTTCTATGGTTAGTTGCCTGAATTCACCACAAGTGGACATATGAGTAAAAGATTTTCTGCACCATGATTTCCGTATTTAGAAATGTGGCTCCTAAAATTGGATCAAGTTGGCTTATTGATGAGAAGTTTCCATTTTTTTTCAATGACCCAACCATTTATTCGGTTCCTCGAAAAGCCACGTTTAGATAATGTACGAATAACAGCTATGACTCGCCTCCAGATATGTTCCTAATAAATACTCTTCCTGCATTTTTTCTCCAACCGTTGCATAATCCGGCATCTTGTCTTTGAATTAAGTCTGTTAGCATAGAGATGATTTTTTCGTGATTATTAATTACAATAGTATTTCGCCAGTCACCGAATCTTTCTCTTGTTATAAAGTTTGAGAATTTTAGGATATAATAATTTATAAACAAAACAATAAAGTGATCCTGTTGAAGGTAAATACAGCACCCAATCTCTCCCCTTCTCTTGTATTTCGCACCATTGACTTTTGTATCTACAAAAGGTTTTGAGGACAAATCCTTACTAGTTTTCCACTACTGAAATACCGGTGAGACTTTTCAAATGGCCCATTCTGATGTTGAAAATTACTGGGCCTACACGCAATCTAATACGTCATACCAACAATAAAGAAATCAAACCACAACCCTTGGACTTTTAGCAACATTCTGATTTTATTCAACTTTTAAAGACAGAATAATTCCACCGTCAGCACCGTAACGAAACCCCCCTGTTTAGTTACATGAACATTTGCAGAAGAGATACCAAGAGAATGTTCAAGCAAAGTGAGATCAGTAATTGTGACGTGAGCTAGATTAATCTGCTTGTGACACAGCTCAGTGATTCTAACGTCGTCATATTATCATTCTGAAGCGATCGAAGACGTGTTTACAGCATTTGTGTCCCCTTCAGAGGATGAAGATTGCTTTGATCCGGAATCAGTAGACTTTTTTGTGAAACTTGAGAGAAGAAATCACTCGGCTTTGAAGTTTTTGCCGCTGAATCTAAAGTATTTTGTTTCTTTCTTGATAAAGTTTTCGCTTGTGAGCACCACTTAACTGAACGCGTTTCAATTGGATTATTTGGGTCTATAAAAACAGTTTTTTGAATATATATTATTCAGTAATATTCCTTGTTATAAAAGGTGTGCCAAACTTTTATTATTAAGTAATAAATTCCATTTTATTAGCTCTAGCCTAGTAAATAAGTTCCAATAACCTATTACTTTCAGTATACATCCTCCTATATCCATTTCCTTTTTAAATACGTATTTCATTATCCTGATAAGCATGGAAAACATTCCGCTACCTTACTGATTTGAGTTATGTCCCTTATTCTTTTTGGATTTACATTCTATATATAACTATATATTCGCGCGCATACGCGCTTTGAAGCTTCATTTGGAGTTCTCATCATTTATCAATATGTTAAATACAAATATCAGTATTTAAAATAATATGTTCTTACGTAAGAATATGTTTTTTCAGAATAATATAAGTATAGAGTTAGTACCTTTATATAAAACTGATGTTGTTGTATTTTAAAAACACACGCAATTTGAACTATTTAAACGAGATTTTTTTTAATTTATTAAAGAAACTTATTAAAAATTAAATCGTATTCAGTTTCATAAAATTTAACGGCGTAATATTTTTTTATTGAGCTCAGGATAGAATCTTCAAAATGCATTTTGAGACAAAATAGTTCTAATAATAGTTCGTCATTCTTAAGATAAGCCTCCACTAATATTTTTATAGGAATTATTATATTGTATATTTAGTGGAATGTAGAAAAACAAATATATTAAACAATAAAAAATAAAATAAATAAAAAAATCAGCTGGTGATAAAGTTAGAGATATGAAATAAAAAAACAATTAAGTATTAGAGATTTAAAAGAATATAAATTAGAAATAATTCAGATTTTATGTTATATTTCCATTCTATGAATAAAAAATATATTAAGAAATAAGTTTATAGTTTGAAAAATTAAATATTGTGCCTATATGACATAAGTAATATAAATATGGAAAAATGGCATAAGTGGCTTCAAAATGACTGGCTAGAGAAAATTCGCTGAATATCACTCAAAATAACGACATATTCTTGTAAAACAAGCTGAAACGGTGAAAAAAAAAATTAGAGCGCCAACGAAAACCGCAACAGACCGGAAAAAATGCTTCTTCTGTTTAAAGAGTTGAAAATTTATAAACCGCGCCGTACGTTAAGTACGTTGTTTAAAGAATGGAAGCTTTTCATTGCTGAAATTATAAAGAATTTCCTGAAAGATAGAAAAAAAGTTAGCCATTGTTGAAAAACATCCATGGCCAGATATTTCAGCGCATATTTAACTGAAAGAGTTTGAGACTATTTTTCGTTTGATACCAATTCCGTAATTTCAACGTAACTTCTTGACCATAAAAGCAGCCGTGACTTCACTCAAGGGAAGAAATCAGAATCGTTTGAAATACCAAAAAGAATAGTACACCAAAACGGTAATTTTTAGAGTTTGTGGTAAGTTTTCTCAATGGCTGAAAACTGCAATTCTTTCAGGTTTAATTTACCACTAGTAAAATCTACCAGAAACCGCTACATTTCTGAACTGTTTCTTCGATTCTAGAAACTGTTCAAGGTTGGCTGAAAAATTTATCATTTAGTAAAATCCTTGAAAATATACAAATATATAAGGAAAAATTTTCTAACCGGAATGGTGGAATCAACCATCGTTTCAAGCTGTCCGTGTAGCGGTTGAAAAACTGTTCACCGTTTAAAAAAACCTGGGCTAACAAAAAATTGCAGATATAATAAGAATAAAAAAAAAATTCAGCCAGCTTGACTAGCATTGGCTTCAAGATTTTTTCATCAAATTAAAGCTGTTTCCAGAAGTTGGTAAAAAAAATTTGCTGGGTTACAAAAGCAGAATCATTTAAGTAAATATACCAAATATATCAAGGGAAGAAAAAGAAACTGATAAAAGTACATTCTTTAAGCGTTACAATTCCAAGAATGGTTTAAATTGTTGAAATTACTCGTAAGAATGAAAAAAATTGAAATTATTCGTTTTCCGGGGATTATATTGTTGTACCTCCAAGTTAATGTTTCAATAAAATGTTTGAATTTTCTTCTTCACTAGATTCAATTTTATAGCAAGTCCATTTTAAACCCAATATTTCTATTCTATTTCCACAAACCTTCACCCGTTAGGTGCAATATTTCTTTGCATCACTAGATGGCACGAAAAAACACAGCAAAAGCAAGTACCGTACCGCGCGCCGCCGCGGCCAAACTTTTTTGCTTTACGCGCATTTTTGCGCACGCTTCTGCTGCAGCGTACCGCGTATTGCTGCAGCCATTGCCCGTACCGCCATTGCCGCTGCTGGCAAAACGCCGCCGCTGCCGCCGTACGCGCCTGCAGCTGCCGTAAACGCCCACGCGCGTACGCTTAGCGCTTGCCGCTGGCAAAGCATGGCAAAGCCGCGCAAGTTCTCGCCTTTTTGCAGCCGCAAAGCGCACACTTTTGCCGTAGCGCCAGCATACCGGCGCTGGCTGCAGTAGGCACGCCTTTGCGCCAGCAGAATTTATGACCATTAATACTAAAATATGGAAACCAACTTCTACATTTTGAAACAAATGATGTTTTCTTCTGCTGATTATTAAAAAAGCTCAGCGCTGACTTTTTAAAATGTTTGTTGCGTTGTATTTGGCTGAGTATGCAGATACATTGCTGAAACTCCGCTGAGAAATAACTATTCAAGTTATCAGTTGAACTGAGATATATTAGCAGATGATGCAAGTGACATTGACAGCAAAATCTCTCTCTGCTATTTCTTTGTACCTCTTACTCACCTCCGTTTCAGCGAGTTTGTCTTGAAACATGCAGAAAGGCCAGTGACTCAATTAATCTCAGATATTCAGATACTTCAGGTACATTTTACATCATTTCTTTTTCTGATACGTCTGCATTATGGCCGATTTGTAATCGAACCATTTGGAAGCCTTTACTTCTCAGCGGCTTCGTACCTTTCAAAGTAATCTCGCGCAGTTGGTCACCTGAAGACACAAACATGTTGCGAATATGCTTAGAATCCATCCATTCTTGAAAAACTGGCATGTCATGAAGATTCTGCGTGACATAAAATTCGGCCTTCTTTTGAAATCCTATTCATAATTTTTTGTACCACTTGCTATTCCTTTTCAACTTTTGTGACTGATCCATTACTTACATTTTCAAATGCTTCTAAATTTTGAAATGATTTCAAGAATTTCATCTTTTTCCACATCATGGAGCTCCACTTCAAAGTTGATCTGAGTTTTAATACAATCTTTAGATTTTCCACCGACTGTGGAGTCTGACAAAGGGAGTGGCTGTGCTAAAGAACTTAACTGTTCCTATTTAGCAGTCAACAGCACTTCGACCGACAAGATTTAATGAAGGAACAGCATAGTATACATGTACATCAAATTTGTTTTGTTCTAAAAGGTTTTCATCACTCTGTAATATCCCACACTATAAATAGCTGCTGCTAAGATAACCCTACCAGTTTAGAAATTTAGTTTACAACTTCATAAAATGCACAGCATCACAGTTGCTCTTTCCTCTGATATTTCTTTTTATCTCAAGAAAGATTGAAAAAGCGTTTATAGAGGCTGCTTATCTTTTAAATTTGCAACTCTCGATTGAAGATGTGAGATGGATACGGTGCTAAATTTGCAAACAAATTAAAATAACCTGAATTTCATTTCGTCAATAATTGAATTCGCGGTACTTTCATGGTTGGTTGCCTGAATTCACACAGGACATATGAGAAAGATTACCTGCACCGCGGTTTCCGTATTTGGAAATGTGGCTCAGAATTGGATCAGTTGAAACTGATGATGGGGAAGTTTTGCATTTTTTTCAATGACCCAACCATTTTATTCGGTTCACTGAAAAGCCACGTTTAGACTGTACGAATAACAGCTACGGCTCAACCTCAGATGTGTTCCCTATCGTATTACCTCTTCCTGCATTTTTTCTCCAACCGTTTGCATAATCCGGCATCTTGTCTTTTTTGAGTTAAGTCTGTTAGCATAGAGATGATTTTTCTTGATTATTAATTACAATGAAAAGATATTTCCTTGATCACCGAATCTTTCTCTTGTTATAAAGTTTGAGAATTTTGGATGATATAATAATTTATAAACAAAACAATAAAGTGATCCTGTTGAAGATAAATACAACTTTAATCTCTCCCCTTCTTGTATTTCGCACCATTTGGCTTTTGTATCTACAAAAGGTTTTGAGAACAAATCATACTAGTTTTCCATTATACGAAACTTTTGCCGCCCTTTTACGGCTTCGTAGCTGGTAAGCCGCTTAGCGTGCAAAACAGCGCGCGCGTAAAAGGTGTGCCAAACTTTTATTAAGTAATAAATTCATTTTTTTAGTAAGCGCTAGCCTGGTAAATAAGTTCCAATAACCTATTACTTTCAGTATACGTACATCCTCCTATATCCTATTCCTTTTTAAATGCGTATTTCATTATCCTGATAAAGCATGGAAAACATTCCGCTACCTTACTGATTTGGTTATGTCCGCTTATTCTTTTTTTGGATTTACATTCTATATAATATATATATATATATACTGCCATATATATATATATATATATATAATATCATACCAAATTAAACTCTAAAAACCTATTATGTTCGTTTTTCCTTCCAAAATACTATTATTTTTGTCAATAGTGTCCCTCAGGTCAGTTAGCAGAGGAAACCAGGTGGCTCGCCTCCTATTGAATTACCTTATTTTAATCAACAAAACTATATAAAAGC
>BMAW01017637.1:452000-465671 GCA_019974015.1 Nephila pilipes | reverse complement strand
CTTACATGTTAATAAAATTACATAAGAGACCGACGTTTGATGAAAATTCCTATGTATTGAACAAAAGCATGTTTTAAAAATGAAATACATAATTTGTGAACGAAACGCAATTCAGAAAAGTAATAAAAAAAATTGGATTCGAGAGATAAAAGGTAGTTTAGAGAAATATATACTCTTTATTCTCTCATAATATCACAAAATTGTATTTTCCTATCACTTTTGGAAGCATTTTATATGAGTGTGTTACTTTGTAGAATCATATTCCATAACCTATTACTCTGTGAAACATATTTCAAGATCTCGTTGTTTTTAAAATCATTACCCAGTTTTTTTTTTAAATATAGTGCTCCGTATTACTCTAATTTCGAATAGTATATTTCACTATTATAATTAGTTTAAAAATCAAGAATAATCTATAAAAGCATTTAGAGTTTCTGAATTTTTCTACGTATTTTATTATTCTGCAATCAGGATATTTCTCCTTTTTATATATAGAAATAATTCTTCTACAAGTATTTTCCCTAATTTCTTCAATAAACTTTATTTAAGAAATTTTTTTTAATTTAAACTTATCTAAACTGAAGCAGAAAGAAATAGAAATTTCTCAATAAATATGAAGAAATATTATATATTTGAAAAAAATTCAATGGAAAGTTTCTTCTCCCCCTTGATGCTCTGAGCGCGCGCATATAATTGCTTAATGGTTAATCTAGCTCTGTCTATAATACTGAACTCCACTTTACATTGAAACATTATTTAAATTTTTAGTATATAGAGGCTAATATTCATTAAATATTATAGAGTGTTTATTTTTAGCATTTACTTAGAGACTAATCCGTGCGTTGGATAAGTAGCTTTAAACAACAACAAAATTATAGCTACATCAAAAAGGGTGCTGTTTCTAATAAGATAATCTGTAAAAACTTGTAATTTAAACCTTTCTATCTAGTAAAACCTAAATATTTATTCCATTAAGGATACGCCGTACAGTGAGAGGGGGTGTACTATAAATCTGCCTACAAATACATACAAAGTACTTGCGTTCGAATGATGTGGAAAATTGGAGAGTGGGACAGGTGTTGTCCTATCAATTTAACTTGGCTCAAAATTATGAGATAGACCAGCAGTCTCAAATCATTCTTAATCATTCCAGCATTCAAATCATTCAATGACGTTAAAAGCCATATCTCAAAAAATAAACACATCATGGTTCGAAAGTGGATTTCTATGGTGTTATTTACGAGTTACTGTCATTGAACCATTGCGTGCGAGTGTATATATATATATATATATATATATATATAATGGCAAGTACAGGTCAAACTTAAACTAACATTAACTGGAAATGTTCATTTTCAGCTACCTGGAGAACAATTTGCATTCATTCATGGACTCCAGGTCTCAAACAACGAAGGAATATTCAAAGATTTTCATGGAAATTACAGTTAGACCATGTTTTAAATGCAGTGGAGTCTTTAATTTAATAGTAAATAAAATCTCGGCTTCAGCTGTTTCCTTTTTCATATATTATATTAATTGTTGCGTGTGATGTTACTTGAGGAATTTAAATAATTTAAATCCTGTGTTGTTCCAATCACTGCAGAGCAGAATTTTATATTTTTCAATCCATTCAACAAAACTCTTTTTAAAATTATCCAATTATATGATGTTCTTATAAGTGATCAAGTTCTCTTGTGATTTTTAAAGGCCTATTTTACTTTAGTAAGTTTGATAGTTTCTAAGCAAATTTTTGAAGAGTGATTAATTCTATAATTTAAAAACAAACTCAGACTGTGTGAGTCTCGGTGCACGCATTTCTTATTTTATACAAAATTGTCTTATTATTGAATATTTTTATACAAAACATTTTTTTTAATATTTTCAGCAGATCAATTCTAAATTTTGGAAAATTTTCAATAAGTACATCTGGATATTTATTTAAAATAATAATAATATGTCCCTTTTTTATACATGTTGAATTCGTTGTTATCTATCTCTCTCTGATTAATTTTTCTTTGAGTGATAATCCCAATCCATTACATTTGTTTTTCATAGTAACGTCGAGGGGGAAAAAACGTGTTTTGCACACTATATTAATGAAAAATTTTAATAGATTTCACGAACGGTACACTCCCATCGTATTTTCGGCATTATTAGTTATATTTATAAAGATCAAATAGCTGCCGGTGTCGATCTATTTTTATTTCAATGTATCATACGAAATATTTCTAAAATCTTTGGCATTTACTTACGCATATGAACAAGATAAGAGTAAAAACGTGAAAGCATTTATCTCGTTTTATTATTCTTTCTTTGGCAGTGACGCTGCTGCAGTTGGCCCTCTGCTCCGCAAAGATAAAGAACAGACGTGGCATCCGGCCAGGCGAAGAGGTTCTTGAATGTTTGATAAATAAACTAATGGAAAACAAGCGCAGGTAGGCAATAAAGCAAATCACTAGCAAATGTTCGGGAGAATATATTATTTAGAAAACAATGTTTGGGTTAGGGTTTCGATACTTTACGGAAAAGAATTATTACCTGAATATTTGCTTTCAGTTCTCGAAAAAACTTTGTTTTGTGATGATCCAAAGATAAGCATATTCAGTTCCGGAATTCAGCGTGTCTAAGATTTTATCTCTGTAACTGTTCAAATCATTCACTCAGTTATAGGAACTCTCCTTGTTTTGTCACCTTGGAGATGGGTACAAAGATCAGTTTTTATTTACAGTTTATGAACACGATACAGTCTTACCAGGTTAACCGCTTAGCTCGCACTTTTACCACGGCTACCTTTTTGACGATATTTAGATTAATCTTTGTTCAGATCACGTCAGGGTTTCCTGATAAGCGTAAACAGTAATGCTTTTTTTTTCGTTCTATTTTATATTTTGGAATGAATATGACATGTGGCTCCAATTTTCATGACCAAACTTCTATTCCAAATGAGAGAAATTAAATGCAAGCAAGAAAGAAGCGGAAAGATAAAGTGAGAATCTTTTAAGAAACCAAAACTCGCAAGTTCCCTGATCGTAAAGTACAGACGAAGACTTAATCACAAAAGAGAGAAAATAAGAATCCGACAAAACGGAGATGAACAAAAGGTTGTCTTCGAGAAGAATCATTCAAACGATTGGGGCTAATGGAAAGCCAGCCATTTTAATACTTTTTTTTTTTATTTATAATGTTTTTGGATTCGAATGTTGGATTGTATATGAATCACAAGTTTTCGAAAAGTGAAATGCTGCAAATTGGTTATTTTTTACAGAAATTATTTTCAAGGTTTCGTAGTCAGAGAGAGATTAGTTTCAGTTTCAAACATATTTATTGATCAAATATAAAGAGTTTTAAAGATTCCCTTCTTATAAAAACGATTTCCATTATATTTAAAAATAAAGTCGAAGAATCTAAGCGAAATGAAAAACACATATATCGATGTTCTATATTATATTAACGCTTAATTTACATTAATGCTATTATCTCGGTTTAAGAACCACACACCCGAATATCGCTAGTTGACAGATTTCTTAGCTAAGACGTCTTCGACAATCAGAAAAAAGAATTTATTTTACACCGAGTTAAAATAATCATAAATTTTTTTAAAAAAAATTAAAACAATAGCGTTCACATTTCAAAGTCGAGATATCTGAGTACTTACATATGTGCTATTGTAAAGAACATCACACTTTAGTGCATGACTAATTATATGTGAACAATTAATAATCGATCGATGTATTTGCATTTGTAAGTCGTGGTCTTTCTTTTATTTAGGTACACACATCTCCAATAAAATATAGACTATTTATGACTTTGAAATGATGCTTTCAGATGATGACGAAGAGGGTATGGGAGTTATATTGTTGCTTTGAAAGAAACAACTCTCCGTTACTTCCTATCTTTCGAAGGTAATTCTACAACAGCATGCCATTCTTGAAAGAATACGAGTATATGGTATACAATACCATCTTTCATTTTGATTTAACCAGTTTGCACGAATCAGTTTATGAGTGACATTCATTATATATATATATATATACTTTATTTAATGTTATTTCCCAGAAAAACGGGGAAGCTGGAAATTCTGTTTACGTAGCAATTAAAAGAGTCTTAGAATTCTAACGTGAGATTCGTGATTTTGCGAAACGGAGCTAGAGGGACAATCGCAGGTAAAACGTGCATGAAATTTGACTGGTAAGATTTAGTTAATTGTTAAAAAGAGAAAGCATGTCCAAAAAGAGAATAAAGTTAAAAAGAAGAAAAGAAGGTAATAACGGGGGTTTATTATCATCATCATGTGTACGTGAGTAGCTGACATCATACGTTTTTTCACATTCGATTTATAAAAAGAAATAGTTCTATGTTTGTCAGATACAATCAATGCTTTACATTGATGAGTAACGCTTTCTTTTTTATACATTTGAAATTTGTAATATATTTTCCAGAAATTCGTTCTAATGTATTTGGAACTGTCATTATTGACATTATTTCCTACCAGAGTGACTTAACTGCAGCTTAAAGTTAATTAAAATTTGAAAAAAAAACTGATATAATAAGCATTTTTAAAGTAATGTCGATATTTGTTTAAAGGGTGCAATGCCTTCAGTGCATAATCAGTTGGGCATTTTAATATCTTATTACGTCAATGCGAGGACTATTGGCAACGCCCCCAAAGTATTGTGTCATGGTCGTACCAAAGCTGACACTTCATTTCATCCACACCACACTGGGCAAGAACATTAAAAACTATTCTATTCAACACGCAGCATTCCCTATTATTCCTTCTTTTTATATCTTCACGAGCTCTTTAATGTTATCCGGATTTGAGCGTCACCAGCCATAAGCTTATGTGTATTCGATAATAACTTTTTAGAGCATAAATAAACATTTGCTGTCGTGTGAGATTATAAATGAAATAATACGCCATCGCCCAAATGTTCTCCACTTCTGCGATAAAGTATATATTCGCGTTAACACAATCAAAACCTTTTTATTCTGTAAGAATCTAAGCCGTTAGTTTATATGTCCATTTCTCTCTTGAACTAAATAGGATCAAATCACCGGCCCAGGCTGGTTTTGAAGATTCCAATGCGTGTGGGGTGAGATCCTGCACATCTAAATACACATTAAATAGTTCCTTACGGTTATACTAGTTCTAGAACAAGGACCGGCAAGATGTACGTAACGGTGACTTCAGCCACTCCTTATTGAAGATCATTACATTTATTTGCAATTTAGGAGGGCTTTTTTTCCTTCCTATAACCAGTAAATGATAATTTAGAATGACAGATGATAATGATTGAGTCTGAACACATCCTGTTTGCAGTTGGAAAAACGATAATTTGCAAGTCCCTTTGCTGAGAGCGATTCAAATGGAACAACATAACATTTTTAGAATTAGAAGAGTAGAGCTTCGGTACAACATCGCACTAAAGCGGATGTTTTTAATGTTTTATTTGTTTGGTCTTTGATTAAATTTCATGTGTTTAGTATTATTTCATTAGTTTCTTTAAAGTACTTTTAATATTTTTGCGATTATTGTAAATAAAAATGGAGGCAAATAGAAAGAGGCATAACTACCCTACATTAGCGAAATCTTCTGGCTTTTGTAGTTGATGGATATTGTATGATAACCCTTACTTTAAGAAACTAATAATTCCACCGACGCCGATTACCTTCCAGACTATATTAATTTCTTATAATGTTATCTACTAAGGCTTAACTAAGAATTGGGAATTTTTTAACAGTTTTGATACATTTTTCCGCTGTCATGCCTTCACATCTCCTGGAACAACTACGTTTCTAAACTGACAAATTCCCCGTTTTCGATCCGAAAAACAAGGCAACTAAATAAATATTACTTACAACCATTATTCATCAATTTTCCATCGCTACCTACATAATTCCAAAATTAAGATTGTCATGAATTTGGCAACGAAAATAAAATTCGAAAAATCAGCCTTGGCGTCTTTTTTTTTCCTCTCATCCGAAAAAAAAATGAAAATTGTAAAAATATCACAGTTATTCTGTAATCTCAGACAATCGTTAAGAACCTGTATGGAATGTTATGATTAAAGAACAGCCATTAAAATATTTCAAATTTTGAATTTCTAGACTTTCCTTTTAAAAGTTAAAGGGATCTTTTCTGACTTCATAGATGCAGATTTATAAGAATTTGATCAACATAACGCTGGAAAATTGAAATTTAAAATTGTGAGAAAACGTGTGTCACTCTGTAAAGGAAAAAAAATATTTTACACTTTTCTCAAAATGACTTCTGGTATATTTCCCTCTTGGAATCTACTTAATTCCCAGTGTTGTTATTTTCCATATCACAAAATGATGTTATTTCCTAAACAGGGAACGTATCTTTTTTCTATTGAACATTCGTACATTTTAGGTAAAGACTAAAATTGTATTTCAAATTTAGTTAAATTTGGAATCACAGATTTTAACATTTTATTATATTCAAATTTCGAAATGGGATTTTATGTTTATATAAATACTCTGCATATATTTAAAGTTATAATGCTGTAAATTTTATGCAAGATGTACCGAAATGTAAGTGTATGACTTAATAATATAAATACGGGAATTGGTTTACCCATAATAGATGTAATTTCATTCATATAAATAGATACATAAGTATACAGATATCTAAATATTAAAATATAACTTCTAAACTTTAAGTTATTCCATATACGATTTGATTATTTTTAAAGAAATGTCGATGATCATTTGCATTTCACCAAGAGATCTTTCCGATTAAATATAGCAGATCGCTACAAAGTGAATAAGCAAAGCAACTTCAATTCATAACTAAAAATGTAAAATGATTTTTCACATATAAGCTCAAATATTAAGCAATTTGCATTAACTGACAAAAGTTCGTTTTCAAAACATATTTGGATTGAAAGAAAAGCCAATATTTTTTTCTACGACGAAAATATTCTATAAGTGACTTGAAATAAAGTGCATCACCTAAAATTGCAATATTTCACCAGTCGGAATCAACATAATGAGAAAATATGATTCGCATGAGAAATAACTCAAACGACACCAGTTAAGGCTCTTGTCTACCCGCCATTTTGATTTCATGGACGTAATGTTAACCCAATGGAATTTCGACATTAATTCTCCCATCTTTACTAGTTCATCTATTTGATTGCAATAAAATGCATCTGAAAAAGCAAAAAATAATGAGGGCTTCTGTAGAATTACTTTTTTCTTATGATTTTTAAAAATATTTTTATTCTTATTTTGATGATTCGTTTGTAAGTTTTTCGATCTTTAAAAAGTATTTAATTTTTTTTAAAAAAATCGGAGGAAAAAAGTAATTTTACAGAAACATTAAATATTTTTTGCTTTTTCAGATACACTTTATTGCATTCATATAGATCAAATAATAAAGATGGGAGAATTAAAGTCAAAATTCCATAGGATTCACATTACGTCCATGAAATCAAAAAGGCAGGTAGACGGGAGCCTTAATAGTGATGATGGATATCATTGGAAGTGAGAAAAAAAAACATTTTTATTTTCTAAATGGATTAGAATTCTGATAACGAGTTGAGCATCATTAATTCAACTTATATGTTTGATTTCATTATGTCCAATATGCATTTAACGTAAATAATTAAACGTAAAAAATTAATTGCACTTTCTGTCAAAAAAAATTATTTTAAAGGATGCATTATGCACACAAAATAAGTGTTCTTCAGTAAATATTTCCTATTTTTTTCCTTTAAATATGTTGTACTGGTTATGATTCGTTAAGAGTATTAGTGCATTGATATAATAGTAATTATTACTACTATTAATTATATGAGTAGTATAAGTAGTTGAGTGGTCATGATCGGATATGGCGGACGTCATTGTTTCCGTCGAATCATGAGTTGGAGTACTGAGGTCATTACAAACTTGGAGTCTAGCGACGACACTGTCCCCTCCACCTGTCCAGGCTCAATGTCTTAACGTTGGAATTGCGAGGCAGTATAGAGAGTGAGGTGCTAGCTCGGGTGTTGTCCTCGTCACTCGACCGAGGTTCAAAATTACGAGGTCCTCCCGTCACTTCTAAGTCCAATGTTGATAAACAGTCAACTAATTCAACATGTCCTTCGAGCCGACTTTGGGCTAAGAGTAAATCTGTTAAATTTAAACTAATTTTAGGTATATTTTTTCCACTCTGGGCAAATTTCTAAAATCTAAGGACAAATAGAAATTTGATTTTGTGATTGTTTATTTTCTAGTATTTCTGCAGCTTAGAAGTTTTCATACTTAAACCTGGTTATTTGCTCCTTTCAGTCGCTTTAAAGTTTCTACCTGAAATCTAAAATTCATGAATGTGTATCTTTACTATCATTATTTTTTCAGTAAAATACTATTCTCCCTCAATAAGGAGCTCACGATGGCTGAAACGCTGCTCCAAAAGGTGTGGCGTTCATTTCTTTCCACATTCTGCAGTAAAAATCTAATAATGTTGTATAGAGAGCGAAATTATTTCATCCCCCCATCGCTGTTCCCGGCACTCATTTAGGTTATTACAAAACACGTGATGATTTTTATGTTAGAGAAGAATGAAATCGTGGGAGTCGATGTAATTTTGAATTCTGTAATGAATATTACAGAAATATCTACGGGAAAACGCAAACTGGACCCCATAGTGGGATGCATTTCTAATTTTTTTTCTCTGTTGGAGTCCAAATTGAGATTCGGAAGTTTTTCGAGCATGTAATAAAATTGGTCTCCATTGTGCATAGTATTGTTAATTTTTCCTTGTTGGAGACGGGGGGGACCCAAATGGAATTTGGAAGTTATTCAGGCGTTTAATAATTTCCTGTTGCTATTCTAGTTTAGACAACCCACTCTGTTTGTTCATTCCAGTCGTTTTTGCTGTGATTACTGTTCTGAAGAGGATGAAAAAGTTGCTAAACGGAAAACTTAATGAGTTTCCGTTTCTGAACAACGTAATGCGTGTTGTAAAATTGAGCTCGTTACAGGAAATCAAGTTTCATAAGTTCATTCAAAATATTGTTTAGAAAAAATAATTCCACGAAGCCGTTTGCGGTAATTGCATGCCAGCACTCTCAGCAGATTTTTAAAATTCCACCTGCGATAAGAGACGTCTTCGACAAGGAAAAATAAATTAACTTTCTATCAAATTAAAATAATCCTCTTTTTTAAAAATTAAAAACAGTGCAAATCACATTTTAAGATTGAGATATCTGTGTACTTATATATCTGTTCGTGTAATAAAAGAAAATGACATTTATAAACATCAGTAATTATGTTTTCCAGTAATTACTACTCAATAACTGTATTTATATTTGTATGTTACGTAACTTATTTCTGAATACACCTTGCATTACATCCATTGCACATACAACTTTGAAAATTGACAGAATACTTATGAACATGAATTTATGTACATTAAGTGCAGTTATTGTTTCAAAATTTATATTTAAGAGAATTTTAAAAATTTATGATTCAAATTTTCTGTAATTTTTATACAAATATTGTGTCTAAATAAAGGTTTTGCGTGTTTATTTAAAATTAAATAACGTTCATTATATTGGAAATACATCATATCATAGGAAATATCGGCTCATGAAATATTCTCTCTGTGTGAAATATCGGCTCTATGGATTAAGTGAAATTTGAGGAAAGTGTACCGGAAACAAAAAAAAATACCAAAATTTGAGAAAAACACAAATGCTTCTCTCTGACACATGGCAAGTTAATTAACAATTTTAAAATTAAATTTTCGTGCGAACACATTCTATTCTTATAAATAATACGTTCATGGATTCAAAGAAATCTTTATTTTTTAATAGTAAAATCAAAAAAGCGTTGTAACTTCTCGGTCGCCTGAAGTTTGGGATGAGTTTAACGGAGAAACCTAACGATCCAGAAAAAAAAAATACTTTCCTACACTATATGTTATAACAAAAAAAAATGAGTGTAATTCTTTAGAATATATATCTCAAGACGAATACAAAACAAAAAGAAAAAAAAAATTCGCAAGTTCTTAACGCGCTCATTAAAAAGAGAATTCCTTTTTAGCGCGGTTCCTTAAATCTAATTCCCTATACATGGATTTCCTAATAAAGGACAACCTTTGATTCAGTTGCGCTTGTGTCAACTAAATCATACGAAGGCTAAATAAAAGAATTGATGGTAATTTAACGACTCCAATGGGTTTTTAATTAAACACAAATGACACTCGCCTGAGATTCCATTGCGAATTTTCTCTATTTTCGACCCTACTCTACGCAACTAATTTTCACTTTTCTATGCCGTCCTTCCCCTTATTTCTAGATCATAGATACATTTAACAATTCTTCATATGATAAAACTGATTACTCAAGTATTTTAACCAATGTTTGCTGCAGTTATAGCCCTTGCACCACTAAAATAAATTATAAACAACTCCCATAATTTTTTTATAATATCTCCAACATAAACAATAAGAAATTGTTCGAAAATGGGAATATTGAAGATTTTTTTATCGATTGCTTTAACTAATGTCGCATGTAAAAACAACAGGAGGATCACAGGTGATGAACATCATAATTTTGAGCTTTAGTGAAGTGACGAGGACGACTCCTGATCGCACTCTCGCAACTCCAAGTTCACAGACAGTGCCAATGAGAGGACTTGGAGCCTCGAGAGATATAACGTGCATCAACCCCGCTATACGGAGGATCTTTCGTGGCATCAGTACTCAAACCCAAGACTCGAAGGAACAAGGCTAGCCGTGAGCTTGACTTCTAGGTTATCGCGGCATTTGTTTCAATTGGAGTAATTTTTAGCCTCCCAAGAAGCTATTGTTTTAGTTAACCCAAAAATGTCGAACCTGATCCCTTTTAAGAAAATTTATCTTATTTTTGCGTATATTTTTGTATGTCTGCTTTCACCAGTAACGAACTTAATTTTCAAAAATACGTCATAATAAATTTCTCCAGAATTTTTATTGGATTAAAATAAAATATATGTAATATATGTCTGATTTCACCACTAATGAAATAAATTTTCAAAAATACGTCGTAATAATTTCCCCCTAACTTTTTTATTGGATTGAAGTGAAAAAAGCATAAAAATTAAGTATTTTAAATCGTATGAGATCTGAAATCGAGATATGACTGAAAATAAATAACATTATTCAGAATTTTAAGACAGCTATGAGGCTGCCATTTTTTTAGACACCTAAGGGGCTATTGTTTTATATTTTAGTTGTATTACAAGATCATAGTTATATCAGAAGAAATTTTTACCCATTCGCAATTTAATATTTTAAAGTTTTCTTCATTTATTCAGTTTTCTTTTTCTTTTCCTTTTTCTTTTTGCCTTCATTACATGCAACCATACATTTTCGATTACATCTGTTATAATACTGTTCACTCATAACTACTACTAAAACTAACTATCATCATCACCTCAGATTTCAATTCACGGTTGTCCTTAGACAAAAAACACATCGGGTTGTATAACAACAACAATATTTATTTCATTACTTGCTACCACTCGTTTACAACAGCTCCTCTCGGAGATTCGGTTAGGTCTCGTCTGAGGGGATCGTGTGACATCACACTCTCTCCCTTTACAAATGAACGCCCTCTAGAGGCAGGCTCTAAGTAGGAAAGTTAACAGTTCGGCCATCCTGATATACAATTGTCCCAATTGTGCAGTTCCAATTAACACAAAAATCATTAATAACTGATACACTTTAAAACCATTAATTATCATACACAAAATATCAATGTTTAAATTCCTCAAATACTTAAAATAGCAAATATCAATAATTACACACAAACATCATTACTTAAATTCCTCAAATACTTAAAATATCGAATATCAATAATCATACACAAAATATCAATGTTTAAATTCCTCAAATACTTAAAATAGCAAATATCAATAATTATACACAAACATCAATACTTAAATTCCTCAAATAACCTAAAATAGCAAATATCAATAATTATACACAAACATCAATACTTAAATTCTTCAAATGCTTAAAATAGCAAATATCGATAATTGTACACAAACATCAATACTCAAATTCCTCAATTACCTAAAATAGCAAATATCAATTACCGTATACAGATAAAATATCAATAATCATGCACAAATCATTTTACATAATCACCCTTATATCTACATTTCACAACAAATTATCTTTCATTCCACAACGCACATATAAGAAAAATCTCTTTTTTTTTTCTCTTAAGTAATAATTCTAATTTAAGGCTTCAAAACAAAAATCTTAGTTATCATACAGTTCAAATATTATTTCTCTTTCATAACAAAATACTAAAATTACCAAAACACTTTAAAATACTACTTCTCAACATCTTTTAGCGTGCTTACATACACATCACCTTCTCTTTTTTTTTTCTTTAAAAAAATTACATAAACACATTCATATATTCATATCGAGATATCAACACAAAATTCATATTTCAAAATATTGAACTCATACACATATTTTTCTTATCAAATATAATTTCAAGCATCGATTACCACATAAACAAATTTAAAAAGTACTCATCTCTAACAAATTACTATTTTCATACTTCAAAACATCGAATATCTGTATCCTCATAAAGGTTAATTCATACAGTTGTAAATATTAATTTTTTTTTTCTTCCTCCCCCTTTTTTTTTTTAAATTTTACATACTTAAATTATTAATTCTCATTTCGTTATTCTCCTTTTCATAGAATATGCTTAACTCTTATAGACTCAAAAAGGTTCACACATGAAACAAAGAAATTCTTTAACATAACACAATCATCAAAACACAAATCTAAGAATTCCTACAAAAAGATTATTCCTAAATCATTGCAAAATCACATTCTTATATCCTTACAAAAGCACATTCCTAAATAAATCCTTATAAAATAAATCATTACAAAATATAATAAAACATTCCTAAATCATTGCAAAATCACATTCCTAAAATCTTTACGAAAGCACATTCCTAAATCAATCCTTACAAAATTGTATCCCTAAATCTTTACATTCCTAATTCAATATATTCCAAAATCCTTACAAAATTATATTCCCAATCATCACAAAATATAATAAAATATTCCTACATCATTACAAAATAAAATTTGTCTGCTTATTACCTTGAAATATCAATTATTCTTCTCATCATAAAAGATCACATAAACATAAAAACATTTGTTGGCACACTTAAGATTCAAACCGTTTAATCCATAAACACTCATTAAAAGCTAGCACATTCATTAACTTTAAATTCTTACACAAAATAGATCATTTGCTATTTCAAAATAGTGAAATCAAAATAAAACATCGTTCATATATTTAAAATTACTTATCCTTGTCAAAAACTAAATAAAAAAATACATCTTAAAAAAATAAAATTCAATAAATTTTTTTTTTTTTTTTTTTTTTTTTTTCGAAGATAATCAAATTAAAAGTTCCTTAAATACTCAGTCCTTAAAATATTCTAATGTTCCATGAGGAAATAACTGTTAATTAATTCTTAATACAAAATAATTGTTTTCCTTTTTGTTTTTAAAAAAGTTCTTTGCAAAATAATAGTTTATAGTCCCCTTGTTTGTCACAGCAAAAGCCCCTCTAAAAAGAAATAAAAAAAAATTCTCTCACCCATTCGGAATCCAAGGGCAGGGGGCAAACACATTCC
>BMAW01017637.1:405364-450364 GCA_019974015.1 Nephila pilipes | reverse complement strand
TTATCTCTATAGATTGGAAATTTATAGCTTGGTTATATATGTGCGTGCGAATGTATGTGTGCGTGTGACAAAAATTTTAACACTCTTCAAATTTTCTTAAAATGTGAGAAGATAAAGCATTTGGTTCTCGGTTAAACTGAAATAGCACGACTTGGGCGAGAACGCTTTGCTATTTCGATGTCACAATGCGATGCTGTAGGGAGCAATACTTCTTAATCGATCTCAGTAAGCATAGCGCGTATCCCGTGGACATGTAAAACCGGAGACATCGGAGTCGCAGAAGATAAATCTGCATGCAGCAGGAGAGAGTCTAAAAATACCTCCCGCCAACAGCTGTAGCCGCGCCTTGGCCCAGAGCCACCGTTTCTCCATCGCGTAAATAAACACGCTCCCTTGCCCATCCGACACACGTGGCTCCTTGGTCTGACCAACGCGTTCAGTGCACGCGCTCTGCTCCATTGGGGGAAGATAGGAAAATAAACTGGAATGAGTAGATTCGATCAAACCTCTCGTTACTGTAGGAAGATTTTATATTTCTCTACGGTTATGTGTACCGATAATAAAAGGTATATCAGCTCTTAATGTCCTTACTTCGAATTTTTTTTAAAAAAAAATATTATCATTTTAAATAAATTTTGCTTATAATAAAAACGACAAATTCAAAAAATATGTGATAATGTTTCTTTCAAAAAAATTTTAATGAACAGTTAATTAAACACAATATTCAAAATGTAAAATACCTTATTTCTATTTGTTCGGCATCAAATTTAGTACAAATATTTACAATGTGCATATATCATACACATAGTTTTTTTTAAAATATTCGAAATTAATATATATATATATACAGGGGGTGGACAAAAATATGGAAACACCTTGTAAAATGCATGTTTGAAAAGAAAGATTGATTTTAATTAAATATGTAGGTGGCGCTGGCGTTTTTGACTACTAACGCCACCTATACAACTTCGTAAATGTGCTAAACAGTTCAGTTGTTGTCGGAGTACTGTTATGTGAGGTTGTCATTGCATTATGTCAGAGTTAATAGACTTCGAACGTGGGCAAATTGTTGGAGCACGTATGGTAGGTGCTTCCGTAAGCAAGGTAGCCGAGGTGTTTAGTGTTTCAAGAGGTACTGTATCGAAGATTTATTCCGCATATTTGAAAAGCGGAAAAACATCATCTGCTAAATCACAGCGCGGACGAAAGTGTGTGCTGAGTGATCGTGACAGACGATCATTAAGGGCAATTGTGACGAAAAATAAGAAGACCACAGCTGCAAAAGTTACTGCTGAAATGAATGTTGTGTTACAGAACCCTGTGAGTACCAAAACAATTAGAAGGGAGCTTCATAAACAGGGAATTTCTGGCCGTGCTGCAATTGAGAAGCCACTCATCAGTGATGCTAATGCCCGTAACAGGAAAAGGTGGTGTTTAAGTCATAAAGCCTGGACTATAGGGCAGTGGAAGCGTGTAATATGGTCTGACGAGTCTTCTTTCACATTGTTTCCCACTTCTGGCCGAGTTTACGTCTGGAGAACGCCATCTCAAGCCTATAATACAGACTGTTTGTTGCCAAGAGTGAAACATAGCGGAGGTTCTGTTATGGTTTGGGCAGCCATATCGTGGTTCTCTGCTGGCCCCATGATAACTGTGTCAGGGCACATGACTGCCAAGACTTATGTGAACATTTTGGCAGATCAAGTTCATCCCATGGTACAAACTTTGTTCCCCGATGGTGATGGTGTCTTCCAAGACGACAAAGCCCCTGTTCACACAGCTCACATTGTCCAGGACTGGTTTTCTGAGCACGAGGAGGATTTGTCCCATCTCCCCTGGCCACCACAGTCACCAGACCTGAATATTATCGAACCTTTGTGGTCTACATTGGAACGGAAAGTGCGTTCTCGTTATCCACCGCCAACATCGTTATCTGAACTTGCCACCGTTTTGCAGGAAGAATGGTATAATATTCCCTTGGCACACATACAGGAACTGTATTCATCCATTCCGAGAAGACTGCAAGCTGTTTTGGATGCCAACGGGTTTCCTACACCATATTAAGCAAAGAAACATGTTTTTTAAAAGGTGTTTCCATATTTTTGTCCAACCCCTGTATATATATTGCTTATATATATATTGAAATATATATATATATATATATATATATAAGCAATATATATATATATATATTTCTTGCTCTTTGTAACTTAAAATTTGAAATAACTGTCTTATATAAAATTTGTATGAAATAAAGATTATATAAGAGAAAGGAATTATATGAAATAATGAGTTTGATTCATAGTGTGTTAGGATTTGCATCATCAAAAAAAAGTAATTAACACGACAGCTCAGTTGTTTTCTAAGAATAAGACACCTATATTTTTTGGTTGCAAGTGTCTGAAATAAAATATTAAAATAATCCAAAATTTACACGTAATTATTTTATCACAAAATTAAAATATAAGTTTAACGAATTATGGCTTTAGAATAAAACTTGAAAAGCATGAGAGATTTTGATTGAAAAGGAAATGTTTTTTTAAAGAAAAATGAATGCAAACAAAATGAAAATTCAGTGAAAGGTTCTTTCACAAAGCAAAACAGGATAAATATCGGAACGATATTTTTAATAATATTTAATGTTAATAATCCTATCCTATAGTACATATTTCACTGTTTATGTGCACATCTTGCCTATACGAGCCTCCGGTTCTCACAAAGAAAAATTAATTATAATAATAATTAAATAGGGAGGATTGTGTAGTCCGTGTTGTGGGAGAATTAAGAATTAATAAATGTCTTAATTTTATTTGATGATACAGGGTTCCAATGGAGCTAATATTATATATATATATAAGATAAAGCAATGAATTTATCATTAAAAAACATAAAAGGAAGAGAACAATTAAAATCCCAAATCAACAAAAACACATTTATAGAACTAAGCAAAAAAGTTGAAACTGAATCAAATTTGAAACTAATTTGAACCAAAGAATAAATCGAATAATTCGAATACCCAACAAAACAAAACATGCATATTCAGACTGGGGACTGAATTGTGGGGTTAAACTAGTTCTACGGTACCAACCCTCCCCCAATGCATCTTGTTGGGTAAAATAGGATTACTCCAAAATTAAAGTTGTAATTTAAAGAAAAGAAACAATAAACAAAGAAGAAAAATTGAATGGGAAGATATCTCAATTACTAATTTTTCAAAAAAAAAAAAAAAATATCCAATTAAAACTTATCCATTTAAAAATATCCTTTTAAAAATATTCGATTAAAATTATCCATTAAAATTATCCAATTAAAAATATCCTATTAAAAATTATTCAATTAAAAATTTAAGATTTTTTTCGAAACAATAAAATATTATAATGAAATATTATCAGCTAAAAACCTTAAAAACTACATACCCGAATCCGTGCTTTTCATCGAAATTCAATTCAAATTTCACAGTTGCAAAGGCAAAGATTCAAAAGATCATATCTTTGACAAGTGATCATGAATCTGAGTGCAATAGGTTAAGTAACTTTTTAAGTGATGATGTCCACCACCATGCACTGTTGTAAGACAAATTTTGGAAGTCAATAGTACTTAACTAATTCGAGTATAAAAAGTTTTATTATAGAATATTTAATAAAAATCCACCAATAAACCAATCATGACCAGAAATCATATTGAATGATCAGAATTTTATTTGTTATAATTATTTAAAATTCAATTGAGTGAAATATGTGTGTAAATGTGTAAAAATACGGAAATGTTTCAAAATATCTTCACAACTAGACCACTAACTAGTTGACTTTGAAATCCTAATGTTGTGTGGTGGATTTGTTTTGAAACAAAAGTCCAAAAATTCATGAATGTCCCGAAAGGCAATTGTCCCCATGTACGAGACCACCTTTTTGAATAAGTCACCGATCTAAAAGATATTAGAGTAAGCTCTTATTCCAAGTTATAATTATTAAAAATACATATAAATCAAATCATGAAACAAAGATTCCATTGAGAAAACAGTATAATATAAAAATTTCTTTAGATATCAGATATAATTTACACAATGTCATTTCAATACCCTCCAAAGTCCGCCTCGAAGTCCCCATGGGAAATCCCAAAACTACATTAAAATAAACCCTCATGTAAATTATTGGGAATATATCTCTTTAAAAAATCTAATGGATAATCACATTCTTTACATTCTGTTATGAATTTCTTAATATTATTGAATATATCTTTATCATATGTAACTAACAGTTTATTACGATGCAAAAAATTTAATGTAATGTTTCTGTATATGGATAAATGAATATTGCTTTCCCAATAAGGCATTTTAATTATCTTAAACCCGAATGCATCTCTTTTATCAAATAAATTACTACAAATGATATGATCCTTTATCTGTAACTTTGTATCTAAATATTCAGCCCCACCCGTATCTGAATTTGTCTGCAATAAAATCAAATAATTAGGATAAAATTCAATGTTCGGCGTAAAATCTTTACATTTACTAAAAATTATTAGGTCGTCTATATATCTATATAAAATATAAAGAGAGTTGTTAAGGTGGATTGATTCATAAAAGTGTAAATAAAAATTAGCTAAAATGTTGCTAGCTGGTCCTCCCTGAGCAAGGCCTTTTATCTGTTTGTATATTTGCTTATTGAAAAGTATATGATTCTCTTGCAATACTAATTGTAAAAGGTTTTTAAATTTGTTCATTTTTATAGTATTTTTTATGCCATATTGATTATGAAGTATCAACATAACTTTAATCATATCCTATATATCAATTGAATTAAAAAGATCCTGAAAATCATAACTATAGATTGCTTGTACCCGTGTATTGCCTATGGAATTAAGTAATTCTATATTATTTTTAATAATAGCAGTTTGCTCAAGCTTTTCTAAAATATTATTTAATACATTCTGTAAGATTTTACCAGATTTAGTTATGTATGTATTATATCCATTTGTAATAGTTCTAAATTTAATTGGGTTTTTATGGAATTTAGGAGTTAAAAAAACATGAGGGAATTTTTTATTATTGAAATGTAAATCAATTTTTTTGTGAAATGTATCTAATCTATTAATAATTTCTCTGTCTTTACATTTTGAGAGAATGAGTGCAAAATTACAAATGAGGGCAAAATTTCCAGGAACTTTATCCACATATACAATTATAAAAAAAATTTGTAAATTTTCTATAGAAGTTCTAATATCTTTGAATTTTATTTCATTTTTAAATCTATAATTAACATTTTTTAGATCATTGTATACTCTATCCCTAAATTTCCTAAAGACCTCTTAGGGCATACTATAATTGATAGCTATTTTGATAATAAAGTTATCTAAATCCTTACATTTTTCTTTTTTTAGCTACATAATTACTCTCTGTTATTGGTAATCTGTAGCCTGTTCCTTTCCACATTATATTTCTCAATTTTTCATCATTGATTAAATTCAAATCCCCAGTGAACATATGGCCATGATATTCATCCACATAGTCACCATACCGATCACACACACATTGATCCAACATTTCCATATCCATTCCATAATTATAATTAAATATTAATCTTCCTAATTTTTTGTTATACCTAAAAGCACTTTTTATAGTTATATTTTTAATTGGGAATAGATGATGTATTTTTTAAAAACTCTTGAAAAATTTATCCTATTGAAGGATTTGTTTAAGAATCGAAGTGTGCAATATTCCGTTACATTTTCATTATCTATATGCATCTTGATATTTAGTTTTTTTTAATTATGTAATTACTTAGGTCTTTCATAATATGTAAATCTTGTTCATCTGGTAGTTTTCTGAGTATATATATATATCAGAAGAGCAGAATAAACAAAATATCAAGAAATTTGATTAAAATCTAAATTTTTTGGAAAATATCAAATGGAGAATAATATATTTGATGTTATAACAGACTTTAGATTGTTAAGCTAAGTTATTCTAGAGATATATATATATATATATATATATATATATATATATATATATATATAGGCCTAACTATCCCTGTCAACAAAACATATTATTAAAAAATGGTTAAAACATTAGAAAACAAAATAAATTTAAAAAATTTGAAAATTGAAATCCAAAATATGCCGCTAATTGTGAAATACGCACCGTGATACGCTTACTGCACACAAAAGGCATGATTGCTGCTGAAAATCTTCAACAGATTAATGAAATGTATGAGAAAACACTATGAGGACAGAATGAAATGGATGGGAGCATTAAAGATGACCATTCTAATGTTTGTGATGAGGAACGTAGTAGGCGACCGTCTGTCATTATTGAAGACTTTGCGCAGAAAGTTGGTGTGAAAGTTCAAGAAAACAGATGCTTTACTGTTTCTTCTTTATCTAATCACTTTTTCCGCAAGTTTCTGGGAGTGTGCATTACAAAATTGTGGCAGAGCGCTTAAATTATCGTAAGTTATGCTTACGATGAGTACCGAAAAGATTGACTGAGATGCACAAAACCAATCTGGTTGGCTGTGTTTTGACATTCCTAAAGCGGTGCAATGATAAAAGTGACGTGTTTTAAAGCCCAACTGTTACTGGCAACGAGAAATGCATGATTCATGTAACACCGGAAATAAAACAGTGATCTATGGAATGGAGGTATTCAACATCACCCACCAAAGTGAATTTCAATTAAAATTTCGGCACGCAAAATTATGTGCAATATGTTTTTGGATAGGTAAGGGATTTAGCTTGAGAAATTTTGTAATGGGAGGCACAATAAATTCCAAGGCAAATTGTGACACCTTAACTAAACTGTTTCGTGCAATCCAAAACACAAGGTGTGACTTGCATACTCAGTAAAGGGATTGTTTTTCTGCTTGACAATTTCCGTCCACAGATAGTTCGTTGAATCGAAGATCTCATCACCTCATATGCCTGGGATCATCCTCCGTACAGCCCAGATCTGGCGCTTAGTGACTACCATTTGCTCCTTCAATAGAAAAGCATTTAGACGGTCAGTGCTATGACGACAGTGATGATGTCAAAGCGATCGTAGTACAGTAGTTAGCCACCAGGTGGCAGATTCCTATGTGGTTGGAATCCAGAAGCTAGTTGTAAGATATGATACGTGCCTTAATATTGGAAGTAATTATGTTGAATGTATAGTAGACTGATGTGCAGACTTTCTCATGAAAATAAAATTGTAGAAAAATATCACTTTTTTTTTTAAATTCCAAACGGAACTTATTTAAAAATCATTTTGATACAAATGAATGAGCCTTGAATAAACTTTCGATTTAGAAAGTAATTTTTTTTTAATGTGAGCATTCTTTGCATATGACTTATGTGTAAAATTTATTTTAAAAATTAACTTAATTATAACGACGTGCAAAACTGAAAAAATCGATTTTTATTTCTTGAAAAATATTGAAGCATTGTTAGATTTGCATTAAGTACTTAATAATGGTTGACTATTCCTAAAAAATTGGAGCCAGTCCAAGAATTTTTTTTCAGACGCAAAAACGTTCTGCATGCTTGTGTAGCTCCGAAACACAAAACGATCTTTCCGTTACGTTCTTAAAATTTAGAAACATTTTAAATAAATAAACGACACATGTTAAATTAATAATCTTTTCAATTTTACGGGTATATTTATCCCTTCTGACATTGAAGCATTACAAATGAAAAATACGAAAGGATTTTTTTTTAAAAAAAAAAAGCGAATTAATTCAATCAGAATTGAATTATAAATTGAAGTATCGTTTTTGCGAGTTAATGAAATAAGTACAAAGGGAGTGTTGTAAAGTTTTAATTATTACTGAGATAACTGAATAAAATTTACTTTGCACGTTCAATGATCTTTATGTACATAGTGATGCAAAATTGCAGCTATTCATGTTGATTTGTTTGGTTCCGTAGATTGAATGAACTCGCAGTAGGGAGCAGGTAGAGTTGAATCTCCAGGGTTTTCTCTCTATAACGATGACCTTCGAAAGGTCAAGAAACCCAGGAAGAAATGGATAGGAGGATGATTATGTAAAGAAAGTTTTAGGATAATAAGAGAAAATTAAGTTTTTATCTCGATTATTTTTATTGTAATAATTATAATTTAACGAAACTCTAGTATAGTAATTATAAAACTTTACGATACTGCGGTTTACTTTACTCTACGGCTTCCAGAAATCGAATAAATCAACATGAATAGCTGTCATTTACGACATTATGCACATGAGAGTCAATTCATGCGAAGAATAAATTTTATTTAGATATCTCGGTTAGTAATAATTAAAACTTTATCCCTTTCTCAAAAGGTAGTAATTTGTGAGTGCTTAACTATCCAAGAGAGTGTTTTTAATAAATTGGATTGTATGAAAAACGGCTGAGAAAATATCCTACATTTATCCAGTCGGAGTATATTTATTGACAAACATTCGTTGCTGTAAACGAGCAGATTATCGCCTCCTCAATGATTTTTCAGAATGAATTAAATTAAACTCAGAAGAATCTCTCTGGACACCTCACTTTTATTACCAAATTAATTAAGAACTCAGATGTCTTATATACTCCTGGACGAACAAAACCAGCAACTGACTTGGTTTTCCCCCCCCCCCCCTCGTACTCCTTCTTTCACTCACTTCGCTTGAAATCTGACAACAATTCTTCGCTTTATAAGGTGGATGGGGAGTGAGGCAAAATTTTGAGAGTTGATGATATACAGCGATTATCTTAAAATATAATACATTTTTTTTTAAATTTTCTTTTGTCTCTGATCTCGATGACTCATTTTAAAACACCTTCACAAGGATGTGTGCTTTTTTAAATAAAGATATTATAGAGGATTATACAACTATTATCCCTCCCTTTTTATAAAACACGAGGAAGAACACACTCTCTCTCTATTTTACACGCTATTTATTACTCATTTAAAATTCAGAATTACATTAAAATAATTACAATTTTAGACCTTATCTATAAGAGGATCAACATTCAAATTGTGGCATGTGAGAATAAAAATTTGCATATTTCATACCATACATTTCACTTTATTATTTGAAAAAGTCAATCGTTGGACACCGTAAAAAATTGAGTCAAATATAAAAGAACATACAAATATGGGAAATACTGGTATTCGGTACAAAATATAAAGCGAACAAGTAAGAGGTATTCGTACAAGGTCTTTATTGCAAGCATAACTTCAAAAAGATCAGAACGAAAATTGTTTGTGACTCATTCGCTCTATTTTAACAAAGCATTTATTTTCGCTTCAATAACAATGTCGGAAACATTCTGGAGAAACTTAAGAGTTTTGCACGTGACATTTATTTTCCGAATGAGTGAGAAAACTTATATCGCTTCAGAATGTTTGAAACGTGAATTTCAAATAGTTTAAAAATAGAATTTTATAATGCGTCTTTCCACTCTAAAAATCTTAAAATGTGTGGCAATGAATGTCTCGGATCACAAATAATTTCAAATGACCGAACCAAACCTAATCCGAAATATTTATTTTCTCTTTCTCTCTCTCTCTCTCTCTTCCAACTAATTCTTATTATTTTACTGATGAGTTGGAAAAAACTATGCTGAGGAATTTAACTTGTTTTTTCTGATGATAAAACTTCTTCTGAGGAAAACTTCTTCTGAGGAAAACTTCTTCTTCTTCTTCTGTTTCTCAGTATGACGTTAATAAACAATCAAAATTGCATCACATCATTTTATTACGATGCTAAAAGAGTCTCAGTTATAGGTGTGGAAATAGTGCGTAAATTCAAAAAAACTAGTTGTAGTTTTTTAAGCGAAGATTATATATATATAATACTTAATTAAAAAGTGAGTATAATTATAAATTTCAAACTTTTAAACTGTGTTATATTTGGTAAAATATTTTGATGAATTTTTGGCGTTTGCTTTAACTGAACCGCAAAGAAATCCGTTTCGGTCACATGCGGTCCGCGGGCCGTGGGTTTGACATGCGTGATCTAAAGCAAAATTTACTAAAAAGTTACAATACTCAATTTAAAATACTCATAATAGCAGCTCTTTTCATTATTTATTATAATTTGAGTTAATTATCCCCATAATTAACTCAAAATTTATTCACATTCCATTAACATAAAATTTAAAATCATTGTTTAGTGGATTTTTTTTACCCACAAAACTTCCTGCGTTTAAAAACCTTTATCCTTTATCTGCCGTTGTCTTAATTTTTTTAAAATATACAGCTTGTCGTGTAAATATTATGTAAATAATAAATTAATATAATAGGAACAATTTCACACGTTTGTTTAAAATAGATTTCTATTGAAAATTTTAAATTATTACTCAAACATAAATTATAAAAACAAAATAACCCACCCGAGCATATCGCTTAGAATAAAAGTATATTTAATATTATGTATTCCGCAATTACGCCTCTTCTTTTTTTCCCTCAGTGACAGTAACTGCCTATTAATTCATTGAAGTAAATGTAAATGGAAACTTGAATCACATCCAAAAACATTGTTTGACATTGATTCTTGTTTCACGCGAAATTTATCGTATCACCAACGCTTTGTCACACGAACATTTTTCGCTCCTTTTGTAACACTTGCCTTTTGTTATTTTCAAACCGAAAATATCTTATGATATAGTGTGAGGCTCGATCCATTTAATAGCATCTGTGTTTCCGTCGATTTTACTCCTTCCAGCATTTATTTCCCAAAGGTGGCCTATGCAAATGTGTTAAGAAATGAAGTGAAGGGCGCATTTTCTTACAGATTCAATTTTCTTCTCGGAAACAGCTAAGACAGTCTTTTTTTTAAAAAAAAAAAATCGGAACGGTATTATTTTGTTGAGTCTATGCTGTGGGTGGAAGAAAATATTACCTACCTTTTTAACGATTGTTATTCAAGTTGATTTATAGATTGTTTATTAACGGCGCACTTATAAACTACACGATAGTCCTCGACTTGCTTATGTATGCAACATAAAATCTATCTATCAATAGAAGCAATACGAGGGTTATTGAACACGGACTTTTCAATTTTGAGCCTCGATCAAGTGACGAGGACGACACATAAGCTGATAGTTACCTCTCGAAACTTTCATGTCATTCAAACGTGAGGAATTGAGCTCAGGAGTCGTCCTCAAGTGTCCGAGAACAGAAGAGCTCGAAGCCGAGACAGATTAACGTTCATCGGCATCGCTCTACTGAGAATGATTAGTAGCATTGGAACTCGATCTCAGACTCTTTCCTATGAGGCTAGATTGAAAATTAATATCTCCATGGCCATAAGAGCTTTTATTTGTTTTCTTCTGCCTCAAGCTTCTTGTTGTAAGCAACAAAGGCCGTCTACGCACTTCACTTGTTTTCATTGTTCCCAGGTATCGTTGGTGTGTTGAAAATTTAACAAGAGGGCGACCCGCATGGAGATGAGGTCGAAGAAGCAAAGTATCATTGCCCCCGACCTCGGACCTTGGAACTTCTACCTCAACCCAAAAATGAAAAAATACCTTAAGGGACATCACTTTTATTCTGTCGACGAGGGGAAAGCTACCATTGAAGCCTCGAGTCGAAAACAACCACCAAAATTCTTCTCCGAAGGGATGGGCGGGGCTGTAACCGATGGTCATGGTCGCGAGTTCGTGGCCGAAATTGTTTTCGTCGAGTCGCAATTTCGAGTCATGACGCCTCTAAAACCCCACCGTGCACAGGAGTTGATGCATATTAAATATGGACGAGGTCCCAAGTCCTCCCGTTGCGGGGTGAGGATGTTTGGAGAGGTAGCTGCCAGCTTTGATATCATCCTTGTCACTTGCGTAGTCTCGAAATTGCGAAGTCCGTGGCCAATGGCCCTCGTGTTGCTTTTACGGATAGATGGATTTTGCATAAACGTTGTGCTTAAAAGCAAGGCGATGATTAATGTATCATTTATAAATGCGAAGTTAATAAACTATCTGGCAATCCTTCAATTCAGGTTTATTTACAATATGAACAAAAAATCACAATCTAACAGAAATTATCATTTTGAAGTTAAAATTTGTAATAGAACTTTTAAATCTGACTATCCCTCTACGGTGACCTTTCTCTATTAGTTTAACGACTTTTTTGGTCTCCTTCTGTTATTCATCGCTGCTGATTGAATATTGACAACTTTTGGCTAATGACACACCCCACAATATTATTTAACAATTAATTTAATATGGTTGTTATTAAAAAAGTATAGGTTCTTTGTCCTGGTGTATTAAAAGTAATGAACCATATAGCTTTATCCACTAACCTTGGAGAGGAAGGGAATTCGTAAGATATAAAGAAAAAATACTTTTTTTTTTTTTTCAATACCAAACAATGCAAGAATGATAAATCTGTATTATGCAACTGTGCTTTGTTTATGTTTAATTGCTTATATAGCGAACCCTTCAGCACTATTTAGGAGTCATTGAAATAAATGCAATACTCTTCGTAATTGTGGCCGCTGGAGCCTTGTGGTCATGATCGCTCACTTGCGACTGACGTTGTTTCCGTCGAGTCAAGAGTTCGAGCCCATTGGCCTTAAAAACCTGCCGTTTAGTGAAGATGATTTGTCGAGATCTGGAATCATCCGATTGGTGTGGTGTGGAAATTTGGAGTGATAGATTTTAGCTCAGATGTCGTCCTCGTCACTGAACAGAGGTTCAAAATAATGAGGTCTTCACCAATAGTCTTTATGTTGTTTCTCAGTGCGACGTTAATAAAAGGTCCCAATGACTAAAACTCCAATGAATGTTTGATCAACATCGACGCTGAGTGTACTACAGTCATAACTTTCTTGAGTGACTTCGTTGGCTGTGTGTTGTTGCATTCAAAACAAATCTCTAAAAAATTATATTTTCGTAAGAAATCATTGAGGAAAAACGGGATACATCACTCTCGTTTCAGAAGTGACGTATATTGGAATGCTAAAACGTCTCTGAAAATGTATCTTGTACTTAAGAGCCCAAATAGAACGCGTGTCCTTCGAATTCTTTTCGAAAATCTCACTCCGCCTCCCCTCTTTTCCTTCCAAACTCGATTTGTATTTGAGGCGAATTCGTGTAAAACTGCGTGTGGAGTTAAGAAAGGGGGGGGGGAAGAATCTGGGAAAGAAAACTTTTCAGCGAGACGGTTTATTATTAGTTCCTTGGGTAACGAGAGAGGGGCGTGGGAGTGCGTTTCTCGCTAAAGAACGATTTCTTTCCCAGACTCCTCGCATTCGAAAAGCTTTCGAGAAGCTGCGGAGTTTGTTTATGTCCCTTGTGCCAGAGGCGGGTTTTTTCCCTTTTCAATTAAAAAAAAGTACGTTTTGAGGTCATATACGTTGTGAGGGAACCTTTAAAAAATGAAAAATGAGGTTGACATTCCAAAAGCATCATTTTCTTACTTGACACGTGTGTTTTTGTTTTGCTTATACGTTTTTGCCTTTGTTTCATGGTATGCTCTAGGCAGTATCAAAGAGGACTAGCAGGAGACTAGATTTCTCTCTAATTCATGAGGTGTAGGTTGACAAATAATTCCACGTTGAAGAATAATTCCACGATCCAAGCTTTAAAGGTACAGAATGTATAAAGTTTTAAAACATAAATAACAAAGTAAATTTTATTTGTCTATTTTCTCAGAAATAAAATTTCATTGGTTTAACATGTTCAGAAATAATAGCATTCTGAGCACTATAGTAGCCACGGTAACCACGTAGTCAAGGTCGCGACTTCGCTAAAGACACACCATGGACGCTTTATTTTTCAGTGATTGTTTACTAACGTCGCACTTTAAAGCAATACTGGAGATATTGGCGAGGTATCTCATTATTTTGTGCCTTAGTCAATTGACGAGGATGACACCTGAGATGGTACCTTCTTGCCCAAACTTAAACATCGCTCCAACGGTAGGACTTGGAATCTCGACAGATTTAACGTGCTTCGATCCTGCTACACGTCGAGTTTTAGTCCCATCAGAGCAACCCCACGATTCGATGGAAAACTGCACCAGCTGCGAGTTCCCACTGGACCTCACACAAGTAGAGCTGGAGCTTGTTAAATTCGTTGAGGCTTCTCCGTTTGGTGTGTTGTAGAGCTTTGGAGAGAGTGATGCCAACTCAGGTGTTGTCCTCGTCTCTCGATTTCAAAATGTTGAGGTCGGTGGCCATTAATCATCATGTTGTTTCTACTTGGACGTTATCAAATCAAACTCTGCGACAAAACAGATTTTATTAAAAAAATTTCACCAATGCACAAATGAATCCAACGTTAAAGAAGAAACTTAACACAAATACAATTCCTTTCCATATAGCTAGTCGTGTGTTAAAACTATTTTCACACTAAATTTTAAGATCATGAATTCATATTCGGAACATTTTTTTCATATTAAAAACTTCCCGATATTGATAACAGGTCGTGTGGTGACAACACATTAGACATGCACCCTTTCTTCCATCTACGTCCGTATAATTCAAGAACTTCAATAAAATCGAATTTTTCTATTTAAAGTATAAAGTTAAAAATCTATTTGGTAATAAAGTATAGGAAAAGGGAAATATGAGATTTACTTAGTTCAAAATAAGCAACTGATTTTAAAAAATGAATAGCATGTATTGCTCTTTATAAACTAAATTAATTGTAATATGTGAGAATGTTTTTCTACAGCGAGTTCAGCTTTGGGAGAAAACAACTTTATTTAAATAATAAAGAATAATTTTGTTTGCTGTAGAAACATGGACTTTATTGTTTAAAAATAGAGATTTGCTTACAGATATTAAGCTATTATCTTTGAAAACTTTTTAGACTAACCTGATGACGGGAATCGAGACTCCGGTGAAAGACAAAGCTCTGGAGATAAATGAAAAACGTAGAGCAAACTGACTCTTTCCCACAAACAATAATTCCTTCTGATCCCTTTGAATAGTGAAAAGGGACATCCATATAGTTTTATATTCCATTATTGCGATCGATATTCTTTACCTGTTGTTCATAATTTGAAACGTTTTCCGTTGATGTCTTCGAACGTTTCTGGTTGTATACAGAGTTTATCTGATGCATGCGCTGTAGCTGTAAATCGCACTACTCTTGATTTATGAGTGAGATTTTGCAATTTTTTTTTTTGAATGTACTCTTATATTCTCATGTTCTTTTCTAATTTTGGATAATCAATTTGGCATTATCTGTTTGTTTGGTTTTTTTTTTACCTAGAGAAGTTTGGTGGATCTTGGTGAGTTTGGAACGGATTTGATCTGTGCATCTGCGTGTCCGCAGAAAACTTTGTCCGATGTGCCTTAAATAACCGAGCTAGAGAGAAATCTCCTATCGGAACAGTTATGAGCCGCTTTTTACTCCAGCCATTCTTAGTTGTTTGCAAAAGAGAGTCTCGCAGCAATATTTTATTTGTTATTGTATATTTGTCTAGTGCCATGGTATTATGAATAGACCCGTGCAATTCTCAATCTTTATAACTTGTTTGAATGAAAGAATTTTAGAATCTAATAACAAGAGTTTCAAGCTAATCACATTCCCATATTTTTCAAATTTCCTTTTTAAATTACTTATTTTACGTTGGTAAAATGTTATTACTGAAAATGGAATAACAGAAGCTAATTCGATATAAAAGTAAATGAGAAAGAACGGATGCAAAATGAGGACCGTATTCTTACAGGCAATAATATAAACAAATATGTATGTAGCAAACACATGCAAGTGTGAATATATTTTATATTTTAAATATATTACATACATAACAAAAATGTGTGAATATATTTTATATTTTAAATATATTACACACATAACAAAAATTTGTAACATATTTTGCATTTTAAATATGATAAAATAAATATTCATATTTAATGATACATAATTAGCAATACAGTTACACTTGTAATGTGATTTTATTATGTCCTAAGTAATTAAAGGGTGTTTCTAGAGGGGAAGAAAAGATATCCATTCTGCGTTTAAGCGAAATTTTAAGTAATGAATGGATAACATCCTTTTAGTGATATTTTGAATAGCATACATTTGCATAACCAGCTTTGTTTACAACTGTGTCAAAGCAGTTGTTAACCTTTTGTTGATAATTAATGAATCGTTGCTCAAACAAACGTTGCCCTTCTTTCCTTACACGGATGTGTGAAGTCTACAGAAATCTTTTATTTACTCGTATTTTCGGGTGGATTCGGCCTGAAAAAAAGCTTAATAACTCTAATGTGAAAAACTAAAAATTTCTTTTGTTTTCCAAAGAAGAGCTGCTTTGGATGAAAGAAAAATCATAGGGACACTACAGTGTACGATTGCTGATTTTTGAAAATAATATGACGAGTGTGGTACCAAAATTATTTGAATTTCAAGAGACATCATAAAGGTAAGTTGTTGTTACCAGTGGATGCTGCCCTCTGTTAAACGCAACCAAAACTAATTTGAGACTGATTCATAAGTTAGTTTTGATTTGGCGATCATTTTCTGCCAAATCAAAGTTTGAGTGCAGCCTCGTCGAGTTATCCGTCAGTGAAACGTGGATTTACCATTATTCACCGGAAATCAAGCAAAAATCGAAACGTTAAATTGCTACAGATAATTTTTTTCCAAAAAAGAAGACATTTCGGCTTCTCATCGGCCGGGAAATTTATGACGAAGCATTTTTGAGGTGCGAAAGCCATCATAATCACGAATACGAGTAACTGAGACAGCTATCTAGTGAGTCAAGATGCTTTCATATACAAAAAGTTTTTGATGTTACGAGAACCAGCTCTTGGATTTGCTAAGGACTTATTGAAGATCCTCTTAAGTATAACATATAATTTTCTCCTACCTTTCAAGAATATTAGTTCATTAACAAATGTATATACTTTAGTTTTGTTTAGTTTTTATTAACCTCGCACAAGAAGCAACACGAGGGCTATTGGCGACGAACCTCATAATTTTGAAACTAGATCAAGTGACGAGGATGACACTCGAGCTGGCAACCCCTCTCCTAACTTCCACACCACGTCATTGGGAGGACTTTGGGCCCCAACAGATTCAAAGAGCACCAGCCCCGGCTACACGGCTGTCTTTCGCGGCCAAGGCTCGAACTCGAGACTGAACAAAAACCGCCAGCCACGATTCCGAAATCATGACCACTAGGCAACCGCGGCCACACAAATGTATACACACTGCACACTTGTAAGGCGTTTGTCAACTTTAAGTTGGTTCAGGATTCACCAAATTCTTTTTAAAGTCGATAACAAGCATCCAGGAGATTTTTAGCTTCCAAAATTTAAATTTTGTTTGCCTTTTTGTCCAATAAGGGACAGCGGCACTGTATTAAGAAACATTGCACTACATAAAAAATAATATATTATAAACCAAACTCAAAGAATTATTTTTGCGATACATGGCTGCAAAAGAACAATCAAAAAATTTTTGACTTGTAAAATTTTAACAATTCTCAAACATTCCTTTATGATACAAGCATCTAGAAAAGAAAAGAAAAAAAGAATTTTAGGGTATATTACATTTATAGTTTTCAAAATTATCATTTGAAACTTGTGTTTCGTAAACGAAGTAGCAAAAGCATTTTGAAAAAAAATTGCTTCATTCTCAAAAGGATTTATGTCATCTTTATGGGCTGTTTTAATGAAAATTTTTCTCAAGGATACACATAAAGCTTTCCTTTGCAGAAAATTAGATACTAACAAAGATAAACTTTTTAATCCCATTATAAGAAATGTCGGTTACAACCCAGTCATTATGGACACAGTTGTTAATGTTTCTTCATCGTCGTGAGTTGGCCTTAATTGTGTTTCACCTTTGTGACCTGTTTAGTGAAAGCATCAGCGAGGTTTGAGTAATTTCGTGAAACATTTATTACACTGTACATTCAAAGTTAAAGATGTTATCATCAGTATCGAACTATAATGTAAAAAATAAGACTTGTTTCGAAAACTAAATGTAAGAGTATTTCTAAACTTCAAATCTAGAGGAATTCTTATTTTCCCGATGGTACCTTATACCATTTTCTTTAATCACCTATTAATCCTCTTAACAATTTTATTTTAAATCTTTATTTTTAGTTATATTACTTATCTAAGTTTTCGAACGTAACTGATTCAAACTTTCTGCAAGATATCCTTACAACGAAATCATTTTAAATCAAAAACAGCGAAGGGAGTAAAAGAAGTCTCCATGTTTGAACTGACCGTGCAATGATCACTTTTCCTCTTTCTAAGAAGTTCATAAGTATGTCGACCTTCCAAAAAAGTGACGGCAATCAAATTTTGATTCCCAGTAAATGGCTGCCTAATCAAAACCAATCTATGAATCCGTGTCAAATTTCTTTAGCGCAACTTAACAGACAGCAAATCACGGTGAAATCACCAGTTCTCCTTAGCAAATCCATCTGTTGTCAAAGATTGGTACTTTTTGAACCACAATCATATTTGTTATCAGTGAAAAGATTTCAGATACATAAATATCTTAAGGCTTTTCGTCTAATGTCAATCAAAACGTGGAACACTTTTCCATTCGAAAAATTGTTCCAATTCTCATGAAAGTTTGTGTCGCGTACATCCGTTTACGATGCAGTAATTACTCTTAAAATTTGGAAACATTGCGAAAACTCATAATTTTTCCACTTGAAAGCCTAAATTTCAAAACACATTTAGAATTACAGAATAAAAGACGGAACATGGAACACATTTACACCATAAAAAAGGTCTTGATTCAAATATAAATGAACAGTATTATAAAATGTGCTGCTTTTTAAAAAGATAAAGAAGTTATAATATAAACAAAATATTATAACTTCGATTTAATATTCGCTCGAGCGTTTTGTTACAGGAAAAAGATTTCCATTTTCGGGTCCCATTCATTTCGCGAAGACCGTCTTAAAAAAATCGTCTGCTGATGAATACTGATTGATGACGTATAACAATTAATAAAAATGACATTAAAAATGGCCATATTCTATGATGAAGAATAAACTATTGCTAGAAGAAAGAAACTGTTGCTAATAATCATTTTCTTGCAAATATATTCAATTCGGCGGCTGATAACAATATTGCACTTTGAATTTTAAACTCTCCGCTATGTGCTTTGTATTGTGATTTCTTGCACAAAGAAATCTTAAAAATATTTTTTAAGTCTCTTAAAAACTATTTTTGGAATAAAAATATTCTTGTTTGAAAGAAGTATTAAATTCTTTATTTCTATCTTCAGATAATTATAAGAATCGCATTCACTTTCATTTGATTTTCATTATTCAAACAATTTTATATATCGGATAAGTTTCAATAATAACTTTGATTTTTTTTTTTTTCGTTTGCAAAGTACATCGGACATTTCAAGAAAAAGTCTGTTGACGTTGGTATTTAGTTTCAGAAAAAAAGACATCCGATAACAGCCGACAATGTATCCTATTTCAACACAAAATTTGTTTCGTATTTAATACGAGTGGTCTAACGTATGGTAACGAATGACACTAGAAACAGAAAAAAATAATGAAGTTGCGGATAATAGAAAAGGATGTATTTGAGATGTGGCCTTGAGTTAATGATTTGGGTGGCCAGTACAGAAGGCAACGATCACGGCTCATTGCATAGGTTGTATAACATCGACCAAAAAAATCTCAAGTGATGTGGGAGATCAGACACAGTAGTTAAAGGTTAGTACGATAAACAACGCAGCTGATTTCGTACCAAATTCTTCTAATTTTTTAACTATTAAATACGTCACTTCTATTTTCAAAAATTTTAAAAGTGTTCATTAAATAGTTTATATAAAGATAAGATACATATATATTCTGTTCCCTTCACAAAATGCTCTTTTATCTTAAAACGTGTGACCGAGGCAAACTAGTGGTCATAATTGTGGAATCACGGTTGGTATTGCTTTCGACGGGCTGGGAGTTCGAGCCCTTATGCCTCTGAAGAATTTCAGTGTTGGAGGGCTGATGCACGTTAAGTTTGTCACTGTTCAAAGTCCTCCTGTAGGCGTGGTGTGTAAGTTTGAAAATCGGATTTGCCAGCTCATGTGTCATTTTCAAATTTATTTCGAGGTTCGTTCCAAATAACCCTCATATTGCTTCTCAATGCGATCTCAATAAGCAATCACTCACTCTACAAACGGTATTCTTAACTAAGATTCCATGGATGGATTTCAGAATGTCCATGAGTTCTCAAATCAGTTCGTTACCTTTATAATAATTGAAAACAAATTATTCTTTTTCTAAGTAACATTTAATTCAAAATCTTTTTTCTCGAGCTTTTATCACGTCCTCTGCATTTTAATGTAGATATAACAGGATATATTTCTCTCTACCTCTTTATTTTTATTCCTTTAAAAATACTATTTTGAGAAAAGTTTCATATTTTCAAAAAGGTTAAATGAAACAGGAAAAGAGACCCGGTTTCCCACTTTTGTTTCTACTTAGCAAAAAAATTAATTTTTCATTCATCTCACGTATTTTTTTTCTTTCTTTCTTGATTTTTGATCTATCCATTATTTTCGACATTAAGTGTTCTTTAATGTGATTTATAGAAACGAGGATGTGCTCTTAAGAAGCTTTTAAACAGAGAAGAACGCTTTAATAAAGCTATTTGCTATTAACGTCAAGCAAAGTGTTACTTTGTGGCGCCGGAAGAAATAAATATTTGCACGTTCTCTTTTATTCCCACGCATTTATTTCTGCATCGAAGACCATCACCTTCCTGAAAGCACTATGAGCTATCTTCCCCGCCGAGGAGAACTGCGATTTTGGCCATTCCTCAAACCTCACGCGAGGTACGCACGAAGTGGATATATTTCACGCAAAAAAGAAAGTGTCAAACTCCCTGCAGGTTTGGCTACCGTTCAAGCTTCATCCATCTACAATAATAATTCATGGCATCCGACGTGGGGTGTGAGAGAAAGGTTTCACTCTGGCTTTATTTAATTCATTTACCTTTTTTTCCCGACTCAATGACTCGATTTTTTTTCCTTGAAGACGCCAAATCAGGTATTCTTCGCCTGTTCGAAAATAAGTTTCTGGACATCGAATAAAAGCACTAGCATGGAAAAATATTCGACGCTTCTAAAAACTGAATGTCACGCAAAGATGGTGTTATGATACGGAGAGAATACTTAATGAAATTGCAGGAATGCTAAACATTGTAACTCAAGCGAAATAACAAAACTGTTGGAGCATTTTTTTCCTAGAGTACAAAAAAAGAAAAAAAATTTAATATATTTTTTTTTGTTTATTTTGATCTAAAGTCTGTTGAAAATTCTATTCGACAAACATCCCGATGAATGTATTTTGCGAGACTTTTAGATTTGACTGATTTTCTTTTAACCCAAATCAAATAAAAAGTGGCACAAATCATCCAATAAACAAGTGAATTTTCAAATAACGTTTAATTCTTTATTTACATCACATCTAAGTATAAAGCTCAAAGTCTTATAGAATATTAATCATTCTTCAAAGAATAGAAATACTCCAAAGCTCAAAACGATTGCCAAATTTAACAGCAAAATAAATCAAATGAAATGACTCTGTGACGTAAAGTCAAATTCGCTTGAAAATATTAAAATAAAGAAAATGATTAAAAAATATTAAAGTGGAAAATAATTTATAATAAAACTACTGATAATATTTTCTTAAATATTATTAATATAGCTAAAATATTAGATTAAAATTAAATAACAGAGGTTACAAAAGTAGCAGATTAAAGAGAGAGAGTTTCTTCGTTTAAGCTATTTTTCTTTCTTTGAAGGCTTCTTCATTAACATCTCTCTAAATATACTCAATGGGCTATTGGGGATACAACTACTATTTAAAGCCCCAAACACGTAACGTGTATGTGAGAACTATATTTAAACTTTTGTTTTATTCTTAACTACTATAATAGTTAGAAACATTAATATATATAAACTATTGTATAATAGTTTAGCCATAACTTTCAGGTACAACAATAATTTTTACAATCGGATGAAAATGTAAAAAGTTACAGCCACGGAGGCATGCCCTGCAGTGGTTGATTTAGAATTATTTGAAATACTTCGAGTCTGGATTAGGATTTAGACATAAGTTCGTGAATTAGATTGTGACTTAAGTTCCTTTCCCGTTTCTATTTAGTGGATCATTTTCCCCTCAAATAAAGATTTACTATTGTTATGTCCCTCAAAATAAGTTTGTAATGTATTGTTTTTTTACTCCTTTTCAGATAATTCAAGAGCTGCCATTAACTGAGACCTATACGAGGAAGAACTTTGTTAACAATTAAATAACGTGTTTAAGAATATGAACAATTTGATGAATTGCTTCACACACAAACCTCAAAACAATATATTAATAATAGATGTTGTACGATGAAACAAAAAAGACAATTTTAAAGAAGGAAAAATTGATTCTTGTATTTTTAAGTTCTTGTATTCTTAAAGCTTGCTATGGGTTACTTTTAATTATGAATATAATTCTGAAATACAAAAAACGCGACACTAAAAATAGAGAATACGGACAGAATTTTCTAATTTATTACAAGGCGGCCATATGAAGAGGGACATCTACTGGACTAACTTAAAATGATGATACATTTAAACTGGTATCACACTTCATCGGTAATATGTATGAGACTTTGAAGGTGGTATTGCATTGTTTCAATAATATCGGGGGTCTATTTTGCTAAAACACCGTCGTGTAACGGAATTGACGCACGTTTTTTCTGTCTGGAAATTCATGTTCCAAGAGCACCTTAAAGGACGTTCTGTCGACGAGGTGATAGGTGCCATTAACTCTTGATGTAGACAACAATCACCGGTATCTCTCTCCAACTTTTTTGCTTGACTAGTCTCAAGCTGACACGAGTGCGTGTAAATGGTCGGAGAAAACAAGACGTTTAAACAATTAAAGGCATTGAGGCATTTTCTATTCAGCTTCGTACACTTCAATCCTTCAAAAAAATTTAAGAAAAAGGAAAAACAAAAGCTGAAAAATTATTTCTATAGTAAAATATTTCTATTTAAAACTGTGATGTTCTCTTTAATTTTGGTTTTACTCATTTATTTTATTTTAATGATTCGATTTCTTTCACCTAAGCCATGTTCATCTAACAAAGTTGCTTAGGTAAGAACAAAAGTAATGCATGTTCCAATTTGTGTTCAATATTTTCCTTTGAGTTAATTGCGATGAGAGATTAGTCTTGAGAAAGTACAATTTATTGTACTTTCTTCCTACAGAGAAGCCATCTTTTTAAGTGTTGTGAATTTAAGGGGACTCAAATCTCTGTGAGCAACTTTTTTTAAATGAGATATTGATTAGAAAAACCTTTTATTCACTATATCAAAACACATAAAATATGGATTTCAGGAGTAAAAAGCTTTACTTTTAAGCAAACGATTATTTAAACTTTTAATTTTTTTTTTCGAAACGTTTTAATATTTTAATAGTACTACTACAGTGGGTTGCCAAATTAATGTGAACGTTCATTAAAATTTATGAATTGGTATGTAAGTAATAAAATTTGCAATATAGAACACTTACCAGTTTTGAAAATTTAATTTCTGCTCGTTTATGATTAACACACATTCAGATTAGGAAATACAACAATAAAGGAATAATAAGAAAATGTAATGCAACAAAATAAATCCGTAATATATTAATATTGTCACATTTCCTTTAGCCTCTACCAAATATTTACTGCACTAGGGGAGGAAGGAATGCACTGTTTTGCCCATACTTTTATTTTGGGATTGACCACCACATTTATTAGCTTGTCTATTAATTATCCATTAGTTGTTATTGTTTCTTGGGCAATTTCACATTTTGTAATTTTCCAAAAAGCTTCAATCAGATTCATATCTGGAAAATTACCCAACAAGGTTTGAAACTCGGATACTGTTGGATAGTTATTTAGAAGGTTGTAGTACCTCTTGCTTTATAACGAGGTAACTATGCATAGGAACAAAACCATTTGAGAACCATTCACAAAGCTGATGTACGAGTATAAGGCCATTTCGCAAAGCTTCTCTGTATTGGTCTTGCTTCATGAGTCCTCACACGGGGTGAATCCGTTCAATTCCTTGGAAATTGATTACAGACTGCACCTTAACTTTGATGGAAGTACTTACTCTTTCGACAAAGCAATCAGGGATTCAGTTTTCCTCAGGACGCCGCCCAACAAAGGTACTATTATCTCCCAGAATTTCAGACGTGGACTCGTCTGAGAAAATGCTTGAAAAAGGAGCTAAAAGCAATCGAAAATACCAATAACATTTATGACTTTCTCTAGTTCAGTACTCAACCATCATGTGATGATACCCTCAAGCCCGGGAAAGATGTTTTATCTTCTTTGTCTCAGAAGTTTTGGTTTCTTGACAGGACGATGTTCCGATAAATTTTATTCTTCTGGCCGTCTTCGTATTGGTTTTTTTTGAAATAGCAAACCCCGCTTTCTCGAATCAATTGTCGCCCACTTTTTCTATTTACTAAACAAATTTTTTTGATTATCTGTCAGAACGAGGTGTTGCAATTTCTTTTTCATTTTGGAAAGAAACCATCACACTTGTATCCAAATGAATCTTTATTTTGTTAATAATTGATTTAGAAACGCGTGAAATATATGAAATCTTCCTTCGCTATTGATCTGTCTGCAAAATGAATGTGTCTTTATTTGGAATTTTATTACTTGGAGAAAGATCTGTAGAGCAATGAAATGAGAATGGAGAAAAGTAAGATTTCTCTTAAGGAAAGACTCCATTTGGCTAATTGTTGAAGTGAAACAGTGATGCAAAACTAGCATGTAACTAGAACCAATAGGATGGTTGGACTGCGATTCCATGACGAGAGGTAATTTCTTTAATTCTACAAATTTCGATACTGAAGTCACAAATTGACACTCAATATTAAAAATGAATAAATAGGCGCTTAAAAGAAAATTAATTTACATAAAAAAATATAGACTTGCATCATTTTAACCACTTTTAATTGCGTCAAATTTACATAAAAGGTGAAAATATGAAAAGAAGCTACTGCCCAGATTAATTTGACATCCCATTGTACTTCTACAAATGTAATATTCTTTTCTCAATTTCTTAGAAATGTTTCTCCCAATTCTTCATAGAGTTTTGGTTGTTCTAGTGTTAGTTACATCTTACGCTTAGTTACGCTTTTTTACTATCAAACATTACGAAAAACAGTAAAACAATAGCTATATCTAAGTATATGGACTTTTTAAAAAATGATAACTCCTTTGATAACAACTTTGCAGCGATTATAAAATGTGCCTTACATTTTTTGTACGTGACCATCCAATAAAATAAAAGATTGTTTTGAGGTTTGATGGTCAATGAAATGATATGACGCATTGTTGACGGAAACTTAAATAACTTCCTAAATAATGCAGCTGGAGCTTTGAAATCTTATACTTAGAAAGGTCGTACAATTAGAATAAAGTAATAAAATGGTTTTCGATATTTTGGCCATTTTTAGAATAATGTGTCCCCCTTAATTTGAATCAAGACGAATTTAAATTTACACAACATTCTTCACTTTTTGGTTTCAACTTGTACACATTTTCTTTCTCCCTTTTGTAAAAGAAATTCTTATTCTTTTTTTTTCTCTCTCGGGGGCTACTTCATACCTCTCGAGTTGAGAGATCGTAAATTAAATATTTAAATAAGATGAATTCAAAAATTATTGTGAGCGAATTTCTGCTTCTTCTGACTCAGGAACTACTAAAATTAGTTAGTAAAATTAAGGTTAAATATTACATAAATTTATAACAGCATTCATGCATTTTACCAGTTTTGTTACTGAAAGAATAAGTTCTATATCGTAATGCCGTTTCAAATGTAGGCAAGTGAGACAAATCTGAGTTACACACAAAAAGAATCACCAGGAATTTATTCATCTAAGAAAAGCAAAAACATTTCACTCAACCAACAACAACAAGAGAGCCCCGTCTGCCTGTCAACATTGAAACGTATCGTTACAACTGGTGGTGGTTGTTGTTACTCTCCGCGCCAGCTCTGTAAGATAATAGTGGGAGTGCGGATGCCAAGAGATTTCTTCTGTCACTCTGTAAATAGATCTTACGTAACAGCTACTTAAGGTTAAGACTTTTCAAGCCAACCGTCTCGGCTATACATAGAGCCTCGAAAGAAAGACGTTGTTAACATTCGAAAAAATATTACTTACGACTTTTCTTCTTCTTACTACAACACATACTTCAAGATTAGAATTCTACTCGAAGAAGAAGAATTTTCAAAATTAGGCACCTATTTCGAGAATCCTTCTTTAAATTTAATTTGACAATTTATTTGCACATGTGTTATCGAAGTGTCAAACAATATTTATTCTAATATCGAATACTCTTTTTATTTTACTCTCTTCTTGGTAGCATCTTAATATTTGCCATTTTTTTTTAAATTCAAAGTAACAAACGAATTTGGAAGTGACCAAAACATTTTAACAAAGACTATCGTTAACAACGATTTCGTAAATTCTAAGAAGTTAATTATTAAAGTTTTAATCATAAATGGATTCTCTCATTTCCGCACACATTAGTAAAATTAAAAATTGAAATAAACTCGTTTTTCATACCGTTACATTGAGATCCTCTTAAGCTTAATTATGAATATTTTATGATTTCATTTAATAGTATCAATTTCTTGTTTTATCGTAAAACTCATTTCTAAATTTCAGTGCATTATTTTTGTAATTCATTTTTGCTTCCAAATTGGAAAAAGGAAGGAATCAATTCGCAAAACAAGTATGGTCCCTTGAGAAAGATTTCAAATTCTGTTGTCACTTATTATTATTGCTATTTACTTCTTCGCGAATGAACTGGAATTATTATCTCTGTATTATAATCTGAGAATGAACTCGAATTATTTTCTCTATATTATAATCTATTCAGTAAATATGTTTCAAATACACGATTTACATATTAAAAGGTTATTCAAATTACTTGTTAATGATCACTTCATTCAAACGAGCTTCTGAATACATTAATGATGTTGTCCTTCATTTTTGCCACTCATACTTTTCTTAATTAATGATGATTTAACACAATTTCGGCTGAATCCGAAAATTTTCTTTATTGCAAGATCAATTTTACTGTTAACAATATTTCTTAAATTATCGAAATTGATAAAATATTTTTATATAAAAATTTCTTATTTAACATACTTTAATTTTCAGATCTATAATCCTTATAATTTTTCTTTGATAAAGTTGTTTATTTCATCTAACATACTGGAAAATTTTGTATTAAGAATAAAGATATAAGGTCTCTTCTTCACCCAACAGGAAATTTGAAATATATTTATTATATAGTGAGTACAATTCAAAGAAATTACAACACTGAAGTTTATTTTACAAACTTTTTTAAACTGAATTATTATTATTAGCTTTAATTTTATTCATACGTAAGCAAGTAAAAAAAAATTTTGTTCATGTTCAGAATTTGTTCTCGAATTTTTACTCCAATTTCTGTCATCTGATAGAGTTGAAATTTTGCACATAAACTTATAGCTTCGCTGACAATACTATGGTGTGGTTTGCTCAAGTTGTAACGGACTTGAGGGAAGATGAGAGCTCGAGCTTTGCACTTAACATGGTCCTATTGAATTGGAATTTTGCACGCACGTACGTAATTGCTTTTTTAGTCTTAAATTTGGTGACCAAAGCAATTGAATGCAGTGGCAAAGCGTTGGGGGGGGGGGCCCGGGGGGGCCAGGGCACGGGATACCCCGGAGGGGGGGGGCCGGGGGGCGACCGAGTAGATACTCCTATCTGTATTCTTAGTCAATGGTCATCAAATCATATAATTGTATTGTTATAGGGACTGCATAGGTACTTATGTAGAATTTCATGGCAATTGGGACAAGTGGTTCAAAATAAGGTTGCAAGATTTGACTTAAACGAATACATTCACATTTAAATTAAATAAAAGCTTGTCAAATATTTTATTCAAAATAAGAAAATAAATTTCCCTTTTTGCTGCCGGTCGGGATTTATTGTATAATTACAACTGGTGTTCAAAAACGCAAATGCAATCGGTGTATCCATTTCTGATTTTTGAATTATTGTCCTTGAATAATTCATAGACGTGACGGTGAGAGAGTGACATTTAACTTCTTCAACTTTTTTATTATTTAGAAGAGAGGTGCAGCATTATTATTGTTTATTGTATACTTTGAAAAAGTTTCAAGCGTATCTAATTTTTTAGTAGTTGTAAAGTCAAGTTTGATTTTTTTATTCGATTCTTCGAATATATAGGTGTGTTAAGGTAAATACTTGTTTTGTTTATATTTAAAATTTTGTGGTTTTACTCTCGTAGATTGTTATTAATTCATTTTAACGAATGAAACCATAAGCAATTTAATTTTACGCACACAATGCTCTCGTCATATTATTCTTTTATTTCTATAGGTGCGACAAATTTAGGATTCGCATTGGGTGACAGAAATCTATGACACTGATTAAATAAATGTTATAAAATCATTTTTTTCAAATTATAATCATAAAACCTTTTGTTCAAAGATGGACTAAAAGGTATAAGATATTTAAATGTAAAGCAATAAGTAATTTTTAAGAGCTTAAGGTCAGTTTATACTTATTCTGATATCATATATAAGTAAATATTTGTGGTGCTAAACTTATCGGTAATTGCCTAGGTATCTGAGTTAAGCGCTTCTAGCTTTTATGAAATATGTATTATTTTAATTTTAAAAAAATATTTTTATACCTTTTAGTCTATCTTTAAATAAAAGCCTGATTTAAAAATGTTTTTACTTATATTTATTTAGCAGGATTTTCGTGTTTTTGAAACGATTTACTGCGAGCTCTGTTACATAACGCAGTTCGTAGGTTGATCGCAACGAAAATATGGGTGATTCATTCGGAAATGCTGTATCCGCGGATCGCAGAATATCGAAAAGTTGACTCCCTCACAGCATTAGTATGCGTTTGTCGAATCGACCTCTGTGTCTTTTTTTCCACAAGAGACAGGTATGATTCACCGTGGGAGAATCTCCTCTTTTTGAGTGTTGTTGTAATTAAGGACTCGGAAGGGGTTGGTCGTTTAAATGCGTTAAGTAACCCTCTTCACGTGGGTTCTTGTCACTTCCGCCATCACTTAGCATTGCAAATGAATGATCATTACTCTTCTGCATGCGAAAGTCACGCTTTTTAACCGATTGGAGATGAAGATAAATATGCCCGATGGAAATGATCTTTTGTTTCCCCTTTTTCATGTCAATTTTGTATTTATTGCGTTCCGATCTGGCAATTGCGTTTTGGAAGAACTTTAAACCCGGGGAATGCTATGAAAATTATATGATCGGACATTCGAGTGATAAATGTTATGAAGTATGCAAGACAATTTCGACTTGTTTTTCAAATATGGGTCTCATCTTCCAGACGTTTTGAATTTTTGAATGTAATGGCATTCTTATATTGAATTTCTACATACTTTCCTTATCAAATATGGACAATTGTATTGTTTCTAATGAAAAAATTACATCCTAGAAAGCAAAAAAATATTGACTTTCCCCAAAACTATTTTTTTCTCTCCTTTAACTAAATTCTTTTTAATTATGTAAACCTAAAAATAAGCTATTAAAGGTTACTTTTTTTTTCAAAACTGCAAAAAAAAAAAAAAAAATAACGTTCAACAAAGGTCTAAATTTGTAAAAGAAAGTAGAAATCTCATATGATTAATACACAACGTTCATAGATTTCAAACGGTGCAACAAAAATACTATTAGTCTAAAAAACGAATAAAATGAATAATAAGATTACAAAAACTTACATGATAATCCATGTGCAGCAATAATCATCAAAACCATTCTCCTGTTGAAACAAATCTAAACTCTTCCTGTCCAATTTTAAACAGGAACTATAGCAATGGCCTCTATCAGAGTACAAATGCAAAAGTAAAAATAAAGAATCTAAAACAAAATTCATACAAAAAAAAGAGAAGAAAAGAACAGATTTTTTTTTTAAAAAAAAAAGGGGGGAGTAGACTTTATAATTATTATGTTTTCAATAACTCTTAATAATATTCAAAGGAAATTCTGCATTCAGCCATATTTTTTAAAATTATCCAAATTAGTGAAAATATCCTGTATATTAATCTCAAGTCTAATATTACGGGAAATATGATTATAGCTTATGTTCCGAAGAATATTAGGATTTAATGAACTCCTCTATAAGAGTAATTAAAGGTACTTTTTCGTTCACAAAAGAAAAAAATGTCTTTTTTTATCATACATGTATTAAAATAAATTTTCTTATCGTATTTTTTTACAAAAATATCTATATATTCCTCTTCATTAACATTAGTTTGAAATAAATTTATATACTCTGGATAAAAAGGTAACATCTTTATTATTGTTAATTTGAAAGAAAATAACATCAGCAACATATCTTAGAATATTGAAACAAATAAATCTTAAATAAAACAAAATTACACATTTCATAAAAATGTAAATAAATATTGGTTAAACATTTACTTGCCGACCCATCTTGTAAAATACCTTTAATCTGTTTATATATATTCCTATTATAAAACATACAATTTTTTATAAAGACAAACATAACTAAATAATCATATGCATATCATATAAATAAATTAATCATATGCATATCATAGAAATAAATTAATCATATGCATATCATAGAAATAAATTAATCATATGCATATCATATGCACCTTATTAATCTTAAATTTCTTACGAATCGCTTTTATATCTTAAGTAAGATCTTCTATGTTAACAGGTATAAAAAGATTTTTAGAATCATGGCTATAAAAACATAAATCAGTTTATTACAAATACATTTGGCTATATCAGCACTACTTTTTGAAAATAACTATACTCTTCAACTTATCTATAACATTTAAGTATTTTTTTGTAATCTATTACCAACATGAGTATTAAATGCTTTCGAGACATTACCTATATCTAAAAATTTAATGGGATTTTTATGAAATTTTTGGTGTTAAAAACGGTGAAGTAATTTAAAACTGTTGTATTAACACCAGTTTCCTTTAAAAAGGTAATAATTAAATTAGAAATTTCTTTCTGGTTGTTATTCACTAACTCTACAAGGAGTTATTATTCTCAAAATGCTTATTAGTTTTAACTCATGTAGAATGTTTTGCCTATAATAGTATAAATATATAACACTTTGTCGATATAAGTAATATCAAATTTGTCCTGGAGATATAAAATAGCTCTTTTTAAATCTTTCAAATAAATATTCTCATGCTTATTAATGCTTCTTTTCTAAAGAACATTTACTTATCATTACAAATAATATAATAACTGATTGCTTCTCTCTCTCTCTTTCTCTCTCTCTCTCTTACACACACAAACACGCACACACACACACACACACACACACACACACATATATATATATATATATATATATATGCTTCATGTATATACATACATATGCACTCAAAGCATTTAACTGCTGCGTGTGTATAGTTTTACTTTAAAATAATTGGAAAAAATTACAAATAATTCTTTAATCAAGTTTCACTTGTACGAAATCATGGAAGCTGACGAACATTAAAAATCGTCCAACTATACCTCAAAATCCTTCCAGTTCAAGCTGTATTCTCTTCTTTTTATCGTGATTTAAAATTTTACACGAATTCTTCCGCAATAAATTCTGCAGTGCAACAACTGTAACCATAATTTGTCCGTGCTATTCTCAATATAAAGGAAATTCAAATGAATAAAGACAACATAAAAGGTAAAAAATGCATCTCTGTCGAAATTGGTATCGTTTAGAAGAGCTTACGTAAAACTGTTAAGAGCTAAAAATATATAAAGATATGCTTCATTGAAAAAATTTGAAAAGAATGCAATGCTTAGTATCTAATCGAAGAAGCGAGTCACACTTTAAAGACAAGTAAAACATCGTAAAAAAAGTTATGAAAATTGTTCTTTCGAAAAGTTTCTGAGTTCCAAATACAATAAAGTCAGAATACGATTATGTTTTAAGTTTCAAATCTAATGTTGACCTTTCCTTGGAATCCCTTCATCCTTGAAAGAAAACATTACAGGTGATCGAAATACAAACCTGTTTAACCTTCCTGTCATATTAAGCGCCAAATCAGGACTCATTGCGGGCGATTTACACTTGAATGTCAATGGAATCGGAAGGCCACAAAAAAAGCGCTCTTCATAAATCCCGAGCAGAAACAAAAAGTCCATTGTCTGCTTCGCTTGAGAATGTGATTTAGACTTATTCAGTCGTACCTTGGAGTTGAGGTTCAAGGAAGCTAACAGAATTTTTTTGTTTTTAATATTTATTTGAAGGATAAACTCTTTTAGAATAAACTTCCTTATATCTTTTAAATAAAAGGCACGATGAAGTTTGTCTCAAAAGAATTTGTACTTTAAGAAAATGAAAAAAAGGTAATCTATGTTAGTTCCTCCGAAATGTGAAGGGAATTCGATATACATTTATATTCACACACACATTCATATATATATATATATATATATATGAGTGTGTGTGTGTAATCTGAAGTGCCTCTTATCAATTTTATGATGAAAGTAGTTTTCTTTGTTCGTTTCTTAAATTTTATTCCTTTGTCAGCTCTATACAATTTTACTATTCCAACATTAAGGCGATGCAATATCATAAAAAATGACCTAAATATTGCACAAAAGAATTTATTTTAATCGAATGATCTTTAATTTTTATGTTTTAAATTTCACAGCACTAGATATATTATTTTAGGATTTATTTAAATTTTTTTTAACAGTGCGCTAAGTCATTTCACTGACTCAACTTCAATCTTTTTTTAAAATTGCATAAATTTTCGAAATTTTTGCTAGTTTTATTTCTTATTATATATTTCATAATTTCGTGCACGGAATAGTGATTTAAATAAAACGCTGTTGTTTAAAAAAATCTTCAGAAGTTGATATAATTGTTTTCTATGTGATTTTTAGTGGCGTTTGGTTGAAAAAAAAATTGTAAGATTATTAATAACACTAGTGTTACTAAACCTGGCATAGAATTGGGAGAAACACTTTTAAGGAATAGAGAAAAAGAAGACAAGTAATAGGAGTAATAGGAATTAGACTTCTAGAGAAACAGGAAGAATTTTAAAATATTGAATTACTTTGAAAAATTTTTAATTTAAAATAATTATTTGACTGAAAATAAATCTTTTCTTTCTGAAATGTACGTTTTATGTGTGTTCAAATAAGTTGAATGTGGACTTTTTTTCTTAATAAAAAGTTAATTTTAAAAAGTTGCTCACAGGGTAATGTGTCTTTTTTTATTTTTTTCTGAAGAATGTTAATTTCTAACTTTAAATAGAGGAGAATTGATTGCTTTGAATTCAGATCCCACTGAAATGAGAGCTATTAGCGACCAATTTCATCATTTAAAGCATTGGTTAGATGATGAGGAACGGCAATTCCATCTAGCACTTAACTTCCTCACTACAACATGGAAGAATTTTGAAACTAAAATGAACTTAACGTGGGGCAGCATAATTATTCCACACAATAGTGGAACCAAGGCTTTAATCCCTGTCTCAACTTGAATGTCGCTAGTCAAGAAACTGAGAGTCCTTAAATGAGGAGGAATGTAATTGATGGATCGTTTCATCAACGTCGCACTTAGAAGCAACATAAGAGCTATTGGAGGTGCACATCGCAGTTTTAAATCACGGTCGAGGGAGAAGTCAACAACAAACTCTCCTAACTTCTACACTATGCCAACGTAAAGTACAAATATTCAAGCTGCGATAAATGTAATACACATGCTCCGCAATACATAACGAGTATTAAGCAGGGGTATGCCTATGAAATGCGGATTTCTTAAAGGCAAAACGTATGTTAATTTGAAGGGAAGGGTTTGAGCTATTTATATGAAGTAAGCTCGAACTTTTCCCCATTTTTCTAACAAAAGATTGATCTTGCGAAGAAAAAAAACTTGCAGTTTTCGAAGTAACCATGAATCGACCCATTTTCCCCATTTGCCATCAACCGGAACAAGTGATATTCCAAAGGAATAATATCCTCCAAATACGGCGGATGAAGTAACCCAAAATTCAGTTCAATTCTTTAAGGTTTCTTTGACTACTTTTGTGGCGAGTGTCGTCACACTCTTTCATGAAGCAAAATCACTTTCCCTTGTCTTTGAGCCCGTTTCAAATGTTTTGGGATCAATGTATGGTTAAAATTGATCGTTTGTTATCTATAGGGGCAGCATTAACCGTTTCATCGGGTTTTAGGACTTCATAATAAACAACGCTCTTTCGATGCCACCAAACCATTGACTCCTTTCGATGCGGATGGGTCTTGTAGTCGATGTTGATGGCTCGCCTGGAAAACAACCCATGAAATTCTTCGTTTTGAATTACCAAAATAAATGCATTTTTCATCGCATGTTACAATTAGAGTCAGAAAAACTTCCGTTAATATTTTTTAACAGAAGTTCTCTGGTGACTTTTCCTTTCTTTATTTGTGTTTCAGTGAAACCATATGGTACCTCCTTTCTTTCTTTTTTTCCCAACTGGTGCAAATACTTTTTTAATAAAATTTAATTCTTCCACCAATTGTGATTGAGTTTGAGTTGAGTTTTCGTCCTGCAGTGCTTGAAACGCTGTATCTTCCAATTTTTTAGGTGGTTTTCTCTTAGGATTGTCTGTCGCATCAAAATCCTCAGTTTTGAATCGATTGAACCAAGGTTCACAAGTGTCATGTTCACCATAAGCTCCTACAAGTATTCGATAAGTTTGAGCAGTAGTTTTCTTCAAAATGAAGTAATGAATCAAAACCTCCCTCAAATAGTCATTTTTGATATAAAATTCTACATTTTCAAAGCAGAAAATGATTATGAATTTACACTCTCACAATTTCTAACATGTATTGTTCTGTAAGTTAGGAAGAGAGAAACAAAATGCTATTTTCAAATCACCACACGTAAGAATATATGTGTGGTGTCATCCGATAGAAAAATCCGCATTTCGTGAATATATATTTGGTAATGTAATCAGGGCACGAAAACACGACTCGATGGAAACAACACCGTCTGCAAGCTTTCGATCATGAGCACTCGACTACCGCAACTACGATAAGGAATTATATATTGAATATACAACATAGATGTTTATAACTTATTCAGATAATTACTTCAGAGACTGATGGTAATAAATTAATCAACTCTACAGCTCGTGTTTACAATCCCAACAACGAGATCCATAATTAAGTGAGGTGGTAAAAACATGCTAGGAATATCAAGATATTTCTGCTTCAATTAGACCACTGTCACTCATCATTAATTTTCATTACCAAAGAGCAGTGATCTTTTACATTGGGGAAAATAGTGAAATACGTCTCTCGAACCTGAAATTAAATTGTATAAAATACAGTGGTAAAGTGGTGGTGTTTTGTAATTGTATAAGTACAGTAGGTGAATTTCTTCGTCATTTTACTATGAATGGTGAAGAAATGCAACGTTTTTTTACGCTTTTTCATAGAAGTTAAAAATCCTTCAGCTAGAAACATAAAAAAAAAAAAAAACAATTCGAGCAGAATTATGAAACAAAAATTCTAAACAAAATTCTTTGTAAGAGAGCTATAAATACTTAATTTCCTGATAATTAAAAATATTTTTAATGATATGTTTAATATAAATAATGTCTGAATGAATTTGTTAATATTAGTGTTTATTTATTAAATTCCTTACATTATGCGACAGAATGTATTGTGAGGTATTTTTAATAGCGTTATGGAATGACAGCTTCGTTTTAAAGTTGTCTTTGCCTTATGTCTCAGAGGAAGTCTCAAATTCGAAACTTTTTCGCAATATTATAATAAGTTCGAGCGGTTATAACGCGTAAATTCATTTATTAAGCCACGTCCCGGAAATTTTGAAATGTTTTTTTAAAAATGTATCATTTTTATTACTTTTTTTAGTATTATTATTTAGCTTATTCTGTTTGTAAGAATGAAGGATGAATGTTTATATTAGTGTCGTAAAAACTTTTATGCTTGAGAGTTTTTAATCTGTTGAAGCTATATTTTAAAAAGTACGGATGAATTTTCAGTTTGTTAAAAGTACCCTTTTCAAAGGCTTTCAATGAAAATGGCTTATGCATAACGAAAGGGATGATCTTCTAAGTGAAAAACTCTTTATCTCTTCTTATAGATCCAATTTTCCACATTATGAATTATAAAAAATACCATTCATAAAAAGAATAATTACTATGAAGTTTCCACAAAAGAAATGTTGAACACAGCTCCTACTACAAGAAAATGGTATACATATTATGAATGCGGTAAAAACCGACATGTCAGATTCACTGTCATAGGATGGCTAAAGTGATCAAACATCGAAGAATTTGATCAGAGAATATAAAAAATAATCAAACCCCATGTTTCGCAATTGGCTAGTGGATAGGGACAACATTTGGTTAAACCTCTCTGAATATTATCACCATCTACAGAGTGGAATTTTGTGCGAATGAAGTGCATAATTACATCTTAGTTAAACAATACATTGGTATAAATTAGATGCTTTTATTAAGCTTTGATGTGATTAATATTGTCTCCGCATTTCACCTATCATTTAAACAATTAAGAAGGAAGTAATAAAACATTTGATTGGGACGGTGGTAACGGAAATTCACTTTCCGATTCCCATTCATTAATAAATCGCTACACTTTTTTTTTGTTGTCTTATTATGAATTTTCGTTGGCACTAATGTGTCTTTGTTTCATATATTAAAGTTATGTATTTTTAAACGTCAATAAATGACAAGCGATATCATGATTTATAGATGAGAATTTATTTCCTCCTATGACTTTAATTTGAAATACTGTTATTGGTTTCAATTCCTCATGATCCGAACAAGTTTAGATAAATTCCATCATATCACTCACTATCAAAAACTCCAGCATCATTATAAAGTGTTCATTCAAATTAGACTTTTATAGTCCCACACAAGCTAGATGTGAAAGAAAAATTGAAGAAGCGTTTGTCATAAAATCTATACTACCGACAAGCTTTGTTTTTCCCGGTTAAGATATTTATATCCAGTAGATTCCGTCTCTCATCCATCTGTTTTTTTAATGAGGCTGCCAATCAATTAACTAAGATGGGAAGTCTGCGTTAGCTTAGAAATGAAAACATTGAAAAGTACGGTATATATATAGTGGAAAATGCTTAAATGTGTTGCTTTACACAATTCTCAGTTTCAAGGGGGAAATCATTCAGCTTTAACTGTCTCCGAGGGAGTTCTCATCTTTTTCCGCCCAAATAAGCATCAAAACGCCGAGTTTTTTCACCTCATTTCGCCGAAGCACATCTTCTTGAAGTGCGTGATATCGCAAACTAATTCCCTTTCACCGCAAACAAAAACACCGCGAGCACCATCCTTGACCTCCCCTGTTGGACGTCCTTCAGCCCGTTGCTGCGACGTACCTTCGTCGCGTGTTGACCTTCACTAAACCAGGGCGAACGCACCCAACATCTCAGGTGGTCGAGGAACAACACCGTTTGGGTGCCGAAAACTTCACGTGGAAGAATCCTGTGACATGTCGGATCCTTAACCCACTTGAACTTCGTCCGAAACGGCGGGAGTTCGTTGCTGTTGAGAAACATGGGTGAACGAAAGGAAGATCAGCGACAAAAGGTTTTTGGGAATGTCCTCCTAACGATTGGAGAGTTGAAGGCCTCTGAAGACTGTTGTTTAGAATTCAAATGCAGCTAGGAATGCTAATTGGTTGTTTATTGCGTGTATCACTCACTTTGGATGGGTTGAAAAATGGCAAGAACATCTCGAAGTGTTCTTCGTTTAATCGCAGCTCATGAAAAATATGAGATCAAATTTTTCTATATGTGAAAATTGCTTGAGTTTTGCATCCATTTCAGTCTCTCTATTGCAAGGGGATGGTCCCGTTAGCGTGGTGTGGAAGTTAGGAGAGGGTGGTGCCAGCTCAGGTGTCGTCCTCTTCACTTGACAGAGGTTCAAAATTACGAGGTCCGTCGCCAACAGCCCTCGTGTTGCCAACAGCCCTCAGTGCGACGCTAACAAAAACTAAACTAAACTAAATTACACGGGGATGGTTCAAAAAATGCCTGTTTTTGACGACGAATAGCTTTTCTAGGGCAGGTTGATGCTACCATTGTGTTCTGTCACCTACTAAATGGCACCGAAACAATTTTGATACTAATATCTTTCAAATTTTAATTTCACAATCATGTCATGCCAAATCAAAATTTTATTCTTGTCACATCGAGGTGCCATTGTCGAACAGCCTGGACTCATCACTATTTACCACGCAACAATCAAAACAATGGGCTGCATCCGTGCTCTAAGAAACGGTCCCACGGCCAGGAAAGTTTAAACTACCATTTTATATTTGGGATAGGAAGAGCGTCATGCTCATCAACTTCTTAAAAAAAAACGATGAATGCACAGTACTACACTGTGAGACACCTCTTTCCCAACTCGGGGACTTTTTGAAAAACCCTCACCTTAATTATATGTGAAGGAATTAAGATGCAAGTACTGCCAAACCTAACAACTATCCTGTTTGGACTTGTCAAAGTCAGCAGCAAATAAATAGAATTGTAGTATATCACTTCAATCTAGTTGGGTTTGACCGAACGGGATGGTCTCAAAGGCCCCTCAAATATATAAATAAAAATTAGGTAGTGTTTTCATCCAGAAATAGATAAGGAAGTATTTACTTAATTAATGAACTTAATTTTATGTATCCTTAAAAATTATTTTCTTATCTAATTAAATGTATTTTCATTCACTGGATTTTATTAAATCTGTATAAGTTTCTCTTTTTATTAAAATAATAAACTGAAATACAGTCGAATCCTATTATCTCTCAGTTCGTAAACTCGCGGTTTTAGCGTGGACCCCTTTTTATTAGATTTTGATTTATCTTTTTTCTAATGATCTCAAGATTTCCTGTTAAAATCAGAAAATAGTACTTTCATTTTCTATATCTCGTAGGCTCGACGTGTCATGCAAGTTACAAATTGCATTAGCAAACTTATACGCCGAATGAAAAAAATAGAAACATGAGAAAGAATTCTTCAAATGGTACTTGCGCACCTAAAAACGGGCAGCAAATCATCTTCAATGTCTGCTCGGCCAACCGGAAAACGCATGAACCAATCAAAAACACGCGCACGCGATAAGCATTCACTTTTTTGCCAAATTATACATTTCAATAGCGGTTTTTCTAAATTTCATGTGAAATTTCACAATTCGCTCCTCACTCATCATTTTTCCCGAAAAATAAAAACAAAAAATTAACTCTAATTCGAGAGTAGTCTACGGCTGTACGGATTTATTTACAGAAGCAAGACTCTGCATTCGAAAGAGAAAACTTTATTCTTAACAGCTGTCGATCGCTGGCGTTTATTTAGCGCATGCGTATTCCTTCAGTAACAGCGTCAATCTCGTTATTTAATACCCCCCCTTGTATGTTTGTGATGATTATCTGCTTTAACTTTATCTCCAATATTCTTTATAATCATTTTCCTTGACTATGATTTACATATGAGACTCTGAACTTTTCTGAGCCATTTAGTTATTCAGGACATGGAAAGCTGCGTAGAGGTCAACTTCCAGCTCTTCAAATATATAATATTGCAGCTCATTTGCATGCAGTTTTCTGTACAAGTATCAAGTATTGTCCAAACATTTTATATATAACGTTCAGATCTGGAAATTTAGATGGCTACGTCAAAATATTGATGTTTCTTACTACAGATCCTTCTTTTCTTTTCTTCCTCCTTTTTTTTATGCATCTCCAGAAGTGTAACAAAAAGGTCCATCTTCTTGTTGATAAATGAAATTATTTCCCCCTAAACGAGAATAATATGTTTAAAATTTCACGGACAAAATTCCTAAATACTTTTTCTCGATGCCTATTAATAGGCACGACGACTAAATCCAGTTTTATGTTAGCTGAAACTGAAACCCAGAACATCAAAGATTCGCCTTTTAAGCACCTGCTCCATCGGATGTCTTTCTCTTTCCTGTGATCGTCCCCTGTTAGTTGAAACCGTCTGGTTCACCAAGAAGAAAACGTTTCTCTTTCGAAAATATTACGTTTTTCCAGTCCGTGTTTTTCGTTGTCAACAGCGCAGTTTCTCACTTTGTTTATTAGCAAATGATGGTTTCTGATTCCTTTTGACATATTTTATGAACTACAATTATTTAAAACACACGTAACTACTGGTCTCGAAACTTTTCCTTCAATATTATGAGTCCTTTCAGAAGCAGCCATATTTTGTAGGTACTAAGACATTTAAAATGCTCTCGGTCTCGGTGAAACAGTTTTGACTTTGCACCAGATCTCTTCTGTATCGAACCTTAAATTCCAGATTTGATCACATTTTCTACAGCAGTTTTAGATCTCTCTCCTTCTCTTATACGTAAAGACTACGTTCTTCCCATTTCAATTCCCATCAGTTCTTTTCCTCGAGGTCTTTTAACTATTGCCCTTCCAGAGCATTTAGGAGTTGATACATGAATCGTTTTAGACCTTCAGATAAAACAAATTGTATATTAATCTGTAATTATTCGCTCTTAAATTAAATAAAAACAACAAATTCCTGATTGTCCTTAATATTATAAACATCTAAAAATGTAGGAAAAATTACTTTGGTTCCATTTTTCTTTAATTTTGTGTAAATGAAAAAAGAATGTAGGTCTTAATAATAGATACATTAACGCAGAAAGAAATGCCGTTTTTTGGACGCGAGAGAGGCGCCGTCGTGAAGGGGTTCAATACACTTTGAACACATTCCTTTAAAAGTATTAGGCTATTCGCGAATTTCTCTTCTCTAACCTCGAGGACTTTTCGGAAAAATGAATTGCATAAAATCAAACTTCTTACTAACCAAAATGAAATGGTATAAGGTAAATTAAATGAAGATAGAAGTAATGTGCAGTGAATAAGAGATGTGATAAATAAGCAAAATATAATTGAAATGAAAGGGAAGGGAGATAAAGGATAATATGCTGATAGACGTTTAAATTGGAATACAAGTTGATAGAAGCTGATAAATGTGGTCATCATAATTAATAGTTTATATTGAATGTAATTGGAAGTGACTCTTGATCAGAATAATAGGAGTCGAATCAGCTGTAATCGAGTCGGTTTTGATTTGGTTAGGTAAGGTTTTATTATTTGAATATAAACTAGTATTAGCTGAGTAAAGAGGGATTTGAAAAAGAGACAATCTTGCATATTCTTTGTTAGACAATAAAGTATTTTGTCCTTCTCTTCTGTAAATTCAATTGGAGTTTTGAACTTATTGAATAAATAGACTTAAGATGGTTGTAGATTTAGATAATGAAAGAAATACGTCACAGTATTTTTCACTCAATTTTATAAAATTATCGACTATCTTTATAAATATGTGAAAAGAAAAGTCTGAGAACTTCATTTTGTGTAAGGACATTTAAAGAAATTGGCAAACTAGGTGATGCTCCTGAATCATTTGAGATTCTTATTCATAGAAAAACTGTAGTTTTTTTTTTTTCAAACCAGAGGCCTTAATAATAGTAATCATATACATAGTAATCAATGGACTACAATTCAGGAATTTCTTATACTTAAGCCATTTCTATAATTATTACAAAATTACTCACTACAAAAAATCATTCTACCTTCATTCATAAATGAATATTTATTCATTATGTATTACGGATTTGTTGTATAAATTACGGATTTAATGTTGAAGAAATTTTGGTTTTCAGTTTCAAGAAAAGAAAATTTGAACGTTAGAAAATGTGAACTGAATACGTAGAGATCTTAAGTTGTATAAAATTAATATGCTTATTTTTCTGTTTCAGCTTAAATTTGTATAAAGAAATTATTTGTTAATTTTGGTTCGATTTCTTAAAAGTAAATCACACAGTACGTGTGTAAAAGGTGAAAAATTAAGAATTCTTAACTTTACAAAAGTACTGAATATCAGATTAAATTTCATTTGGATACAAACACAACTAAAAGAACCTTACAATTTCAGATCCTTATAAATCTTACTTTACTGGAGCTTTGAAGATCAATAAAATTACAAGTAACCGCAGTTGCCAAAATGGATATTTTCCAAAGGATGTAACAAACTTCCACTGAAAAAGAGCTTTAATGAAAGAAGTAATTTGTCCGAGATTAAAAACAGTCTTAGATCATTTGCCAAAAACACTTGAAATGTATGCTTAATGTATCATGAAAAAGTCTAGATCACTTTTTTTAGATTTATTACTTGCCACCTGCTCAGAATTGGCAAAATAAATAAATTGCCTTGCAAACGTATAACTTTTCTGGAAGAATTTCTCTCAAAAAGAAACAGTTTTCTTTAAATCTTAAAAATGTTTTTTAAGCGAGAAAATCGCCTAAACTTCATACGATCGATAACATTGACTTTTTTTCCCCCTTACTTTACAAGTTTTAATCGGCGAGTGTTTTTTTCCTGGAAATTTTTGAAGCGAATGACTTTCTCGAGTCATTAATTTCGGTCGCTGAGCTCCGAACCATTAAGCATGGAAGTTTAAGTCATTAAAGCAGAATTTTTTTTCCCACAGCGTGTACCGATTGCTTTAATGCTAATTTATTTAATGCTTTCAGAACAACTCGGGAATTCTTAATTAAACTGAAGAACAGCGAGGTAAAATCCGACAACTGTGCGGTCGAAAGCTCCACTGAGCATTATTTTTGAATGATACCTTAATGACTGAGAATCATTTGGGGTGATACCACACACAGAAGATTACAGCTTAAATGACAATTATTCTTTTTAATTACCATTAATTACTGTCGAGGGAGGAATTTTTGTTCGAAAAAAGAGCGTTGCGACTGCCAAGTTCTGAGGCACTCGCTGTTGTCAACACATCATTAATGCCTCAGAAGCCAGCCTTGTCTTTCCCTTACCTCAGACAGAGAGAAAATTTGAAAACCTTCTATTTCTATCCATAATTCCAAAAATGAGTTGTTGCATTGCTAATAAATTCTCACACATAAGAGAAACGACTTTCTCATTTGCTTTTAGTAAATATTTAAATGTTGAAATAAAAGTAGTTGTCAAACTAAATTAAATATGTATACCATATTTTTCTGACGGAATACGCAGCTGACCATAAGAATCACTCTAGTTTATCAGAGTTTATAGAAAAGAATATTTCAATATATCTAGTAAATTTATTGTTTCCTTTTTAAAAGAGAAATAACACAGGGATAAGAAGTTTTCTATGATTATGAATTAAGTAAAATTGTTTGAAGAATACTATTTTTATTATTATAATTTTATTTTATTATTATAATTCTATTTTATTATTATAATTCTATTTTATTATTATTTTATTATTATTATTTTATTATTATTATTTTATTATTATTATTATTATTATTTTATTATTATTATTTTATTATTATTATTATTATTATTATTATTATTATTATTATTATTATTATTATTATTGAAATGCTAAAAAAGCGGTCATTTCCGTTTCAAAAGGAATGATTTTTACTTATTCAACACATTTTTTCTTTATTTTTGGATTTAGAGAAGAATGTATGTATGAAATACAAATTTATTTTTAAAATTGTTACTAGCAAACCATTGTTCGTATTTATTTATTATTTAAAAAAATTTAACTATTCAAAAAATTAATCCGGTCTTAGCCTACACTATAGTTATTTGAACCATATTAAAATTATATTGCTTACACATTAATAACTATTCATACTCGTAGATTAAGAGTATAAATCTAAATTTTCCCTCATGCCTAGAGAAGATTTGGGCATCAAAATGTGTTTTCTGCTCGTGACACGCTATTCCCGTTTCAAATTACGCAACCATACCTACCATAACGTCTCTGATTTACTGTACTAATTTTATTAACCTATTGTACTCCATTGATGTATATTCTTTCATAGATTTGATACAGTATAAAAAATTTTCATTTTAGTGTTGCCTTCGGACCGAAAGAGTCGTGTTAATTCGATTTTTCTATGTAAAAATATGCGTCTGAGGGTCCGAAAAATATTGCAGCTAGGTTTCAGGTCCAATCAAACAAATGCTATTCAAATAATATATGAACAGTGTAAATATTTACTGACCGTAAAAAAATGCATAAAGTAACAATAGCTACTGATGTTCACAGAATATTTTCATAACTACAGTTCCTTATTAGTGCGGGAGTTTAAATGCGCTACCTCTTAATGAATGTCCATGAGAAAAGTAAATTTCTGAATTCATTAAAAACAAATCTTCTTCGTCTATATTAAATCTCTTCAGAAACTGTCATAAATGTTTACCATGACAGTCAAAGCTGAAAGAAAAATAGGTGCAAATATCTTAAATAGGATTTTAGGAAGAACTTCGTTTGTGTGTTACTTGATATAGAATGGGATTTAAAATGATTTTCTAAAAGACTCTAGCGCTACAGGGCTTATAAATATTTTAAGTGCGGAATTTCCGACCCCGAGAGACGTGAGTGACCTTTCCTATGGAGTTGGTTCTTTGATAAACGCGGGTGTTGCGTCCTGGAGATGATATAACAGCTCAATTTGATTCGGAGTTGAAGAACAACTCAACTTGACGAGCAGAGCAGAAAGAACGCGAGGCGAGTTCGAAGAACAACACAACTTGACAAGTAGAGAAAGAACTGAACGCTAGACGGGTTCGAGTGAGGGAAAAAGCGAGGAACAGGAGAACAATGGCGGAAGGACTAGCCATGTCTGATAATTCTGTAGATGTGTAGTATTATCTCAAATGTTGTGTTTCGTGCTGCATTAATGTTTAAATTAAAGTTTTGCAGTTAAAAAGGTCTGAAATGACTTATTGTTTTTACAACCACTCTCACCGCCTTACAACTACTCAATCAAAATAGAACTAATTTTACTGTGAGCGATCGTTTTCTACTTTCAACCCCTTCCCTCTTGTCAACCCAAACATTGGTGCATTGCGGCCGGAAAGATGGATTATAGGCAAGGAGAGAATACGCCAGTCTGTAATGATGATTACGGATTTCAAATGGTAAATGTTGATCGCTTCCTGTT
>BMAW01017637.1:303659-405354 GCA_019974015.1 Nephila pilipes | reverse complement strand
ACCAACTCCATAGGAAAGGTCACTCACGTCTCTCGGGGTCGGAAATTCCGCACTTAAAATATTTATAAGCCTGTAGCAGCTAAGTCTTTTAATCATTTTAAATCCATTCTATATCAAGTAACACACAAGAAGTTCTTCCTAAAATCCTATTTAAGTTTTGCACTATTTTCTCAGCTTTGACTGTGATAGTAACATTTATGACAGTTTGAAGACATTTCTATAGAAGAAGATTTGTTTTAATGAATTCAATTTCTTTTGATGACATTTATTAAGAGGTAGCGCATTTAAACTCCTACTAATAAGGAACTGTAGTTATGAAAATATTCGTGAACACAGTAGCTATTGTCACTTTATGCATTTTTACGGTCAGCAATATCTACACTGTTCATATATTATTTGAACTAGCATTTGTTTGATTGATAGAAGGTACATATAGGTTAAGTAAAATTAGCTAGATAAGCTCAGAGACATTATGGTAATGGTATGCGCATATTTCAACAGAGGTCAGCGATAAGCAAAAACACATTTGCATGCCCAATCTTCTCGAGGCATGTGGAAAATTTAGATTTATCTTAATCCCACGAGTATGAATATTATTAATGTTAATACGATTTCAACATAAATAAGTGTATGACTAGAGACAGATTAATTTTGAATAGTTGAAATTTTTAATAATAAATAAATGCGAACAATGATTTCCTAGTAATAAAATAAATTTATATTTCATACATACATTCTTCTCAAATAAAGAAAAATGTTGAATAAGTAAAAATTATTCCTTTGAAACGAAATGACCATTTTTAGCATTTCAATAATAATAATAATAATAATAATAATAATAATAATAATAATAATAATAATAATAATAATAATAATAATAATATGATGAGATGATGATGATAAAATAAATACAATAATAATAATATTAATAATAATAATAATAATAATAATAATAATAATAATAATAATAATAATAATAATGATGATGATGATGATGATAAAATAGAAATAATATAATAAAATTAATAATAATTATAAAAATCAATAAATAATAAAAGAAAATAATAAAATGAATAATAATAAATTATAATAATAACTAAATGAACAAAATACAAACTAAAGTATTCTTCAAACAATTTTACTTAATTCATAACTCATAGAAAACTTCTTATCCGCATGTTTCTCTTTAAAAAGAAAGTTACTAGATATATTGAACATATTCTTTTCTATAAACTCTGATAAACTCAGAGTGACTTTCATTATGTCCGCTCTATGTCAGAAAATATGGTATATATTAATTTAGTTTGACATAACTACATTTCAACATTTAAATAGATAAAAGCAAAATGACTGAAAGTTTTAGTTATGTGTGAAATTTATTAGAATGCAACAACTCATTTTGGAATCTGGATGATAAAGAAGTTTTCAAAGAAAATTTCTCACTGTCTGAGTAAGGACAAGGATTGGCTTCTGAGCATTAATGAGGTTGACAACAGCGAGTGCTTACAGAACCTGCTAGTGCAACGCTCTTTTTCGAACAAAAAATTCCTCCCTCGACAGTAATTAATGGTAATTAAAAGAATAGTGTCTTGAGCAGCTGTAATCTTCGTGTGTGGTATCCTCCAAAATTCTCAGTCAGGTTCATTCAAAATAATGCCATGGGCTTTCGGACCCGTTGTCGATTACCTCTATCTGTTCTTCAGTTTAATTGAAATTCCGAGTTGTTCTTGGGAAAGCATTAAATAAATTAGCATTATATCGTACACGCTACTGTGGAAAAAATTCCGCTTTAACTAAACTTCCATGCTTAATGGTTCGGGCTCAGACGACCGAATGTAATGACTCGAGAAAAGTTCATTCAGCTCAAAAATTCAGTGAAACACTCGCCATTAAAACTTGTAAAGTAAGGGGAAAAAGTCAATGTTATCGATCGTATGAAGTTTAGGGCTGATTTTCTCCTTAAAACTAGATTTAAAGAAAACTGTTTCTTTTGAGAAATTCTTCAGAAAGTTATACGTTTGGAAGGTATTTATTTATTTTACCACTTCTAGCAGGTGTGCAAGTAATAAATCTAAAAAGGGATCTGAACTTTTCATGATACATTAAGCATACATTTCAAGTGTTTTGGCAAATGATCTAAGACTGTTTTAATCTCGGACAATTCACTTCTTTCATTAAAGCTTTCAGTGGAAGTTTGTTACATCCATTGAAAATCCATTTGGCAACTGCGCGTTACTTGTAATTTTATTGATCTTTAAAGTCAAGTAAAAGATTTATATAGAATGAAATTGTAAGGTTCTTTTAGTTGTTTGTATCCAAATGAAATTTAATCTGATATCTGCAGTACTTTGTAAAGTTAAAATTCTTAATTTTTCACCTTTTACACACGTACTGTGATACTTTTAAGAATCGAACCAAATTAACAAATAATTTCTTTTATCAAATTTAAGCTGAAACAGAAAAATAAGCATATTAATTTTAGCCAACTTAAGATCTACGTATTATCTACATTTTTAACATTCAATTTTCTTTCTTGAAAACTGAAAACCAAAATTTCTTCAACATTAAATGCCTATTTAACAAACAAATGCCATCATACATAGCATAACTAATAATATTCATTTGAATGAAGATTTAGTTGAGATAGATTTTTTGTAGTAGATAATTTTTAGCAATACTATAGTAAATGGTTTAAGCTATAAGAAATTTCTAATGTATCCATTGATTACTAGTATATGATTACTATTATAAGGCCTCTGTTTTGAAAAAAAACACCAGTTTTTTCTATGAATAAGAATCTCAAATGATTCAGGACTCACCTAGTTTCAATTCCTCTTTAAATGTCCTTAACAAAAGGAAGTTCTCAGACTTTTTTTCTTTTTCACTATTTATAAAGATAGTCGATTAATTTTATAATGAGTGAGTAAATACTGTGACGTATTTTCTTTCATTATCTAAATCTACAACCTATCTTTAAGTCTATTATTATTCATGTTCAAAACTCCAATTGAATTTTACAGAAGAAGGACAAACACTTTATTGTCTAACAAAGAATATGCAAGATTGATCTCTCTTTTCAAATCCTTTTACTCAGCTCTAATAACTGGTTTATATTCAAATAACATACCTTAACCAAATCAAACCGATCTAGATTACAGCCGCTGATTCGATTTCTATTATTCTGACTCAGTCATTCAATCACTTCATATATAAACTATTAATTATGTGTCATTTTATCATATTATCAACTTTATTCCAATTTAAAATGTCTATCATGTCATATTATCCTTTATCTCTCCTCTTTCATTTCATGTATACTTTCTTAATTTATCAATCTTATTCCTGCACATTACTTCATCTTCATTTAATGTACCTTATACCATTTCATTTGGTTAGTAGTAAGTTTGATTTTATGCAATTCTATTTTCGAAAAGTCCTCAGAGGTTAGAGAAGAAAATTCGCGAGATAGCCTAATACTTTTACAGGAATGTGCAAAGTGTATTGAACCCCTTCACACGGCTACTCTCGCTCCAAAAACGGCATTTCTTTCGCTTAATGTATCTATTATTATACATTCTTTCATTTACACAAAATTAAAGAAAAATGGAACCAAAGTAATTTTCCTGCATTTTGAATGTTATATTAAGGATAATCAGAATTCTAGATTGTTTTATTTTATTTAAATAATTACAGATTAATATACAATTTGTTTATCTGAGTCTAAACGATTCATGTATCAACTCCTAAATGCTCTGGAGAAGGGCAATGGTTAAAGAGCGAGAAAAAGGAGCGATGAATTGAAATAGGAAGAACGTAGTTTTACGTAGAGGAGAATCTAAAACTGCTGAAAATGTGATCAATCTGAATTGGGTTCATTAGAAGTCTGGTGCAAGTCAAAACTGTTTCACCGAGGCAGGCGCGTTTTAAATGTCTTAGTACCTACAAATGTATTGCTTCTGAAAGGATATATTGAAGGAAAGTTTCGAGACAGTAGTTACGTGTGTTTAAAATAATTATTGTTCCATAAATATAAAGAAATCAGAAACCACCATTGTGTCGTAAAGCGAAGCTGCGCTGTTGACAACGAAAACGCAACTGGAAAAGCGTAATGTTCGAAGAGACGTTTTTCTTGGTGGAGCCAGACGGTTTCAACTAACGGGGACGATCTGAAAGACATCAAATGGAGCAGATGCTTTAAAGGCGAATTTTTGATGCTACTTTCAACCCCTTCCCTCTTGTCAACCCAAACATTGGTGCATTGCGGCCGGAAAGATGGATTATAGGCAAGGAGAGAATACGCCAGTCTGTAATGATGATTACGGATTTCAAATGGTAAATGTTGATCGCTTCCTGTTAAAAAGGAAATTTCGTACATTTGTAAAAGAATTTTAGAATAAAATTTCTATTGACACCAAAGAAACCTGCTTGAAAATTTTTTTCCTGCATTTGAATGCCAATCAAACGCATAAAAAAATATGACGGCTTATTTCGCTTACGTCTAGATCAATATACGAGTACATATTTACAACTATTATATACAGATTCATTTATGTGTGTGTGTAGCTTGGCGAAAAATATGATCCTTTTGCAAAAAAAAAAAAATAAATAAATAAATACCAACCGATAAAACTACTTAGCTGAAATCGAAATATTACTTAACCGAATCCGTTTTAGAACATAACAGTGTAAATAAATCTATGAAATCTATGAAATTTCTATGAATCTATGAAAGTGTGAAATTCTGGGAGACTCTTTTTCGAAATGCTGAAAGCTTTCACTTCCGCTAACGCTCGAGACCTTCTAGAAATCAAATGCATCGAAGATTAACGGAACTTTTAAAATCCAGAGACTCATATAACTCATAAATTGTATATAACTATACTTTATATCACAATTTAAGTGTGTTTCGGTAGTGACAAAAAGTAGAGTGACTCAGAATTTACGAATCAAAGCATAAGAGAAAGTATTAAATAAGTTTCTGAACACGGACTGAGAAATATTTAAAAGAAACACTTTCATTAGAAGATAAGAATAGAAGACTGAAAGAAATTGTGGCAGAATAAAAGTTCATGGTAAGATGTATCAGCAAGAAAGAAACGAATACCCTAAATATATTGTTCTAGAAAAGAAGTTCTTTGAGGCTTCATTCAAATTCAATTGGTGAATCTTACCTCAACACCAAAAAAACCAAAATATATTCAAGTACAGTTATATGCATCCATAACACAATTACTATATATTCCAAATGCATTAATTCATTTATCTAGAAATTCGATAAATTTTCAAAATATCTCCATTGTCTTCTTAGGTAAAATTAGGTTAGATTTTAAATCTTTTCATAAATTCTCCGATTTTAATACTGTGTAGGGCAAAATACGGAAGCTTTCAATGCCCTAAGATTTACTTTCCTAGAAGAAAAGTTATTCCGCGTGACAATATTTTAACATTTTTTTTTATCTCACGACTGTATAATTTATTCCTTTCATATCTTTTAGAACTGAGTGTCTTAAAATTCTGTCATTAATTTTACCTTTTTACATAAGCTACTAGAATTTTATGCAAAATCTAAATTGGAAGAAGCAATGAAACTAAATCAGAAAACGACATTAGACTTTAAAGTTTTTCTTGAGACCTTTTTAATTTGAAATAATTGTGAACAATGCTCAATATTTCTGATAATAAGTTGTGTTTCATGGAGTTTTTAAAAAAAATTTGCATGTGAGACATCTACTAAAAAATGTACTTTACTGAGTTAACCATCCGTTTAATTCTGTTTGTCGTGGTTTATTCAGAGGAAGTTATTGAATGAAACGCGAACAGCATATCAAAAACAAAAGAAAGGTCTCTATGCTCTCCCAAAATCTCATGAAAGCTCTTAAGCGTGTAATATCTACTAAATAATAAGATGTCTATGCCAAAAATACTAAGCTCCGAGCTTCCATCAGTGACGGGTGTCACCCACGTCCTTAGAGGTGAGTTAATGTTTTCGAGATAACAAAACTTTTCTCTGTAACATTTCATTTTTTTTTCCTTATGGCGCCATTCATCTTTTTCTTCTAGTTTTCATTGCGTTAGCTCGCGTAATAACTGAAAAGCAGTTTTTGAAATAGCTCAGCTACAGAGTATTAAAATTTAAAACGAAGTTTTAAATAATATTTTAAATTTTTTTAAGTGAAACCTCTTAGTAATCGGGTATTATTAAAGATTTTATTGTTGATTACATATGTGTCCTAACGAATAATTACTTTTTGTTCTAGGATCAAAATATCGGAAAAGAAACATCTTTTATAAAAAGTGCAAGAAACAGTATGTTTGTATGATGCACAATTCATAATAATTGTGTTTCACGTAAATTGAAGAACAAAAGTCATAGGATGCCTCAGGAGTCTTTGGATATCATAGGTGACTGCTGCATTTTATCTGTGAGAGGCCCTCTTTCTGAAAAATTTCTTATGTATTTATCAAGCAAGAATTCAATGACTAATATCGCATACTTTTTTTTTACCGTGTGCGCTAGTGAAATTCGTACAGAATTAGCGATTCATCGAATAAAACTTTTCGCCGGAAAATCAAATATGACGACTTGCGGCAATTACAGTTGAATCGGTCTTTCATCTGTCGAAGTGACATCTCTTTCACGTCTCCGCCTTCGACTCGGTCCCATTCCTGAGAGGTTCGTCCCATTCAAACAAGAAAATGGTAATGGAAGGAAACTCTTCCTTCGCAGCGAGATACAGAAAACCAATTTCTGCAACAACCGGAATCGAGCTCTGGAGTCACTCGCCTACTGACCCTCCGTTCGTCGAATATGGCAAATAAAACCGATTAGGAACGCCTCACAGAATTGGATCTCTCTATCTATCGCGAAGTGATTCACCGTCGTCCATCATTCCTGGTTAGTTAGAAGACTCGTTATGGTTCAGTTCTGCCAGACGGTCAAGGCAGTCTGACAGACCTAAGAAAAATTAATGACTTTGTTTACCTCCGTATACTTTGTACTTATGGTTTTGTCACGGAAACTAATAAAATGAAAGTCAGATACTAAATGGAGAACACATGTGTAGAGTGTCTGCATCAGTTTTAATTATCCTTGTTAAGACAAATACTGAATCTATATTACCAATGCTTTTAAAGATATCTAAAATAAATAGTTCATGATGAAATTTTGAAATACCTTCATGAATTTAGGTTGTTGTAAATCAAAATTTAGAATAAATTAATATATTATAAAATAAAAATTCCGTCTACCTCATTTCGTGGAGATTAAATCATTTATTATGTTTGTCCATTTCATATATCGATACTTTAACTTATCGTTTCTTGTTAAAATATTGATTTGCAAATTCGAAGATCAGTAATGAATGCAACAACTCTTCTTCAAGTACGCCCATGCTAAGCGTTACTTAATTGTATTGCCATGAATGAACCTGTATTATTATTATTTTAAACAATTGCTTTATTGAAATACATTATATTTTCTTTAAATCTTTTATACAAAATGAATAGATCGCACTAAATTCGTCTTTTTTCTAACTATTTTATAACAAATTTTGGTATCACGTCAAATTCAGGTCCTTTACATTCAGCAATAATCAAAGAGATTTTAACGCTACTGAAGATGTAGATGGCCATTTTCTTTATGATTGACTAATACAGAGATACTTAATGCTTCTGAATAAATATAATTGGCTATAAAAGAACAAGGAATCATATTTTTCAATCTGGCATTTTAAATGGTTTAGCGTTGCTCTAAACAAGGGCGTCAAACTCGATCAGCCCCACTAAAGCGTAATGAGTTAGAGTTGAGCACCTCACTCTATGTTATTTTAACGGTGGTAGTTTCCTTTCTGAGTTTACCTCAGGCAGAGGATTTATCCATATATTTAATGTTCTGTAAGGACATTTCATGTTACATAACTCGACATTCTTGGAAATACCGATGATGTTGATCATACAATTCCTTTAAATTTACTACTATTCAGCAACAAAAGTTTAGAAAAGTTCCTACGTACCATATCAGTGTGTGTCGCGTGTGCGGAGCAGCGTGCGTTCGTTGTGCCTCGTGCGTGTGTGTTTGACAAAGCTTACATAAAGTTCAATTATTATTGTTGTTTCGCGATTTTCTCTTCACTAACCTTGGGGACTTTTAATTGAGATTTTGCATGAAATAACAATTTCTACAAATGAAACGTGATTATGTTAATTAGATACAGGTGGAAATAAAGGAAGTGATTCAGATATGCAGGATGCTAAGTAAAGTGAAAATTGGAGGAGAGGAGATATAGTTCTAACAAGAGGCCGGTAATATCAAGAGTTTTCTGTTATTTGCTGCAAGAGGTTGTAGGAGAAAGCAACCCAACGGCATATAACTTCAGTGATATTTAAATTGTTTGAAGCTAACCATACCGTCAAAGAGAGTCATTAATAATAAATTTCAGCAATTGATAAATAAATAGTTAAGTTGGTGGACTTGTGTGCTTTGGAGCATTTATTGACTTTTCAAGTTAGGTATGTGATTGAACTATGCTCAAGAATCGGATAGAAATACCTACAAGTTACACCGTAGCACAAAGCAATAATTCGAGGATCGTTCCATAAGTCTTAGAAATTCCAAGAGATGAGCTCGTATCATCGAAAATGGTTTGTTTTAGTATGCATCGTGACTCACTAGATGAGTTGTTTCAGTTACTGGAATTCATAATCATGACGGTTTTCACTTCTCAAAATGTTTCGTTATACTACTCCGGCCGGAAGCCCTCTTCGCCTTTTTGCGAAAAATTCACCAGGAAGCAATCAACGTTTTGGTTGTAAATTTCTCGCATAATGATGAATCACTTATCATACGGTGCAACTCACGTGGCTCTCATCAAATTTCGATTTAGCAGCAAATGATACCAAATTAAACTATCTTGAAATCAATATGGTTGTTTCGACTCCGTTTAATGATGGAAACACTCAATGGTAACAATAATTTGCCTTAAGGATTGCCATCTGTCTTCAAGATACGTTCTTCTTGAACGACTCTCGTATAAATGTAATGACTTAAGTTTAAAGTTTAATCAGCATGTTCGACATAAAATTATCGAACAGGGTCCAAAAATAGACGAGACACCCGTCCCCAAAAATTATCATTAAAAAGATGTATGTTCTGGGCATTAACTTAAAACACAAAATAAGAGCAGAAATTAATAGCTGGTATAAACTTCTTTTCTTGTTTCTGACAGAGTATTTAATGTTGGTACACTAAGCAAGACTAAGAGAAGTAATGTGTTGGTGTCACTTTCATTGGCTGCTAAAATATTGTCTTCCATTTGGTGCGCCGGTTCAACCTAACTAGAGAGTGTGGGTAAATGATTATCAGCTATCGAAAGCATTTTGAATGGAATTATGTATTATTGAAAAGAAAACCGTTTTGGATCTAATAATATGAACAAATTATTAGAAAACTTCATTATGTTTACCAGTTTTATTCACGTTTTATTAATTACTATAGAATTTTTCGCTTTCATTGTCACTGATACTATATCTTATCTCTACGCGTTTCTTCATTATGTTAATATATCTTATTTATTTTATTTAATTCACAGTTGGACTGAAAAATAGAACTTACAAAAATATTTTTGCCAAAAATTACAATTTTGAATTAATTTCATCGATTTGAATTGAAAATGGTAATTTGAATCAATATCGCAATTTTGAATTGATTCATAAAAAATTTCTATTACATCCATTTTTAGATTTGACTAAATTCACAAAAAGTTAATTTACATGGAGTTCTTGTTATTTTTTTCAAAGAGTATGTATAAAGACTTAGGAATTTCCAAGACATTGTAACGGTATCCTATTATACGCCTCGTCCGTCATCTTAAAGTTAATTTGAAGATCTAAATTTCTACTTAAGTTCAAGCTTAGACTAAATAATTAAAATAGTCAGTTAGTTAAAATACTTTTATTTACTCCTCAAATACGGGTCATTCTCTCTACAGTTAAAACTGCTTTCCTTGAAAACTAACAACTTCCATAATCTATCAAACAATACTCTTACTGTAATATGATGCGAGCACCTCCTGCTATTAATTCGACAGCATTGAATCTCACTTAATCTGCTGAACATTACCAGAATACTTCCTCGCACATCACATAAACTCTCTTATTGTCATAACCCTAATTATTCTAATTGCCTATCTTTCCGTCCCCCCCCCCTTCTGTCTTTTTCAAATTCTTTCTCACTGCACTTCAATTTATTTAAGAATTTTACTTTACATAACTGGAAGAGGATTTGTTTGAATCAAGTGGGGTCCGAGAAATGCCCATAAGGACAGATGAAGAGAAGTGCGCTACAACATTTCTAAGAGATTCCAATACTTTTGAACACTTTGCTTTCATCTGCAGAATTCTTACATGCTATAGATTTTCTATTCAAATGAATTTGAAATGCGTTGAGTAATTGTGAGTACTAGAGGCAAATAGATCTTGACGTGGTATTTGTGAAATACTGATGGAAAGATTGAAATTCCTAGTTTAATATATATCAGAACTCATAAGTAACTAATTATTCAATAGCAATAATTTATTTCTCGATCAAAGGCATATGGGCTCTACAATTTATGAAATTCATTAGAAAAGTGTTGATGCTCCAAAGTGAGCACAAAATTCCGTCGCATAACTTGCCCTTTTAATACAAATTTAAAATCGAAATTTACGGGTACGTGATTTCGCACCGAATATAAAAAATGGTGAATTAAGATTTAGGAAAAGATAGCACAAGAAATAGATTTCTACATGTACTTAAATGCCCATTTCATTAAAAGAAATGGCATTTCTTGAAACTTAAAAACTTTCATCACTGGATAACATGAAAAGTTCATTACATTCGTCTTCTGTTATATATTCAGGTACGTCCTTGCAGCAGCCCGGTTTTCATTTTCTTTCGCAATCTCAATGACTTTGCATTTGGAACCTGCACTATGCTTATTTCGTATAGTAGAACATATATTTACTACTAAAGTTTCACTAGATCAATTGTGTATCAACTGAAGTAAATATGATTTTCTAAAGCCTTCGATAGTCACTTCAAAATTGCGGTTTTAAATGACTGGAGAAAGAAAAAATATCTGCTTTCTAATTCCGCGAATTCGTTAGGATCGGAAGTGCCTTCTTAACCAAGTCCCCTCCCCCTTTCTCTCTAGAAATCTAGAATAACATTTTTGTGCATTGAATAAAATCCATCCTATTTGCAGAATTGTTTACTCCTTCAAGTATTTCACTTACACATATATTGCCCCCATTATCGCTTGTCACTTCAGAAGACCATTGTTCGAACCTTCGAATGAAGAACTTCAAACTATAACAGCATCGCACATGTACATATCAGGTTTCTTCGTAAAGAAAAGGAAGCACGTTATACGGAGAATATACCTAAAAATTAAAAGATGTTGTTTGAAATTATAGGTGTGCTTTACACACCGAAATATTTTGTATTTTGAGAGATGCATAATTTTGGAAATGGCATCGATACACTTAAAGTGAATGAATATTTTTTCGATGGCTTGTACCAGTGAACAATCGGTAAAAAATTAGTTGCTGTGCTACCGCATCAAATCACTATTAAAAGCAACTCATATCGTGGAATTTCTCCTTTAATGTACATTAATTATAACCACTTTGTAATGCCATACCCACATTGTTTAAATCTACAATCGTCATAAAGCTTAATTAAATAGTCGATAAGGTCACAATTCCAAATAAAGAGACGTCAGACAAGTGCTCGAACTATTTATTGGGCTTCTTCGCAGATTATATAAGATCTCTCTCAAATTTCTCTTAAACTTTGAATTAAACGATAAAATTCTAGCTTACAAACATCAGTTTCTAGTGAGTCACTTCTCGAATATTGCAGGCTCGACTCCTTTTAACAGTTACTCGAACCAGGAATAACTTCTAACTGATTTTAATCACAGGTGATTATCTACTGTAATTTATTACAATTTCTGAATTATTAAACTCTATCGATTATACCTGTGTCAGTTATCCATTTTATTCTCAATTCTATTTCACTTAGATATCCCTAACCTCAAATCAATTTATTTCACTTCGTCTAATTTGCTTAATAACGTTTCATTGGATTCGAAAAGAACTGGAACTCCAAATTTAAAAAAGAAAGTAGCTCCAGATGTTAAATCAGGGTAGGTTCGCAAATAACTCTAAGTTTCAAACTGAAGAATTCTGCAAGCAGCATATAAAAGAAACAGTATTATTATTTTTGTTGTCCGTTATTATAAAATCGATATTTATAGTTAACCGAATGATGGAAGAATTCTTCAGTCTTCTGAATGGGCATAAAATAGTATTCTGAGACGGGAATGCTAACTCGCGTAATGGACATGGTTTGAAGATGTACCACCCCTTAGATGCATCATAACTGTCAACATTATCTTTGTGTCTCCATAACAATGAATTTGTAATAAACAGTATCCGGTTGAATACATTTTAATTACCTTCGAAATCATAACGAACAGTAAACTTTGTGAAAGATTTCATTATGAGGTCCATCTCCAATAGCCCTCGTGTTGCTTCCAGGTGCCCCTCAACAAACAATCAGTCAAAATTATGAAAGATTTTAAATATTTTATGCCAGATAATTAGATATCTCATGGAAAAGAAAAACATTTTAAGAAATGTTTTTGGAGGAGTTCTGTATTACACATCGATAAGTAATATCAAAATTACTTCTCAGTTAACTCACATGTACTCACAGGTAAGGTGAATAGTTTTTAAAATGAACAAATTTCTTCAGAATTTGCATTTTTATTCGAATGTACAAATCTGTTTCATAGGGGATACTTCTTGCAATACAGAATTTTTATTTAAAACAGCATGCGGATTTAAATCATCCTCACTTTATATTTTCTTGTATTATTATCATGGTTCATCCTTTAATAATTCGGGGTTTCAAAAAACAAAACCATTCCTTACAAAATAACTGAAGTAACCCTATGAAATTGTTAAGAAAATTCAAGCGGTTTTGTTAAATTAATGAAGATGTAAAAATGAATTAATTATAGAATTATTGTATTTATCTTTGCCAAATTCCTATCACTCTCTTTACCACTACTCTCCCACCGTTAAGTGGCCGCGGTAGCCTAAGGGTCATGGGTCCATAACCGGTATTATTGCCGTCGAGTCGTAGGTTCCCTTTATGTTGCCTCTGAAGACCCTGTGTGTCGGGGTTGATGCACGCTAAATCTGTCGATGTTCAAAGTCCTCCCGTTGGCATGGAGGAGAAATTTTGAGTGAGAGGATCCAGATCAGGTATTGTCCTTGTTATTTAGACGAGTTTCAAAATTACGAAACTTGTCGCTAATAACCCTCATGTTGCTTCTGAGTGTGACGTTAATGAACAATCATTCAAAATATTGAGGTACTGCATTCAACTTTTGAGGCATCTAAAACTGTCATTGCTATAAGATAATTAGCAACGACAATGAAAATCAAGTATTCCAATAATGAACACCTCATAATAATAAAATTCACAAAGCAGAGCATGTGGAGCATAATGAAAAGTTAGAGAAAAATGTGAATGGCAGTTAAAAGGCTGTTTCTAAAATCTGTTTCAAAGATGTGTAAAGAAGAAAGTACATGATAAAAGAATTATATGTTATACATTTACAGAAATTTCCATGGAATATAAATTGGAAGAAGTCGTCGTTAGTAAGAAAACTTAGAACAATACATCCCTACTCTTCCTAGTAACCATTTTTCAGAGTCTAGATAGTTAAATCAGGTATCGTCTTTTACAATTTCGTCAAAACCACCAATAGCGCAATAGTTTATTTTTACATTTTCTTTTCAACTAACACGCACCTTTGTTGAATGCCGAAGTAATTACATTTTAACTGAATTGTAAGGATGATAAATGTAAAAGAAAAAGTGTCTAAACCTTTCTCTCTCAATCGCAATTACATCATATTCGTGTCCTTGAGGTAATGGTTCGCGTCTGCTAGGTGTCGGTCCGACCTTGTCTGTCTGTTAATTAGTGGCGACGACAGGGCTTCATTACGGCAAGCGACCTTATCCCTCCCCTATTGTGTTGTCGAGGCGTTCATGGGCTTTCCAAAATACGCAGCTTATATAATGGCCGCTCTTCCTCGTGCCCAAGCATTCCTCGACGACCTACTGAAGGTCGGGTGCACGGAGAGTCGAAATGTACTTCCGAATCACCTGGAGTACGTAAATAGATCAAATAGAGAATGGAAAATCGCCTGTCACTTGCAAAAGTGTCAACGAAACTCCAGTGAGTGAGATAATACAGAGACATATGGCACCAACGTTGCTAAGCTGCGTCAAACCGTGTGAAACTGTGATTCAGGTATAAGAAAAGTGAAAGAATAAGGGGGAAATGGTTGACAACATAGGGTCAAAAATGGGGAAGGGTCACTAGTATATCCAGGAGAGCGGTATCTGTGTTTACCAAAGACAAAAAGCCGCGTGGGAAAGAAATTATCACTATAGTGCCTTGGGTTCATGATTTTTGTAAAAATAAAGTTAGCCCCTGAGGAGAAAACGCGTTTTTAGATTATAAAAAAAAACAATATTCATATAAATTTCAATGGACCGTGTGTTCCATAAACGGAAGTACAAACTTTAAAACGAGGTGGAGCGAATCAAAAGGATTGAGATTTACACACCATTCCTTGTCTGGAAACGTCATCTTACTATGGTAGGTGGCTCTGTTCACGAGAGAGCTGGAGGAAAAATGTATGATTTCTCCTCCAATTCCTTCATTCAATGAATTTCTAATTCATTCGAACAATAGTCGCATTATTCATACAGCTTTCTACGAACAAAAAGCTAGCAGACAGGCATTTAGCATATGGATTGGCTGATGGCAATAGACGAACAACTAAACGGCTGTTTGGGGAACGGTTGCCACAGAGACAAGTATCGGGCATTCGTTTGTTTTCCCATGTGCGAAATTGTGTTTTCAAGAGGTGACAGCCGTAGGAATGGCCAGATTCGTACTCAAGCCATGGAAGTGCGTCGTTTGTAAGCAATAGATTGGACATGGCGATCCGGTTTTATTTCTTTGAGGGGGGGGCACTTGAGGCTACTGTGTTTTAAGCACACGTCGAATCTGAAATCGATCTGGTTGCAAGAATCATTTGTGTTTCAATAGACATTTAAGTAAAACCGGGTGTTTCGACCTTCTTCGCCATCCATGTCCCGTAGATGCAATGCATTTCTTTCTTTTAAGAGTGGAACCTTCTAACATCTCCTATAAAATCTTGAAATGGAATAATCTGATACAACATTTGTAATATTTGTCAGAAATGAATGTTTCTGGTAATCTCTGCCATGTATACTTCTGCTAACACTTTTCCATGACAGTCAAGGTTGTTACGTAAATGTCAATCTTTTCGATTTGCCAGGATTACCCCTTTTTGTTTAAGTTTGTGATCGCATTCATGGGACATCCTGAACACATAACGTATATCCATATACGCCATACTGAATTCTTAAGATTTTGAAATATTTTATTACTAGTCCATGTCTTACTTCATCAGATAAAATTAAATATCAGTCTAGCGTTACGATAAAGGTGACGAAGTTTGAAATATATTCCATACAGAAAAAATAATTGGTTGTTAAATAATAATAAAATACACTTCCCTCCAAAGGATAGGAAAGTCATGCTGCACACATTAATAAAAGACACTTTTCGATCTGAAAAAAAAGTTCTTATGTTCTATTTTTTAACATATGGCAAAAAGGTCTTGATGTATATTTGAAATTTCGAGTAATTGATACAAGGGTATTACAAAAAGTACTTTATTTGAGAATAGATGGCATTGATAAGCAAATTGGTACTGCCATTGACTGATGGGTTAATTCTGTTATGGTAGTCAATTGTTATCAAAATTTGACCGGTGCCGCCCCGTGTTATCATTTTGCGTCTAGTTGACACCATCGATGAGACCTGAATTCATAATTATACACCGAAAACCAAACAACAATCCAAACTGTGGGTCGCTTCCGATGAATCTGCTGAAAGAAAGCAAAGACGGTACCATCAGTCGGACACATTATGTCGAAGATTGCTGAAGATGCGAAGGGCGCCCTACTCATGGATTTCTTAGAAAAGGCAAAGCGATTATTGGGAAATAATACAGTCAGTTTTACCCACGCTATGACACTCATTCCGGAATATACGCATGTTTGAATTTACGTCTCTAGAATTATATTTTGCCAGTTGATGACGGAACTCCTAATTTTGAATCCAAGTGACGAGGACGATATCTGAACCTGTTCCATGTTGGTTCCACAACATACCACGTGAGAACGATTTCGAGCCCTAGTCCCATTTAATATGCAACAGCACCCATTTATCCTCATGACAACCTATGGTGGAATCAGGACTTGAACATAAACAGCCGTGATACTTGCTGTTTTAGTCACTTAGTTGTTGTGACTCCCAGTCTCATGGATTTGTTGAAACAAAGTCGCGTTAATGAGTAAAATCAATGAATGGGTGGTACTATCCTTTCAGGAACATAACCATGATTCATGAGCACGACTGGAGGCAAAGGAGCGAGTAGAAGGTGGATTCACTGATTTTTTGATTGATTGCTCATTAACGTCGTACTTAAAAGAACCACGAAAATTATTGCCTGTAATTTTGAGCCTCGTTCTAGTGACGAGAACGTCACCTGAGTCAGCATCTCTCGCCCCAAACTTCCACATCACGTCAACGGAAGGATTTGGAATCACGACATATTTTATGTGCCTCAAACCCCGGTACATGGTTTTAGACCCACCGTGTTGCGAGTTATAAGGACCTGAACCTGCGCCTCAAGAGGAACGACGCCGACCGCGAATTCGCAACCATAATTGCTCGGCTTCCGCAGCCAAGTGAGTGGGTGAAGTTGAAATGTAATTTGTGGTATAATATCCTCATTTATACTAAGACAGTCTTCCGGAACTGAGAGTTTGGCTTAAAAATCTTCTGCTGTTCCTTCCATGATGGCTGATTTTCTCAATGCATGCATTTCCTATAATTGTATATCTACAAAAATAACAATTTCAGTGATATTGTCCCAGACTCACATGATCACTTTTCATTGATATCGAATCTCTTCTTATAACTTTCGGAATGCAAAGCATTTTAGGCCCTTTAATAAGAATAAAGAGATCTGGTCTTTATTTGAGAAGAGATAATGACTTGAGAAGAGGCATTACATTTATTACCTATATTTTCGTTCCTCAATTGCATTGATTTTTTTAATCTGTAAAGAACGCTTTTTCCCCAATGAAATTCGAAAGTGATGAAATTCTTTTAACTCTGAAAGTAATTATTGGTTTTTTTTTAAATATTTAGAACTGTGCTCTTCTCTGTACAATTTATAAAGACATCTAATTTCTGGTCTTTCCTTTGATTGAAACACGGATATCTTTGTGTTCTGTCGGAAAGTCATCAGTAATCAATAAATCAGCTATTCGTTCCGACCTGACATTTATGTACTGTATTTCCTTACTCTAGCACATAATATATTCATAGCTCTATAATTTACTTCAAGTTCCGTTTGTTCAGCCTAGTAACAATTAATACAGTACGATTATTTCTTTCCATCTTACAAGACAATAAAAACAAATAATAAAAATGTCAGCTAGTTGCCAATTATAAAGTTATGAAAACAACCGCAAAGTTGTTCATAATCTACTTGTTAGTCAAGGAAAATAAATTAAAGATTTGAAGTATTAACGACAGTTAAAATAATCGTAGTTTGGCCAAAATAAAAATCCAACAACCGAGCCTTGATCATTTGCCAATGCATCTAATTACTCGATAACTAAATGAAAATTACTCTTTTGATACAAGATATTTTTACAAACAGGATCTTACGTACTTTAATTTTATTTTGAAAGTCATGTCTAATTTTAAATGACATGACATTTTGATGAAAAAAGATGATAAAAGAATTAAAAGAATATACACTGAATGTTCTCTGAATTTTTTTTTTCCTTATTATTATATCATCTCTTTTATTTATAGCAATTTTACTTGTATTTAGCATTAGCACTTTTGGCAATGAAACGTTCCTTAGTCTTTCACCCTCTAAAACAGAGAAAATGATTCATTATCTGATCTCTTTAAATATGCTCAAAAACATTCGTATTTTTAGGCGTGGGAGGAAAACTAGATGAGGAAAAATTTATAAAACTTTTTCCCACTGGTTTCGCTACTGTTTATATGAGATTTTGAAAAGTATTAAAAGTTTTTTCGCCAAACAATCAGGAATCATTTTTAAAATGCTTCAAATCCTCGTTTATGTTAATAGATACATATGTATGGAGAAACATTATTTAAATAATTTTGAAATAAAGTTTTAAAAATAAGATCAAAATATGACTATGTATTTAAAATATACACATCATGAAATCCTTGTTGACTATTCCATATCTTCTAATGTTATTATTTTTTTTATTTCTCTAATTTTTCCTGATTTTCGTGATGATAATTGATCAGTTTTATTGATATGATAGTTTCTTTCACCCATTTTTATACGTGACAATATTTCTTAACTATAAACAAATGACATAACTGTTTAAAAAAGTTTTATATTCATAAAAATGTCTCCGTCATTGAATTAACTATTTTCCTCGTTTATTTTTTTTTAATAATACGTATCATTAAATTTTTTTTTATTTAACTAAAATTTGTTACATTCTTGATAAATTGATGTTATTATATATATTTCTAAAACATAACGATACACATTTGCTTCCAACTACCATTGAAATTTGTTTGATATTACGAGAAATCTGTCACGAAAATAAAATATGACGCAGAAATAGTATTGCTATTAAAGAATAATATTTATAAATTTTAATAATTTTAAAATAATATTTTAGCGCGCTCTGTCATTAATGATCTTTTTATACATAGTTTGAAATAATGTGAAGATCACTCTCACGTGTATTCGTGTGATAACAAATCCATCATTTTACCACAATTTTCCATTTAGAAATTTTATCTGTGCTGATGTGAATTTCATTTAGTTGGTTGTGTTCATGTTATTAAGAGCATTACTATTTCAAATTCGGAAGTTAAAGGCACTCAATGCAACGGAGAATTCATAAAATTACAGGTCAATTTATGAATTGTCAAGATTAAAATTGATTTCTTATATTATCTATGAAAGATAAAGAAATTTCTTCTATTTACGTAAAGTTACATTTTATGATTATAACTATTTATTCAGGTTTGAAGGATGGTTTAATTAACGTCGCACTGAGAAGCAACAGGACTGTTGGTAATTTTGAGCCATTGTAAAGTGACGAGAATGACACCTGATCTGGCATCCACTCTCCAAACCCCTGGAAGGACTCTTGGGACCTCGATGACATTTGCATCAGCTCCATTAACAGTTAATAATCAGAAGGAAAATAATCAAAGTAGAAAAAAACAAGAAAATTAGAATCGTTTTGTTTTTTTTAAAAAAAAACAAATGCAGATCTTTTTTTTATTTTTAATATAAGGAAACCTGAACTCTTATCTACTATATTCAACCCAATTACTTCCGCTATTAAGGCATTTATCACATCGTACAACCAGTTTCTGGATTCCAGCCTCATAGGAATCTGACACCTGGTGGGTTAGTCACTGCACCACGGTCGCTTTGACATCATCATTGTCGTCACGGGCCAGACAGCCCAAAATGCTTTTCAAGTGAAGGAGCAAGTAGTAGTCACTAAGCGCTAGATCAGAGCTATACTGAGGGGGTCACGTTATTCCCAAACAAATGATGCGATGACATTAATGGTTCGACGTGTGGATAAGCGTTCTCATTTTGCAAAATAATCCCTTTTCTGAGTATGCGCACCACGCCTTGTGTTTCGGATTGCACAGCGCAGTTAAGAGTACCAGAACATGCGGGAAATTAAATATCGAATTTAACTTTCCTTTTTTGAGTCATTTATGTCTTTCAATTATTCGCGGAACTTAGGTTTTACGTGTGCCTGATTATGATATTTTGTTCCTTTTATATAACTATAAAAGAATTTTTTTAATAAAAAAGTTTTCTTCCCCTTTGAGTTGAATATGGACACGATTTTTCAGATATATTTGCATTTAGGTACAATTTTTAAAAATAATATTCCTGAAATATACAAAATAGTTTATTCCTATTGTATAAAACAATGCAAAAAATATAGTGCTCCAACTTATTTAATGATGTCAGTGTATATTTTGTTAGAAAAAATTGTAGAGCTTTGTAATTTTCGAAATTTCGATTTTTTTTCCAAAAAAGAATTATTTCTTAAGATTTAGGTGTTGCTCAGAGAAAAATATTTTTCGTTTACTTTTGGCATAAGTACTCTTTATAGAAGCATGTAATAAATTGGAGCTATATAGTATATTAGTTTTCTTTAAAATGATACCTAAATGCATGTATATCTCACAAATCCTGTCCATGCTCAACTACGAGGGAGAAAAGCCTTTTTGACAAAGAAAAATTACTTTCATAGTTCTATAGAATGCTTAAAATATCTTTATTTGGCCCCCACAAAAAATCTAAGCTCCACCAATAATATGAAAAGACTCATGTCTCAAAAACAAGAGTCTTAGATATGGTATTCCTCAATCACTCGAATGTACTGGTACCTTTAAAGTGTGTGGGAAATAATTGATTTCGACACCGATAGGGGACGCCTTGTCTCATCCAAGTGAGAGCGCATGGGATCATGGAAAATATTTCAAAGTGCATTTAGTTAGTTCTTCATCGCATACATCGGGATTTCCTTGTCAGGATACAATTAGTCCTGATCGCTAAAGTCAGTTAGTGAAAGTATGGGCTGTTTGGAATCCTTTGTATATTTTATAAAATAAAGTAACTATTTGTTTATGTATTAACGGCACGTACTTGTAAATAAATGTGGCAGAAAGGCATCGCTCTTTCTTGTTGGGAGTATTGTTTTTTAAAACAAAGTGTCACAATTTGTCTCGGAATTTATTACGAAATTCTACCATCATGCCAACCAAGTTCATATTTTTTGAAAATAAACTTTTTTTAAAAAATTTTCTATCAATTAATTAATTTGTGATTACCATCTTTCAAATTTCCAAATAATTGATATTAACAGAAGCAATGAATAAAAATAACGTCTAAATTTGAAGCTGAAATTAATCTGATCTTCTCGCCGAATAGTTGAAGGATTTTTAAACTTTTTCAGGCGCTTGTATTTTCCCAAACTCTCGCAGCACGAACATAACAACTTTTCTCTCTATAACTATAAAACTTGCTATTATATTAAATTTAGAGAAGTTTAGGGAATCCCAATATCATTATGATTTAACCCTGTTTTGTATTGATTATATAATTAATATTCTAAATCAGGTATTTTGAAAACTACTCCGGGGGAAGGGGAAAAATCGGTTTCTTACAATAATTTAAAACTATTCTTAAACCATAAATATATAATAATTCGATATAAAAACCAACGTTTTTAAAAACAACGTTTTTATATGGTGGCAAAGTTTATTAAAGAAAATTATTGAAATATTAGTTAAAACTGTTAGTTATTTTTAACTTTAAAATTTACTTAAAAGAGACATTTGTGAGTATTAAAAATTCACAATATCATAAAATCAAAACATGCATTTGAAAGTTTGTAAGTCATTCCATTAAAAATGGGAACCAGAATTCAGAAAAATTATTGTGATAAAACACGGCCAAATATTGAATCTTCTTTCTTGTCAATGATTACTGACTAAAAGTCAGCAACCCTTACTATCTGGGAGATAGAGGAGATAATATCTCCCTTTGTGAGTAAAAGGTTTTACGATACCTCATGCGGCGTGGGGAGTGCCCGGTGTTCCCAGAAGGGAAGAAATTTTTCCTCAATCCTAAAATCGCCGAGAGAAAGAATATTTGACTTATTAAAACTATTGAAATATTAATTAAAAATTGTCAAATGTCTAAATATTGCATTGTTAGGCGAGAACGAACGATTCCAAAATTTCAAAACTCAGCTTGATGGGAAGTTGTTAAATTAAGATCGAGAATTTTATGACACATACACTCAGACACCAAGTGAAATTCAGAAAAACGTTTTAAAATAAGACAACATTATAAATTGGTCTGATATTAATTGTGTGTGTGTGTGTGTGTGTGTGTGTGTGTGTGTGTGTGTGTGTGTGTGTGTGTGTGTGTGTGTGTGTGTGTGTGTGTGTGTGTGTGTGTACAGATTGTAGTAGGGGCCCATAGGATTACTAATTCATGAATAATATACACTGGAAGAAAATTCAAACAGACATTTGAATAGATTGGTGGCTTCCCGCTGTACTTAGCTGGTTCTTCTATTGTAAACATCAATTTTTTCTAACCGTCCATAATGTAGACTAAAGTTCTCGAGCAAATTTTACTTGTATTGTTCCTAATCGAGTTTGAGAAAATGGTGCAATGTAGCTTATCTCACTGACCGCGAGATCTTGAAAAGAATCTCTTACAACAACAAAATAATCCAAACCGGAACAAGTCACTTTCCATAAAAAAAAAAAAAGAGGTTTATAAGTATAAAATACAAAGAAAAACAAATTTAATGCATGCTTTTAACCGGAAACAAAAGATTTGTCAGAATTTCATAAAAAGAAAAGTAACAATTATAATTCCACAATATCTTAAAGTGATATCACGATCGATTTCTAATCGAGTAAAACCGTGAGTAAATAAATCTCAGTCGTTACAGAACCGTATGTTTATAAAGTCCTACTGTACTCACAAATCCCCTTATGTTAATTATTCTTTAGAATTCTTATAAGTAGATTTGGGACAATTCTATTATTACTTTCAATTTTTTTTTTATTTTACAGCTACGTATAAGTTATGGCTTTTAACTGCTATTTGCTATCCTTAAAGAATGTAGTGCTCAATTCTTAATTATCAAGTATACAATTTCGATCCTAATTCAGTTTCTAACGCAGAAATTAATTTGATTTGGATGTAACCCTTACGTCATTGGATCAGTCAGATAATAGCAAGTGTATAGTGAAATGTATTGCATTTTATTGTGTGAACAGCTTGTGTGGGGTTGAATGATTTAAATGGAAACGATGTATGTGGATGGTATAGAACGATATAAGAGGAATAAAATTGAGATTCGCACAAAACCACTACGTAATGTTCAAATTAATTGAGGAGAATTTCTGACTGAAATTGGAAAAGCGTAAACATATTTATGCTTCATATACACACTTTAGCATTGAAATAAAGATAGTCTTTCCCTCAAAAAAGCTTAGTGCATTCATTTCCATACATCGAAAAATTCACATAGTTCACCACTGTTTTCAATATAATTTTGTTTAACGTAAAATAAAGTCAATTTTATCTTCTGTACAACAATTTTTTTTTTAAAATTTGAATCGATGTGAGAAATTTCGTTTCGAGATAAAAAAAAAATGCATAATTATTTCAACATTTTTTTTATTACATTTTAGATCAAATACAGAAAACAAGTTCAAAATATATTAACATCAAACTGTACAATCTCATTCCTGCAACAATGTTTTTAATATCGTACATAAAAATTGTACTAGGTTCCACCAAACATGTGTACCTTCAAATCATGCATAAAATCCAATCTCAGTGTTTGTAAATTAGTAGAAGTATTTCTTATATTTAATAATTTCTTTTTTTCATAAATGCACATTTTTGTAAATCATTAGTTTTTTTAGAAAAAAGATTTTTTATACTTTCGCTAACTTCATAAAATGTTATTATTAAAAGGTAGTATTTTCATTTTTGCTTGCGTGATTTACCGACATTATAAGTCTTACGTTACAATTTAAATCGATTAAATAAAAATTATTATTCATTTGAAATAACAGAAAAGCCAGATAATTATATCATTAATTTGCACAGTAATTCCAAGTACACCCTAATAAGGAATTTCGATGTTTTAGCAGAAATTGTTCCAGATTTTTGTCTTAAATATCAATTAAGAACCACAGCGGAACACAAAAAGAAAACGCACAATCATTTACATTTCACTTATCAGATATCCACAAAGTTTATACAGCAAAAATACAGTAAAAAGAACAAAAAAAATGACTTTATATATCCAGAGAATAATAATCCAAACATAAATACACGCGCGAAAGCTAATGCTTATAAAAACAAACGCATAAAAAGTGTACACAATAAACGTACCAGACGTTTACGAACCAAAGAGGTATAGGCATATATTTACATGTTACAAAGAGAAAGATTTGCAGCAGTGGATCTGGTTAAGCCCAAAGACTAATAATTTTGTTTTTCCTTTGCTTCTTTTCAATTTTTATTCTGAATCAAAAGCAAATACTAAAATTTTTTTAAAAATTTAGCTATTATTTTATTTTACTAAACTTAAAAAAAATAGTATGCTTTTTTTTAATTTCATTTTTACTCAATTTACTTTTCAAACAAAGGAATTATCTCAATTTCTGTATCCCTTTACCACTGCTGTAAAAATTGCACTTATCTCTAAATCAAAACTTAAAACACAAAATATTTTTAATGTCATTTAAGAGACAATTTCATTCTTAGGCAAGGATTTGGAAAAGAAATCAATACTTTTATATATTTCAATACGGTTTCTTTTTCCGCTGAGGAATGAAAACTTAATGTCCCGAACATAAGTAATATGTTTAAAGTTTTTAAAACCCACAAGAATTGTATGCACTACAAAAAGAAGGTGAAGAAATATATCTTGCTTCAGGGTATTTTGATATAAAAATATTTTTAATTAAAAATAAACATTACTCACTCTCTTTGTATTCATTGTAAGAAACTGATTTACTTCAATATATAAAATTTGTACTTCTCATTTAAAATATCTTAAAAATTAGAAAAGATTTTTAATTCATATTATTTTAGTAAATCTATTAAGTACTCCAAGAGGTCACTTTCTTCGTCGATAAAGCACTTCTTTCTAAAATTTAATACAAAAAAAATTATCGTCCTCGATTATCCAAATTCCATGATTAAAAAACACATTTCCGTCAAAATGCATAACAGTAATATTCCTGATTAAGGCACAATATGCTTCTGTATTCAGTTCTCAGCTACTGTATTCAGTTCAATAATAATTTTTCTCTTAAATGTTCATGTTTCCAAAAGGCATATCTTAACAACCACTACATTTGGGTTTATTCTGTAAATTATTATGTCATTATTAAAAATTTTTGCTTCATCTTTAATTGCTAGATTTCACGAAAAAGAAATCGTTTTCATTTCATAAAATGCATAAATAATAATTCAAATGAACAGTTTTGGTTCCAGTCGAACCTTTACAATTTAGTTTGCTCATCCTTCCCACTGTTTTGTCTGGAATATGACTTCGTCTTTTCAGACTTCTCTTCTTGTCCATCGGCTTTACTAGATGATCTAGGAACATCTCCTAGTGGAATTACAGTCGCAGAACCAATGCCCAATGGAATTGCTTCTCTAGGAACATCTCCCAAAGGAATCGCTTCCATGGGAGCATCACCAAGAGGAATTGCTTCTCTGGGAGCATCACCAAGAGGAATTGCTTCTCTAGGAGCATCACGAAGGGGAATCGCTTCTTTGGGAGCATCACCAAGTGGAATAGCTTCTTTGGGAGCATCATCAAGAGGAATGCCCTTCTCCTTCTGTTGTTGTCTTTCGCTTTCATCGGCTTTGGCTTCTAATCTGTCAATACAAAACTGGACATCTCTAATGGCTGCTTTCCGAGCATTTCGAATGTCTTCTCTTCCTTCTGTATCCACACCGTCCAGACGAAGCATACATCTGGTTAACATTTCGTCCAGAAATCGGTACTGTTTATCCCTGCCGGTGCCATTGTATGCTTCGATCCTCACTACTAGATCTTCTACGTTCTGCATGACAACAGCAATTTGCTGAAGAGATGGACTGTCATATTTACCCCTAGATTTTGATTTAGCAGTCTCAGATGACTGGTCGTCGGGATATTCACGGCTTTTCTGCTTGGCTAATTTCGGTTGCTCATTTCTTGTTCGAGAATCACAGGATTCCGTACTGCTTTGGCTGTCAGCTTGATTTGAGCTCTGCTCATTGGTTCCCTTTTTGGGGGGTAAGTTCACTTCTATTTTGGTAATGTAGGTCTGGTTTGGGCAGTGACCATCCGAATGAGAGCGGAAGGCTGCTGAATGTTGCTGCTGGGGTTTGGGAGAATCCTCGTGAGTTTCAGAATAAGATCGAAACACAGATTTCGGTGGCAATGGATGCTTGCAGTCATCAACACTTTGCGAAGATTTGTGTAGTTTTCTCGTGGGAAGAGTATGGATGGCGTGCGGATCCCAAGTATCTTGAATTGTGTTGGAAAACCCTCGAGGCTTAAAACCGCTGTCATCTCTAGGAATACGATGGTGGCCATGTCGAGAAGAAAAACCCTCCTCTGGTTCGAAATTCTTTCTTAGACGTTGCACCTGAGGTCCACTCCAGTCTTCGGCATATTCATCCTCGTGGGCCTTCTCGGACGGTGGTGAATTCCTTCCAAATTTTGATTTCAGTTCTTCCATTCTGCGCTCAACCATTATGGGGATGTGGTGCACTCGTCCTTCAGATTTCTCAAAATCGTCCTGCATGTCTTTCTGCAGATCTCTGGCATTGAAATGTCTGTCAAAGTCATCATCAAATTTCCTGGAGGAGGGCCTGTTGTCATCGAACCTGTCAAATTCACGCTCGAATCGACGCAGATGAGGAATATCATCCTTGTCGAATTCTTCCTCCCAGTTATTGGGCTTGAAGACTCTCTTGAACATTCTGGGTCTGTCACTGAATCGATGATTGGCCGATGGCGACTCGTTCCATACTTCTTTGAAGATTCTTCTAGGGAAGGTGGGGCTCCTGCGTCCGCTGAAGAATTCGTCGTCGATTTCTTTGTGTCGACTGGGAAAATCCTCCTCCGTGCGAATTATCCTTCTGTATGTTTCGGGACTTGAGCCAGGAGAGCGAAAGTTCTTGCTGGACGGAGACCAAGACATTTCTTCGTAGTGCGGGGGCTGTAAGGAAAATGAAGGTTGTGAAACAAAACGTTTTTAGGAACATAAAAGACTTATCAATTTCCAATAAATCATTAGCATTTCAAATACTTAATAAACATATCCAATTTTTGTTAGTTTTTGCACTTGAAACAAAGAGCTAGTATTTATTTTCAATAAGGAGTTATTTAGTGTGTACAATGTAAACGTGAACTCTAGGAATGAGTTCACAATATTAATCATGGAATGAAAGAAAAGTCAAACGTATGTGTAATTTTGGCTCGATTTTAGAGGGCATTAAAATTTGTTTGAAGGTAAAGATGCATACAAAAATACGCACGATCTAAAACATGCTTGAAATTAAACTCTTAAACATCAAAAAGCTGTTTAAAAAAACTGTACTATAATCCTTTTACTTTTATAACGATAAAATAAGCAAAATTACTAATATCATATAATTATGAAGATGTTCATAATTAATTATGTATGAGATTATCGTGGTTTGCATATAGTTATAATATAAGGCGAACATATGAATAAAAATGTTCGTATGTTCTAGGCAGAATTCAAAAGTTTTATCAGTTAAAGAATGCATGGTTAATCGTGTATCTAAACAATATAATTAAAATTACTTAGATACTAGATTATAGAGTATTCTTACTCTCTTCCATTTATTTTTTCTTCGATAAAACACGATTTTTTTCCGTATAGCATATAAATTTCTCAAGTTCTTATAATATTATATCACATCAACCTAAGAAAATTGATTTAAATGAATCTTCAAAAGTACAGATTAAAATCCCTTAATATAAATGAAGCTCTTTTTTGAGTTTTTCCTGATCATTGTTTTAAATTTCTGAGCTAAAAATACTATGTGTTAGGCGGATCGTTAAAAGAACAAATAAAATATCACTAGACAAAGTAATTGTAACACGAGTATATTTTTACACTTCAGTTAATTCATTATTTCTATATTTAGTATATGATGCTACTGATAAAACCTTTTTAATGAGGATATATATCATTAGAATCGATCAAGAGATAATAAACCGGCATTGCACTAAATAATTACTACGACAAAGAACGAGAGTGCGAAGTTTGCACCCTTCCATTACGATAGTTTATTTTCAGAAGGAACAAAGCAGAACCAGTCATTGTCCTACTATTAATAGTGCCCATTTACGATGATCGGATGGGTTTTGTTTGAATCCAATAGTGCTAAGAGCGTCATTCATACTAATCTTTTGTATGGAAATAAAATGGCACCTTCCTTTCCCTCACAATCAGAAATGAAACTCAACAAAGGACTTTCTCACTTGCCAAAAAGGATCCTAGCCAACCAAAGGCTTCTTTAAGAGAATAAAAGATCATACGTTTGCTCATGGCAATGTTTCCGAAAGGCAATAAAATTAAACCAAAAATATTTTCGAGTTTGGCAACAGATCAGATATATACTTAATAATTTTCATGAAGCTAACTTAGTTTATAATATTCCATAGAAAAATACTTTTTCATTTCCTAACAGTCGTTAGAGGTAATTAAACATATTGTTTATTTTCCCCACCTAACCTAACTATAAATTTTTAATATCCATATACATAATAAATAAGACTGCTATGAACAGTGTCATATGACTACATTTGTTGAAATGGAATACTACATGCAACGTTTTACAAAATTTGTTTTGTGTGTAATGTGTGTTACTTTATATTTCCATTTATAATTTGTATTTTGTAGCTACTTTTTCAAAGCAATGTATTTCGGATTTTTTTAAATTGATTATTGCAACATCAGATTAATAAATACAATTTTAAATGTTCTAAATTATTTCATAAGTAAAAAATGAACCTGAAAATATTACATATTTAATTTCCCAAGTTTCAGAATTTTTTTCTTTCATTTTGTATAATTAACAATAATAATTACTTTCATTATAAACTCATAAATCGCGTCAATAACTATTCTTACTATATAATCCTATATAAATTGAAATGAATCATTTAATACGTGTAGAAGTTTTCTCTAATGATATATATAATGCAAATTATTGAATAACTGAAATTCACGACTTCCGTTTACTCAAGTAGCTTCCCTTTTCTTGCATTTTAATATGTTTCTTTCTAATTAAATGTATATTCGTAACATATTTACGATCAACAAATATAAGAACGAATTTAAATCATCACTAATATGAACAATAACAACAGATATATTAATAGACAGATCAACACATATAAGAGAATAAACTTAAATCATTACTGATATAAACGATAACAAATAATCTTCAAAACAAAATATAATTTTGTTTAGTATTATCACATTTAATTAAATTGCCTCAATTTAAATTTAATAGCAATTTAAGTTCTATCTTTAACACATATATAAATTGCAATAAACTCTGCAATCAATTAAACTATGACTATATTTGGGTAAACAGACATTTAACAGAGATTTTAATAAGCAATTACGTGCATAACAATTTAGAAACAAGTAGGAAGGAGTAAGTTTTGTAATCAAATTTTTTTTTGTTTTCATGAGTAAATATGTACATGAAACACATACAGAAACTTAACGTATCGGAAGCTATCTGTTTCGCAAAAGTAGTTACTATCACCATTCATACGGAACCTCTATGTAGACATGTCAACGAATAAAAAGCTGATATAAAAGATCTCTTTTTCCAAACTACCTTATATAATAAATACATCTTCAAGTTCCTTATCCATTGTTTTGTTTTTAATCAGAAAGGATATTTAAATTTAAATAGTCTAAAGGTTTGGTTTGTAGGTTCCAGATCAGATTGTCGAGTATTAAAATCAAGTCTGGGTCACGAAATTATGAGGGAAAGCAAATCAATCCCTCCATAATTAAAAAGTTTCATTATTTTGGGTATTTAAGAGTGTTAGTGCAGAACCAATCGTCTTTTAATATAAGGCAGCTAAAAGCACTTAACAGAAATAAATTTAATTTTAAAAACCCTAACACACTACAAACACAGTCAATCCTTGCAAAAAAAATATTTTTTTTTTTGGATCCAATTGGGGCAAAGAAACTAAACATAATAGTTATGAGCAGAATGAAAGAGTTATTTTGCTTTATTTTTATATAACCAGACTTTATGACAATTTAATTGAAAATAGCATATTTTTGTGACGCCACACGTGTTCTCAAAGCGTTAAAGAGGATATTGCTTCTAAATTAATTTCGAAAAAACACAATTCTTTTTAATGGAAAAGAATCTTTATCGATAGTATTTTAAAAGCATCGTGTCTAGTCTGAATCTTATCAATGTAAAAATCACATGTCTCATTCAGCATAATTTAGAATATAATATAATTGGATTTCAAAATAATTGTTGAAGTTCAAATACAAATATCATCCATCTTCGAAAATTTAGTAAACTTTTAAAGAGTCTCAAAATTTAGTCTAAAATTAATTTTTATTCAAATGAACTATAATGAAAATAAAAAAAAAAGATTAAATGGAACCATAGTCAAGATATATCAAGATCAAAAACTAAAATTTAGTTTAACAATCTATCGAAAAAATTCATAGAATGGACAGAGTTAAAATAGTACAGCACAAAAATCTTCAATTAATGTTCTTCAAAAGCAATAGACGGATGCTGATCCTTGAAAAATATTTATACTTAAATAAAAATGTCAACTACGTACTGATGTAACAGCAATGTCTTACGTGTTTACGATATTTTTATTTTACTTTTACTTCTTTATTGTTTTAACCAAGAAACAAAAAGAAATAAAGGTATTATGAATTTTATCATATTCAAACGAATAAAAACTATGTCATAATCTAACTTATTATAATTTACCATTTCAAAGCTATATTTCTCATTCAAATATTTATTGAAATAAAGCGGATGCATTACAGGATCATAGATAATGATTTCTTAACCACATAAAACAGTATTAATTATATGTGAGATAGGCACAGGCTATCCCGAATGCACGAAGGTAAATTACTGGATTAATTACACACAGAACCGGATGTCGGCATCACCTTTCAAGCGGGAACTAATCTCAATGTCTATCTTATCTCTTAATAAATAGAGGACCACGATGACGTCACAGGAGAGGGAAATTAACCCGACAACAGGTTGTTATGAATATATCGTCTGCGCAGTAAGTAGGCCGTGAAGAATAATTGCACGTAGGACTAAGAGTGCGTGCATCTGGGAGTGGGGTGTGGGATTGATCAATCTGAAACACACCTGCACGCATATGTAAGAGGCGCACGGTTTCGGAAACAGCCTTGCGCTTGTTTGAGGAAAGGTCGTTTCGAATTGCCGAGAAATACATTCTCGTAATCTTTAACACGCCTCTTTCTTTTTAGGAATTAATTTTCTATTTTAGAATATGAAGGTTTTTTTTTTTTAATTTGTAGCGTAATTTATTCGATTTAAAACATTTTGATTGAATTCCTGGTGTACTCTTCTATCCTTGATCGAACTTGACAGAAAAAAAATGCAAGTTGTTACTGATTGTGACCCGTAATCAAACGGCTCGAAATACGTAGTAGCAGTTAGACATAAACTAATATCGTCCGCGTGGTTTTAATGACTCTTATCCCTGTAAAATTATAAGAACAGGGGAGTGCATACGAGATGTGGCTATTCCATAACGAGACTGACATTGCAAAACATTTTATTTTGATTTCATACATATTTACATATTATCATCTTCAATATACACTCCTCTTCTATCCTTACAATGCTCATTGAGAATCTTCCATTGTTCGAAACAGTGCTGGAAGTGTTCCTTCAGGGCACGTGCCGCTTTCTCTTTCAAGGCATCAACGGAATCAAATCTTGTTTCTTTTAATGCGGATTTCTCCTTAGGAAACAGACAGAAGTCGCACAGCTCAAGATCCGATGAATAAGGAGGTTGGTCTAACACTGGGATGCTGTGCTTGGCTAGAAACCTCTTGACAGACAATGTGGAATGAGCCAGCACATTGTCTTGGAGGAAAATTTTGCCGAACGGATTCTTTGTCAATTCCTACAGTCTCAACTATCGCATGAATACTTAACCGAAGGTCAGATCAAACCGGATTGCTGATGTCCAATATTGTCATCCGCTTTTGAGGTGGGAGGGCGACCCGGGAATCCTCTTCAACGTCTTCTCAACCATCTTTAAAACGTTGAAACCACTCGAATACATTCGTTTTCATACACGCCTTTCAATAAATTATAATTTTCAAGAGCGGTTTTTTCAAGTTTCGTGTGAAATTTCACTTATCCTTTTTTCCGGAAAAACAAAAAGAATAACTATAATGCGAACGAAGGCTATAGCAATACGGATTCGTTTACAGAAGCGAGAGGCACTGCATTCAAAAGAGATGGCTTCAAGCTAAACAGCTGTCTGTCTCTCGGGCGTTTGGCGCATGCGTACTTCTTCTGTAGCAGCGGTAGTCTCGTCATTTAATATTTACACTTCGTAATATCTCATTTACAATTATGTTAGACCGGTACCGTACATCCTCACTTGTTGACAAGATTAAGAATATAAAATAATATGAGATCAAAGAGCAAAATCTGAAAAGATAATGATTTCAAAAATAGGTATCAAAATCACAAATCACGATATTTGACTCAGTTAGCAGCTTTCTTTGCCACGTTTGCATTTATTTTTGATCGCCTCCGCTCTGACGTAGTTGAATAATATTTTATTATAATTAACGCAAATACTAATGTTTATACTTTGAAACTGGATAGGTATGCATTTAAATTAAAAGTTAAGTGTTTTCAAATAAATATATACAATCACTCTCAAACTTAAATCATTCTCCATACCAATAATTACAACCAGCACAATTAATTCTTACTTGAAATTTAACCCACTTTCTTCATCAGACAGTGAATTCGTGAATATTTAAAATCGCTGGTAGACGGGACTTCCATAAAATATCTTCGATAACTCAAATCGAATTTTTTTCGCAAACTCTAAGAAGTAAATTATACACATTATTTTTGTAATGCATACTTATAATAAAGGAATAACAGCAGATCAGGAAAAGTTATGCAATTCTGAAGTGGAGTTTGACAGGATCCTATATTCAAGGAAGTCAATAAATCTAGGTCAGTTTATCTCATTAATGCAGTCTTTCACGAGATCCTATAAGAGTATTTAAAAGTTTATGCTTTCCTAATATTTGAGCTAACAAAGAAATGGCAGATCGATATTTTAAACGTAATCATCCGGGACAAAAGAAAAAGACAAAACTTTCTTTTTAAATTAATATCATACAAAGTAAAGAGAAATGTCATGATAATTGAAAATAACGAATAAATTACATTAATTTGAAACTGAGCGCATCACGTATGGTTTAGAATAAAGAAGTTCCTTGCATGCAGTTGATTTTTACATAAATATTAAAGTAAGTAAAATTATTTGCTAAATGATAACAAACGTGATCATTGAAACCCCTTTATCAAATTGTAACTATTTAACACATGATAATCATGGAAAATTTTTAGAAGAGTTTTGAGAATGAGTGAAAGCTTTGGTGAAGAATGATTACTAAATCTAAGATAGCTAAGGGAACTAATCTAAGATTATCTAACTCTAATTCCAAAAAAATAAAGATCTTAAAAATTGTAGCAAGGTAATGAATAGAAAACTTTTTTAGTTGTGATTTCAAATAATATTAAAATAAGAAAGTTTACTTTTTATAATGAATTAAAATTTAATCCTTTTAGTTATTAGTTAAAAATGTTTGACAACTGGATTCAAAACATGAAAAATTAATTTATCGCAAATGTAGCCCCCAAAAATTAGTTGTAGGGAAGTACTCGAGGGAACCCCGTCATAGATTTGAATAGGAAAAATCCCATCCAAAAGCATTTCATTTTTACGTACCATCGGTTTTATTCCAAAAATTTAATCTTATAGCAAACACTTTTTTATTCTATGTTTTATCCACACATGTAATCTAAAGTTGTTTATTTTACTCCATAAAATGGACTTTTTCACCTCGTGTCTGTCACACTATGTCCTAAGAGGACTCAATGCCAAAAATCTGAAACAATCTACCGACCAACTTCATCTCCATACTATTGCAGGTAATAAAACGCCAAAATCAGAGTCTAATAACCTTCCGTCCTTTTGCCGAGTGTCGAATCGCGCACGTCCGAAATTATTCGTTCTAATGGTGGAAAGTGATCGCAGTGGTCAAAAACACTTAAATCGAAATGCCTAATGGAGTGTGTCGTTCAACCTGCTCTGAAGGACGACCAGTCCTTTAGATGGGGGAGAAACATGAGCAATCGGGTAACTGACCTTCGACGACTAAAAATGTCCATCTGAGAGAGAATTTACGGTAAATGAGATGTCATTATTTTTGACAATATACCAATCTATTTCTTAAATGTTCGTGTTTTTCAGTTACACTCTATTAGGTAGGTAGGTCACCAGTTCTGTTTATTGTGTAACTTTTATGACATCACTGCGTACAACCTACAGAAAATAAGCTAAAAGGTTTCATGCTTGTACTTTGAACAGTTTTACTTCCATCATGGGGAAAGACTTCATACTAATTTACATAAACACACACTTTTATAGAAATTTAAGGCTAATTTGCTTTTTGTTTATTATTAGGAGAGCACTTTATCAAAGATGTCTTTAACTCATCAAGTTAAAAAACAAGTATTGTTGCTATTTATCCGGTGAATGTTTAAAGAGGGCCCATTCGTATGAGTTGGAATCATTTTATCGGATAAGAATCCCGAAATTTCATACGAATTCTTTTATGTGCCGGAGATACCAAAACAAAACTGTTTTTCAGAGGGTATTTGAAAACAGCTCGAATATTCATAGAATAGTCGAATAAGCATTTATTTCTCGTTTATACGAAATAAATAAATTTTTATATTCACATATTAAGTACAACACAATATTCCCCATTTCAGGTAAAAAAAAAATTGAATTTATGCTCCTCGCGAGGTTCTTTTATCCATTAAACACGTCATTTGCGAATTGAAGTAATTAATAGTGTTTTAATAAATGGCAACGACAGTTCTCGATATCTCGAAATTCGAATAAATGAATATGATGAAAGGTTTTCTCTAAATTATCAGTCTAATATTTTATTTGTGGTCTTTACCATCATTTTTAAACTTCAGTACCTCATTATTTCAAACTTTTGAATTTTGAATCACCGCCACGTTTGATTGATTGTTTATTAACATCCCACTTAGAAGCAATACGAGGACTATCGTCGACGGCCACATTGAACGAGCGCCAGATCCACTACACAATAAATCTTTAGTGCCATCAGGATTCGAACCCACGCACCGATAGAAACAAGCTCGCGACCGCGGCGATTTGAAAAGATGCAAAGCGTTACGAAAGCAGAATTCATATCTGAATACATTTTTCAAGGAAAAGATTAAAAGAATAGAGATAAAATTAAATAATTATTCACGTACTTCTTTAAGGGAGACACAGCATTTTAATTATTTATTGAATTTATTGCAAAGTTTGCCTATTTTTTTTACTTATTGAACAATAAAGTTTTAATGAAGCTGTGATGAATTGGATGTTTAAGCTTCAAGCATTCAATTCATCACATTTTCATTTTTTATTCTACAATTTAATTCATGAAATAACACATCGTTCAATAACTCCCGAATCTAACATTGAAAACAACATTTTTTTTTGCAAATTTTTTTTTTATTCATCAACATAACACCTTTTGTTAATCACCTTTTAGGGTGATACAATCGTTCCAAAGCTTTTCCAAATCTTTTTTTTTTTTTTTTTTTCGCAAGAAATCTTTTTTGTTGCGAGTAAATAGCGATAAACAGCTTTCTGAATCATCGACTCGTTGCTGTTTTTGTTCCATCGAAAGCAATCGCGGCGCCCACTTGGAAAAAACCTTTTTCACTTCACTTCAAAAAACCTTTTTCCTGGTCCGATCGACTTAAAATTTTGACACGTTTCAAGCAAAGGTTAGTACTCTAGAAAGACCTGGTTACTGGTTTACTACGAGCGCCATCTCTGGGCTAGTCTCGGGAGTTATTGATCGATGTGTTAATCCATTATATTTTAACTGAAACTTGTATTTTTTCGCATTAAGTGTATACGTATATATATATATACGTGTGTGAGTGAGAGAGTGAGTGAGTGAGTCAGTCAGTCATAACACATTTAGTTTGCATTCTTTGGTAAGACAACAGTAATAAATAAGAAGGAATGTGTGAGTAGCAATAGAGGATATACGAAATATAAGTTCTGTAAGGAGGAATTTTAAAATAGTTCTCCTTTAAAGAGAATGTTAATGGCTTTTAATTCAAAATCTATGCTTTAACATACATTTTAGGTAAGTATACCGAAAATTCAAAAATGTTTATCTTCATCTAAAACAAAAGGTTAAATCATTTGCGCAGTATTGTTGTATTACATGACAAGAAATGATTTAAAATACTTGTATCGTATCACCATATTTCCATTATTTATATTGCCAACTGATATTAAAAGATATGAAAGGTCAAAAATATCATGATAGAAAAACAATAATTGAAAAATCTAAATGTAATTAATTTCAGTTGAATCTCGTTTAGTTATTTTTTCAAAAAGTAAACTCAGTGGGAAAAAATGTCTCAAATTTTAGTTCCTTCTTTCAAAGGCTGTCAAAGCCTGAGATTACATAAAAAAAAGCAAGCGATGCAAAAAGCAAAGCCTTTTTTTCCCTACAACTGATTCTTCAAGTTAAGTAACGAGTCTTTTATGGAAATGAAATCAGATAACCGCAATATGTTTATGGCTTAGTTTTATGACCAACGGCTTGTGAAATGAAAGAGATGAACGCAATATCTATTGCCCCAATGAGTGCAATAGTGGGGTTACAATACGACAAATATTTTACTAATAGAAAAATCGAAAATTTTACACATTGTGTGCGAGAGTGTGTGTTTGAAACGCATTAGTATTACTAGGGCCAATGCTAATCATTATCGGATCACAATTTATTTGAAAAATTCAAATTGGTAACTTTATTATTATTAACTTTTTTTTCTGTTTTTATATTCCTTTCTGTCTGCTGGAATCTAAAATAAATGCTTGCACTTTTTGTATATTTTCCAATTCTGGGGCTTTCCAAATTTTGTTATAAAGTAACGGTGAATGGGACGTGGTGGATTCATAAAATCTCTTTTGTTTAATCACTCATTTTAGTCCAAAGCCTGAAACGGCAATTTAATATACTTTATATCCTTTCTTTATTTTTCTATTTTCCTAAAAAGTTCTAATTTTCAAATAGTATTTTATTTTTTTTTACTTTCTTATTCTTATGATTTGTATGCTCATTATTGATTCGAGATTACTCTATATGTGTATATTGATTAAATAAGTATCATTAATTCTAATTGTTTTAAAGCATACAATATTTATGACAAATTTTATAGATGTTTTCTTTATTTATATATATATATATATATAAAATTTTTGAAAGAAAAAAATTAAAAGTATCAATGATAAAAAAAAAATTGCCTTTCTTATATTATATATTGTTCTATATTTTTTTTTATCTATCTTTTAACTCAACATGTCATTCTGCTTCGATTTATGATATATAATATATATAATATATATATATATAGTATATATATATATATATATATATATATATATATATATATATACAAAGTTGTACAAAGAAAAACGAAGATTGATAGGGAAATAAAAATATGAGAAAGAGATCAACATTTGAAACTTATTTTAAGCGTAGATCATTTCATTTAATATAAAATGTATAAACATTATTCGAGCTGTAATTGTTTAAAACTGAAAACCAAGAGTTTTTATACTGGTAAGAACTTTCAATCGAAAAAAATATATACTTTTGTCAACCATCGTGCATCAAGTTTAAATATAAAAAACTTTAAATATAATAAAGTCCTTTCAAATGAAATCATATGGATATCAATACCTGAAATTATTTTAATTGATATTTTAAGCTTCAACTAAATATTTTGAACGCGAGTATTATACAGATATTTGCTCTTTTTGCCATTTATCTTGGTTTGCCTTTTTCTTATTGAAGCAAAAGAAATCTTCCGGGGAAAAAATTATTTAAATATTTTATTTTGACATTAAATTTTTTTTTAATTTTAATATTTTATTTTATTTTATTTACAACTAAATCTTTAAAATACTTTAAGCTCAAACACTTACTGTATTAATACATTTAAATATATTATCAAATTGCTAGATGACATGAATATGAATTCTTATTCATTGAGTAATTAATATTATCATCTACAAATTCATTCCGCACTAAATTGATTTAATGTGATTTAAAACTGAATTCCTTAGGCATTTGCTGCTCTTAACCTAGGAAAGCATTTTATAAATTTTAACTTTGTTGTTTCTATTTAAAAATTAATTTATTCGTAGATTTCAATGAATAACATAAAAAATAAAAAATAACTACTTGAAAGAAAACGATTTAAAAAACTCAAAACGCATGTACCTTCGAATTTGTTCAATTCGTGAATTACAGAGATTACATGAAATTGTATGTGTGAATATTTTTTTTTTGTCAAATGGGATAATTCTACACTAGAAAATGATGAAATGAAATGCATTGTTAAAAAGGAATTTTTTTAAAAGAGAATTAGAAATTGAGAATGGTTCAAATTCGACAACAAGCCTGCCACATCTTTTACCGACACAAATATACCGAAACTTTCAACTTCTTCAATCACAATAACTGGATACTTAAAGAGTAAAGATTTGCGCAAATTCTCTTTTTTCCTCCTTTAAAAAAAAGCCCTTCAACGGAATGAGTATCCAAGCTCTCCGAAAAAAACTCCTTATTTCTGAACAACCTCTTTACGCTGGCAGAATGAACACTTCCAAGAAAACATCTGCTTTGTCGAGCGAGAACCCCTTCGAGGAGTCTCAAAAATTCGTTACGCGGAATTCTGAAGAAGCCGTCCCCTGGAAAGAACAATACCGGTTGACGGAATCTCAAAGTAAGCACAATGTGTGCGAAGCATTCACCGTTACTTTTCAACGTACTCGCGAGAAACAAGTTATTTGCCTCCAAAGAATGTCTTCTACGCAGAGGGGATTCAGCGAATTTCCTTTTTTTTTTTACCGCGATTGACGGGACTCTGAGCCAAGAATCCATTGTCTTCAGCTGTCAGCTTGCGTAACGCGTGTGCTAAGACCCCTGGAGGCCTTTTCTTCGTACCTTTTTTTTCCCCACTTATTTTCTGCCATTTATCTATAAGGGAGAGAACACAGTGCTAATTATCGTAAGTGTAACTAACATAACGGTTCAACACTCCAATGCAACGTAGTGGAAATTCATGGTGTACAACAATAATGTCATGATTTCGCGTGTGTGATCAGCGAATGCTTGTTTCCATTCCTCTTTCAATGAGTTAATCTGGTTCTATACATCTGTTTTCTGATGAGTGAAGAGGTGTTTTATTTCTTACAAATGATGTGCCGGTTTCCTACCCCCCCCCCTTCTTTATCTACAGAGAGTTTTAGAATCAATGTCACAGATTTAGACATGTTGAATTACATGGACTTAATGTGATCCCTTTTAAATATCTTTATCTCTTTCTTCACATTAGTAAAATGAAAAGATTAGCATTCCTTGATCAATAATCACGTCTTGATTTTTGAAAACAGTAACATTTTTGAATGGTCAAGAACGATTGTCTGAAGATGTTAAGTTTGATATAGTAGTGGGTATATTTTTTACACAGTGATTATTACATACTCAAATAAAACAATATTTGTAGCAGAACTCCGTTGACACCCGGTTCAGTAACAAATGAATCAGCTTTACACGCGGTTTTACAACAACTGTTCCTACGACAAGCATTCGCTTGTGATAGCTCTGTTAGAGGTGATAATTTTTGTTCTTATAAAATTTTTCTTTCTGTTGTATACATAGGAATTCCAATTTCTCGGTGCGTTCCAAATTTGGATTTTTATGTGTAAGAATTATTTTCAAGATTTCGCGGTCAGTTGGATTACCTGTAAGTACAACCGTTTTTTATCGGGTAAATTTTAAGAGTTATAAAAAAAATTCTAGCATAAGCAATTTCGACAGTAATTGAAAATAATTTCTAAAAAGTGTAAACGTAAGGATTAAGCGATTAAGGAAAAAGTTAATACCATCGAATGAATTCGAAACGGGGCAAGACGAGCAGAAATTGCCAGTGAATGAGGAAAAATAGAGTTTGTCTGAGTCTACACTGCGTGCATGGGTAAGAAAAATAGGAAAAACGTCAGTTTGTTGACAATGGGGATAGAAGGGTCAGAAAACGGTCGCGGTTACGACTGTGGAAAATGCCAATTTTGGTAAATGTCTAATTTTTTCCCCCGTCCATTTTGCATTAACACTGTAATTCGAGGTAGACCTAACCAGTTGTTTAGTAGCCATACATCAGATTGTTTGAATGCTTGCAGCGCATTTAATAAATGTTTGTAAATTTGTGATTTTTATTTACTTGAACGTGATGCCTTTACTAGCGTTTGTTTTCAACTATACAAAATTTCTTTTTCCTCACCTATTTGCTCTTTCTTAGTGCACAAAGAAATCCAGAAAAACTGAATTGTTTCGGATTATTGCTCACAAGCTATTTCATATAACGATTTTTCCTTTCCTTTTTTAAAGAAAAAATGCCGTATGGTTCATGCAATATGTAATAGGTTTGTACAAACGTCATTGTATTATTAATATAAGAACATAATTTATTATTAACTCACAATATGCAAAAGAACTAATTGCACTTTAAAATGTTGTGTTAAATAAAATAATTTTTCTGACTTCTATTAAAAAAAATTAAATAGTGACAATTTTATTCAATTCATTTTTTGTGCTAATTTCATATCATCAAATGCTGCAAGCACATTTAATTTTAGAATCAGTATAATGAGATAAGCGTACGCGGTCACATTATTTTTTTTAAAGAAATATCAGGCGGGAAATTGCTTGTTGAGATTTTCATCGCAGTCTACAAGTTAATGTCTTTCAAAGAGCATCGATATTTACTTTTGTTGTAATCTTCTGACTTACATACCATGTGTTATGAATGCATCCTTCATGCTTAAAGAAAAAAAACTGAATGGATATTTTAGAATTCGTACCTGAATCCGAGGATCCGAATATTTCCTTAAATTCATTTTCACTCATTTGAATATTAAGATGTATACTATCATCTTTTTCAATGTTTTCCATTATAGAATTAATGTCCTCTCCACACTCAAAATCGTCCTCGCTGCTTTCCATACAGTCGCCGATGCAGCACGTTGTACAAGTACGCACTTCGGCTTATGCGTGGGATTTGAATTTTGGATAGAGTTTTAAAGGAACAAAAAAAAATGCATATTCGAATTACATTCTGAAATATGCAGTACATAAGGAATGTAAATTCTGAGAGTGTTTATACAATATTAATGTGTGTTAGAAGGATTTGACGAAGTAAGAGTCTTGGAAAAATTGAAATTACGTAACGAATAAAATGCGTAATTTTAATTTCGAGTACCAAACGTTAATTTCCGTAACAGAATCCTCAATTTAATATTGCTGAATTATAAAATAAATTTCACAAAGGTACATTTCATAATGGCTTCATGATTTTATATGATTACACTATAAGACTTTATGCAACATCAAGTAGTTTTAACTAAACAGTAACTCGTTGAAGATCAGGAGATGCTTCTCCTAAAAAAATTTAATGTTATAATATTTTAAATAAACTTGAACTTGCGATTAAATAGTAACACTTAGAGGTACCGGATTTTTTCCCCTTATTTATTTTCTGAAGACGTGTATAACACACGTGTACAACATTTAGAATAAATCTGCGAATAAAAACTTTTCGGGATAGCAGCACTACATAAAAGCCACTTTTTTTCCCGATAGTTGCATAACAGTATATATATATATTAAGCTAACCGTTATTATTTCTGCGGCAAAATAAAATAAATCTTAACGTTATGATTTTTCTTAACACTGATATACTTCAGTTAGGCGACCATAATTCAAACTGAAACTATTGTGAATCGGTTGGAAGAAATCAAATTAGATTAAACAAGTCGCGTGCATTTAACACATCATTCCGAAAAGTGGTTCAGAAACGTTTTTTTTTTTCTTTTGAGAGAAATCAAAAGGCCCTTGGGCAACTAAAAAGTAACCATATAAATGCACCAAAAAAGGGAAATCATGAAAACAATACATAATACAGTTACTCTAAGATTCAGAGGTTATACTAAATTCTAATACTATATTTAAGGTGCACATTGTGGCACAGTTGATTATCAGTAACTGAAACGAGAAATATGACTTTGAATAAGCACCGATTATATTATATACAAATATGTCTTTAAGTATGCATCTCTTTCAATTGGAATGACTCAAAACGTGTTTCACGCAATTTTCAAACACTAGTTCGGTAACAATGCGCTGAAATTCGTGATTTCTAAAGAATAATTGCATAAATTCAATACATAGGCTGTATACAAAAGAATACGCCAAATTTGTAGGTCTACAATTACAAAATTAAGGAATTTATAGACTTTATGAATAAATAAAATTGAAAATGATACTTAATATTTTTTTGAATTATGAATATTGGTTGTGACCATATGCGGAAGCATAAATAATATCCAGTGGTGTGATTTGGTCGTAGATCACATGACTTAATCAGCGGCCTCCATGAATTCAAGATTAAATTCCAAGCATTTTTTGGGGGGTAGGGGGTAGGAGAGAGAGAGAAATAAAGCGTTTTTTTTCTTCTATTTCCGGCAAACATTGTCGAACAGAAAACCATTCAAACGGTATCACCGAATATTCTGAAAAAGTGTGAGTTCTGATAATCGAGTGAATATCCTTCCATGTTTCGAGTGGTCACAATGACTATTTAAAATTTCATAAACTGTAAATATTCTTTTGTAAATACCCTGTGTTTTAAAAACCACCTATAATTTACACTCAAATAACTAGTTATTCTCGAAACAGTATGAAATTATAGTATAATTGCTTCGATTCACTGCAGACGGTTCAGAAATTAGTATTACGTTGAAACAGGTTATTCATAAATGTATTTGATAAAATGAAAAGAATACGTCATACGTTAATGGCGGAGAGATAATTGGCGTAACTATCGAATGTTATTTTTAACCGCATATTATACAGCAAGATACAGGTGGTCAAATTTCCAAGTTAAAAAAAAAGGACCTTCACTTGTAATTATTCAAGTAATCTCAAGGAAAAAATAACTAAGAAAAAAGGATTGAAAGTTGCATAAGGAATTTTTATTCACGAAATGTTGCAATAAAACGAGTTTTCTATCCAATCTTGTTTTGCGAGTCCATTTCCATTCACTTGATGAATAGGCAATGTTGAAGTGTGTCGAATATTACACGTTTGTTTCTCATAAATTCAAAAGTTTCCAACATTGAAAAATATTCTTAAGAAAAATCAAGAGTATAAGAAATTTCAAAAATAAATATTTCATACATCAGTTTTGATATTTATTTTAAGAAATTATTCAGTTCAAATTAATGCCGTTACTTTAAAATCTGCCTCGCATTTTAAAACAAGGATATAAAATTGGCAAAATACTCTTAGAAGCTTGGAAAAATGTTGCTTTTCCGGTTTACCCCCTCCCCCTTTTATTTAAGATGTATAAAAATATTGTTTTAATTACAGCTCTAAAAATTTTATTTTGAATCAAATTTCCTTATTACCCGATCTATCTTAAAAATAACGTTATGATTAAATACCTTAAGCACTTTTTTGAAAAAAATACAAAATGAAATTTTTTTAATGTAACTTAAAAGTAATTTAGTATTTCATTCAAAATATAGAATTGTGTTTTTACTCTTAAACGCATAATTTCCCATGCTAAACAACGATGCTTTAAATAAAAACGTATTCGTAATTTCCGTAGTTTTATCTCTATATCTAGCATCTTGTTCCATATATATTGTTGAAAAATTTCGAAGCCATAGCTTTGTTATATTATTTTTCACGGTAAGAATTTGCACAAAAAGCTTTATTGAGAAAATGAAAAACTTATTACTATATTAAATTTTTACACTCAAGTTGAATAATTCCAAGTGAAAGCTACATATAATATTGTAATGAAGATTAAAAAGTTTGATAAAAAAATTTCATAAACTACCGTAGGGAAAACTGTAAAATATTGATTTTCTACTCTTTTATCTTTTGCAAAGAAAGACTATTCTTACGAAAGCAAAATGTACAAAACACCAATCACGTGCTTCACTTGATCACTTTTTTTCTTTATTTTATCAATCGTCCAATTTTTGCATATTTGACGAAACGTCACTGATTCGATAAAAAAAAAAAAAAAAAGAGTGGGAAAAAAAAAGAAAATGAAGCATTCAAGAACTCGTTTGGCTTTAAAAACGAGGCAAGTCAAGTTGTATTACTACTGATGACTCAACACTAAAGCTGAATATAAATGAGGGGGGAAGTGCAATTTTGGCGCTTTTAATCTTGTTGAGAAATCGGAATGCTTAGAAAGAGGAATTTTTAAGAGAAAAGAATTTAGACAAAGAATTCTCACGCGATCTACAAGTCAATTCATCATACTACTATAAATATATGTACAGTTTTAAAAGTTTTGGGAAACATGCGCTATTTGCCTTTTGGACATTCTTATTTCGAATACAAAATAAAAGGAATTATTAAACAATTATATCGCGCACATTTTTCGAATTTACTTCAGGCTCGAAAAAATTAAACTAAAAAAATTGTATGAAAGTACGTCGTTTAGTAAATTAATAAAGCAAGAAGTAGGGTCTACAGAATTTTTTTGCATTATGTGCAGATATTTATTAAAATCTAATACCTAATGAATATTTAGGTTGATATTGAGATATTTTGCAGTTAGTAACAATGAATAATGAAAAATATCAATTATCGTATTGTCACGTTATATCAAGAAATGAGTGCATAAAACATGCTAAACTCATAACTATCAATCCCTTTAAAAACCAACCAAAACCAAACTAAACAAAAATGTGAATTTTTTCTTGTGACGTCTGTCCTTCATTATCCAGCTCTTGTGCCATATTTCAATCTAAAATGTTATTAAAAACTCCCAAAATCCAGTTGAAAACACCAAGAACAAAACAGATTTTTTTACTATCACTGTAAAATATCTAATGTCGCTCTCTTTAGAACCTCAACCAAACTTATAACCTTTATTTATGATTTAAATAAAAAATCCTATATTACCAGTTCATTTGTTCTTAATTTCGCGACAATTTCTTTCGATCTAAGTGCAATTTTCCTCAAGTATGACCCCAAGCATTTCAGTCTCGGAATCTTATAAGCAAGATTAAATGTCCAGAAGACATTCGCACGCAACAACGTCATATATATTATTCATATACAGTCTTTACATCTATGTGAAAAGTTGTATTCTTTCTTATGATATTTCCTGTTCAATAAAGAGAAAAATGTCGACTTATTATAATTTGTGACGCAAAAGACTTTCTCTCTCTAAGACTTTCATTAGGCGCACGAAGCACAAATAAATATTTCCCCGTAATTGTAAATATTATAATTTAGTGTACAACTTTCACAATGTGTAATAGTGAAGAAAGTGTCCAAGGAGCCCTTCTAACTTGTTCCCAATTCAGTAATCACGCGCTCACTTCACGGCGCATTCTTTGTCCGTGATGTTATTTCACAAAAGAAAAAGAAAAGCAAGAGTGAAACGAGTGGAAGTGAGTGAAAATGAAATGGGGTCGCCTAAACCAGATGACCACTGGCCTCAGGTGGCCGTGTGAAAACAGTACTCCCAATTCTTCTGTGAAAGGATTATGAGAGCGTTCGTGATCGGTGCAGATAACTGGTCTTATTGTTGTTGGCTTTAATTGCTTCAGGAAATGGGTCTTCGGAATGGTGGAGGTATTTCTGAGGATTTTTTTTAATGTATCCATCTTAAGGTGATTGAGACGGCTTTGATATGAAAAATGATTTTATTTTATACCAAGTTTATAAGTAAGCCTCCCTCTCTCAAACTAAAAGTAATCGATAACATACATTTTAACAATGTGAAATATTTATCAGTATATTTATGTATTTATTTGTGCAAAGAAATCACATTTATAAGCAGAAATCACCAAGTATAATTGATAAATTTATCTGTATTTAGATTTGTAAGTTAAGTGTTTACCTCTAAGCAAAACTTTTATAAAATCGCACTGAATTTATAACTTTTCAAATTTGCTGAGTACTTATCAAAGTAACATCCGAAACAAAGAACATTATTATAATTTTGAAAATGAAATTTAATAAAATTGAAAAAACTTAAACTTCACGATTTATCCCCATATACTTATACAAATACCGTACAATACTTGGAATTTATGAGAGATTATTAAAAAAATTATGTTCACTGTATAGAAAATAATCAAATTTCATAATTAGCAAAATATCACCTCTATGGATAAAACAGACTTTCAAAAAGTGTACCAGAATCCTAAAAATCACATATTAAGATTAACGTGAATACAGATATTTTTCTCTAAGCACGTGTGTCTACAGTCTTAAAATTAAATTTTCAATCGTCCTGGTTATCGAATTTTCAATCATAATACAGAGATGCATCCTCTACTTTCTAACAGCAATTTTTTTTTAAAAATGAAACATTTCGATCTCATATACCTGTAAAGAAATCACCATATTTTAAAGAGCATAAGGAAGCCAGATTTGCGAAAAATCTGGATGTTTCTTTTCCACGGATAATATTTATAAATATTAACAAACTGCTCAATTCTTCGATACTCAAATCACTTTCAAAACAACAAACGGATATCCAACAGCCATGTATCAGATGACAGAAATAAAGGTATTAATGGTTTCTACGATGATTACTATATATATATATATTATAACTTTTAGGGCCAGTTCCTCACCCTAAAAGAAGATTCAACGGAATCAAGCCAAAGTAGCAGTTTGTGAGTCTTCTTTTTTCTTCAACAACTTCAAAGTTTCTTTACAGTATTTTTTTTTTCATCCATTTCAATAATATGAGAAGCCTAGTTCATTCATTTTACTTTAATACATTTGATGATATCAGGCTCATTAAAAATTCTATAAATTTCGAAATTCAAACATCTTCGCCATACATACATATATATATACAACAACCTAAAGAGGTACAGTATCTAAACAATGACCAAAATATTGAAAACATCTCATTGCCTTTTCAATGAAAGACTTTTCTAAATATATGTACAAAACTTCATAGCTCTCTACCTGAGTTTTTTTTTTTTTTTTTTTTTTTTAAATCTCTTCATCTACATATTAAATCATTTCTTTCAGTTTCCAAACTTTTATTTGCTTTTTTTTTCAGCTTTTTATTTTTCCCAACATCGTGAATTTAAAATGCAAAGACACCTTTTTTTTTTTTTTTTTTTTTTTTGTTATAAATGCAAAATTTTGAAATTTGTTCAAGTTTTTCTTGTATATTATGTCTAATAATTCTGTGCTTGGAAAAACGATTTTGTTCAATAATTGCTTATAAAAAATCCATAAAATTGGATATAACTGTTTTTTTACTGTTTTTCGTAATGTCTTATGAAAACTATTTTGAAAGAATGTGAATAACACTAGCACAACTCATCCCCTCTACAGAAGTGTAAGATACACTTCTAAGAAATAGAGAAATGAAATGTTAAAAATTGTTAGAATTATAAGTTGGAGGAAATTTAAAATAATGATCTATTTTGAAAACAAAAATAAAATTTAAATAATTGTTTCTTTGAATATAAGGTTTTTCTTCTGAAATGTTTACTTTGCGCATATTCAAATCAGGTGAATGTAAATTTTTTCTTATATCTAATATAATTTTAAAACAGGGAGGAATTAAAAACCTTTTAAAAGTCTGTATATTTGACATTTTCTAAATTTTATCAAATAACCGGGACAAAATGACAAACCAACCAGAACCCTATTGGGACAATCCCGGTCAAACTGAGGCTTCTGGTAAACACGATAAAAGTATAATTACAAATAAATATTCTTTTTTTTTTTTCATAAAGACAAATATTTTCTTTTTTCCAACAGTTATGCTTATACTTCTCTAATTGCTCACTAACTGTACAAAAAATGTTTACGTACCATTTCATCTTAAATAAAAAAAATTTCTTGGTCACACACCAGCGGACTCGCGTTGCCCGAGGGGCCAGGAGCGAAGGCTCAAGTGGAACAGTTGATCTGCTCGTAGTAAACATATTCTCAAAACTAAATAATAAGAAAATGTTTTGATGAATTCTAATAAATAAATAGTCGTTATTATTTGTTTCAGAGAAGTTCCTTGAACATAATATCAGCAATAGCGTAGAGAGCATATTTATGATCTCCCTTGGTGCAGCCACTTTCATTGCACAATTAAATTACATGCAGTGAAAGCGAAAATGTCTTCAAAAAACGAAGGCATATTCGTCTGTATATCAACTATATAATAGTATAATGATACACTTGCCTACTTCACTTCGCTATTTCATTAAATATATATATATATATTCAGTTGCGTATCTAGGGTTCGGCAGGCAAGGCACGGGCCAATGCCGAAACAAGTTAATAAAAAAAATATGAATTAGTTATTTTTATTTTTAAATCTGTAATAAATATATGCTTATTTTTTAATTATGCCATGTCCTTACTAAAAACATAATTTTTAACACTCACGTGTACATTTGATTTAAAATCTTGTATTTTTAACTATACGCACGGTGGTTTAGTCTAGTTTGCTTAATTTGATGGATTTTTTTTTTTCATCCGTTTGGGTATCAACATTTTAGAATTGATACTTTCCCATTCGTTTTGACATATGTGCTTATTAGAGTGTGTTAAACAATTCCTGTTCCCAAAACCAAATCAAGGAGAGATAAACATAATTTTAAATATTTTAATGGGAGTGCAATTTAAATTCTTGCCCCGTATGCCATTTTATGCTGATACGCCACTGTATACAATAAGTAGCATTAAAAATACCCGAGATTACCAAATGCATTATGTTCCCCATTTCTTACGACATATGTTCAAATAGAAGAAATGGCTGAAAATAAATTTTTGTGCGAAAACACCCCTTTTCGTGATTTAAAATGTTCTGAGATATTTTTTCTCGAAATCATTCTTTTAAACTAGAGTACCGGTAATTAGTTTTTGGCTCCATCATAATATTTTATGATATAAAAATATTAATAATCCTTGAATATATGTTAACTAGCTCTCAATCTATTAAGACAAAATCTCTTTCATGTGTATTTTTTCTGAAGTCATATTGAGTGCCATGACGTTATAGAGTTAATATACGTTTTTCCTAGTGTATCCAAATGCTATAAATCAATTCAAAATAATGTTGTCACCACATAAAACACAGGTTATGTACATACTTTTAATTTTGCATCCTACGTTCTTTATTTATAGCTCAGAGGCAATTGGTTTTTTAAGTGTAATTTTAAAAATCAATATCCAATACGTTTTTGATTATTATGAAAAGATTTAATGCTGAAGATTCGACTTCCATCGAACACATGCAAAAATAATATTGAGATAAATGAGTGCGAGTCGGTTTCAATCTCCATTCAAAATTTCTCTTTTAAGATTCTTTTTCATTCCGGTTGAAAACAGCTTCATCAACTGTTGTATAAAACAACACATATTCAGATGGAAGATGTAGACAGTTAAATAAAGGGAAAATAAGCAGTAGTTATTTATGTATATTTTCTTGATGTATCATCTATATACAGCTAATTTCTTGAGTAAAAGTAATACTAAATAATTTCATTAATCCTAATCTCTAAAAATAACGCTACAAATATTGAAATAATATACTAAAATGTTTTCAAAAATTTTATGTCCTCAATTGATATGCATTTAAAGAAACTCAGATAATTATCTTAATTTTTTCAATTTAATTTTCAAACAAATAAAAAAAAATGAAAAATCTACGACAAAAATGTCAATTAATTAATTCATTAGAGTAATTAAAAATTACTTAAAAATACTAAATAAAATTTAAGCATAAAGGTTTAAAGGCTTTAATTTTTTTTTTTGAGAGAGAGGGAATCTCTCTCTCTCTCTCTATATATATATATATATATATATATGAGAGAGAGAATATATATATATTCTCAGTAAAAAAAATAACTTTTCTTACCCTGTAAGACCTATGCCATCCGGGTCCAACTGTCTGCGCAGTTTCGTAAAACATCCCGCCGTCAATTTACACAATAGAACTCAAAACAAAATCCACAGCAGTGAAAACAAGAAATATAACTGAAGCGAAGAAAGACACCCCACAAAAAAAGTTTCACCACGCCGAATGTCACAACAACGAGAATTTAAAAAATCGCCTGCAGCTACAGGTGTGCAGCAGACGAAAAAGATCACTCCCGTCCTCTCACATCGAACATCCGAATGACTGACTCGCACACAGCATCCGGCAGTGCCTGGAAGGTGCGGACCAATCGGAAGCCGAAGCGGGAGTCACGTGTCGTCTCAGATATGTGCCGTGCAAGGTTCCCGCGCCTTATAAAGTAAGTAAAGTATTCCACCAAGGTCTACCCCATCTCTCTCGCTTTTTCTCGACGCGCAGAGAAGGAAAATAAAGGTGGACAGGTTTGTGTTGGGGTTGGGGTTTTGTTTTTGTTCCTCTTTTTCTTTTTTTTTGCGAGAACGGTTGACAGCGGACATAAAAATTTCGAGACAAACCCTACTGTGGGACTGGCTCTCGCGGTTTTTGTGGTTTCCTGTAGGGTTTGCTAGAAGGCGGTATGATCCTTTGAATTTTGGTGAAAGTTAAAGATGCATTCAAATTGCAAGGGTGTTTTTCGTGGAAATTATGAAAGGGGTATGGGATTTAAAAAAATCTGGACCGCAACAAAAAGATGTGGTGGATGTATCCAAAATAAACATCGTGGGGTAATGCATGTAAAAGGATGTTTATGCAACCTGAAACTATTGCTGAATTCTTATTTCTTTTAAATTAAAGGGACATGGTATCACGTAAACTATTTTTGGAGTATGATATTAAAAAAAAAAAGTGTCTGCATTCACTCTATTTGAACACGTATAAAATATGCATCTCAGAAAAAGAAAAAACTCAATTTCAAACAATCAGTAACTTAAAATTTTAATTTTTTTCTTCAAAATGTTTTAATATTTTAAAATTCCTAAAAGCTTTGATTTTTTTTAAGCAATTTTTTTCTCAATTTATTAGAAGTGTTTAAGTTAAAGTATTTGTTTTTAAAATATAACTATATTTCTCTAAATAATTATTCCATGCACAGAATAACTAACCGTGTTGTGCGAAACAACGAGAATAAATTTTTCGAAACTTTATATTGATCACAGTTTTAGCACTTTAAGAACAAGACCACCGTGAAAAAAAAAATGTGAGAAAAATCGGTTCAAAGGTCAAGAGTGATGAGGGTTTAGTACGCTAAACCTTCATCACCCTTGATTGATTTGGCACATTTTTTATGAAAATTTGAATAACTCCCTAAATAAAGTAGATATAGCTGTAAAATTTTGTAATTATATTTAGAAAAGGCTTAAATCAAAATAAGGTAGTGAGAATATTTCGATATTTTTGTCATTTTTAGGGTCCAGTGTCTCCGTAACATTACATTAGAGCTAGCTGCTAAGTTTCAAGTGTACCGATGGATGTATACTTTTCCTACAATCGAGTTTCTTCCTTGGCTGAACAATTGTAAAAAAATACGTTCCTAGCGATTTCGCTATTTTCCCGAGTTATTTACAAAAAATGTTGATAAAAATGTTCATTTTAAATTAATATTTTACTGGCCGAAGAAAAATTACTTTTTAATTTTAATTCGTTTTTTTTATTCTTTTAACATACCGAAGCGTTGATTATTTAAATTATATACATGTTACTTCCACTTCCCCTTCCACTTCTAATTCTCATTTTATGTAATTATATCTTATTATTATGTTTCTGCTTAATAATGATGAGGTGGTATTTTCAACATAATAGATTCAGGAACAGTGTAACTGTTCTCCATTGCAATCTCTTGGCTCCCTTTAACATGAAATAAAATCTCATAATTTCTCGTGACGAAATCTTGAAGGAAACCAGACCTAAAACACGTGACTTTACTTAACTATCGCTACTCATGAAGCTCGAGACAATGATCTCAATTACAGCGGCCATTACAAAAGTGAGATCAAAGCTCTTTCCCTTTAAGTTAATATTATTTTAATCAGAAAAATCATAAAGTTAAAACAACACTCATGTCGCTTTCAATCCAAAACTTTGTTCATTTTACTTAGTTTAATAGGTAGGCACAGAAAAACTGCGCAATGGGTTTTAGGCGACTGATTTCATAATGTTAAGGATCCTTCACTTGCCTTACAGGAAGCGGCCGCGGCAGCCGAGTGGTCATGGTGGCGAGCTCGCGGCCTTCATGGTTTCAGTCGAGTTCTGATGCCACTTGAGACCCGTCGTGTAATGGAGCTGAAGCACGCTAAATCTGTCGTGGATCAATGTCATCACATTGGGAGGGTGTGGAAGTTTGAAAAGTGTCAACTCATGTCATCAGAAAATACTGTGTCGTGTATTTCTGAGGAAGAGTAGCCATATTCATTACACTCAGAAATTTCTAAGTGAAAGGACTCGTGTTGTCATAAAGAAGTAACTAGGTCTTGACTCTTGGAACGGAGGAATTAGTCTGGCGCTTAGGGTAAAAAATTTGAAGACTCCTGGTCCAGACTATCTGTCAAAGAAAATGGAATTTGCGCATGACATCGAGTAGCTGTTTTTTTTCCCTTGGTGATTTAATTGCGGATCAAAAAGAAACTTTTACCTCAAAAATGAATATATTTCAATTGAATAAAATTTTTCTTTTGTTCAATTGAAATATTCAATTTTTCAGCATATATATATCATTCCTTTTAATCTTTTTTATTTATGCAATTACGCAATTTCTAAAAATACTTAGATCAGCGTGTTTCCCACGTTCTGAATTAATAGGGATATTCCCTACCAGTCCCTCAGACAGCATGTAAAATACCTACAGATCCCTAGATCTATTAACATGTGATCTGTATAATCCTTAACTTCACTGGAGAAACAAACAGGGAAAATTCGCAGGCATTTCTCATCTAATTACCAGACTGAGTGGACGTATGTTGCATCCACCGCTAATTCCGATATATCCCTCCCTATTGCGTGAATTTAAAATAAATTAGTTACTACTCATTTAAAAAATTTCCTCACTGTGCAATATATTGAATATTGGAAACATTGAATTTCTTAGTGGAAATATTTTAAGTTATTATACATATATATATGGAGAGGGAGCAATATATAATAAACTTTATCTCATATTGTAGAAATATGCATTTCTTGAAAGATGCTTCTTATTTATTCTTATGTTTTTAATACAATTATAATTGTATTTTTTTTTAATAAAGCATAGGAATATATGTTTACACCGTTCATTACAACAGCATATTTCTTCTTCCTCTAACCGAAACACCAATGAAGGGGATAAGGGAATTTTATTTTCCTTTCAAATACATTATTTAGAAATAATATATCGAAGACTAATACATTTAAAAAAATATTTGCACATTATCTGATAGTTACTTTATGTCTGGTTCTGATAGTTAATTTATGTCTGTGTACCAAAGAAATTCTGGTGATATTTTTGCCATCTGACGCAGTCATAAGGAAGTAAAAGTGTAATTCAAAGGAGGCTCATTTAAATAAACACTTCCTTTCTTATTGGGAATAGTTTTAGTAGATCGATTTAGATATCTAGTGATGAAAAAAATAAAAGTAATCGCCCAAATGGTTTTTCCAATTCAGCAATTAAAATCAACCAAACAAGGAGGTAAAAAAACGATTCAAAACATTAAAATAATTTATTTTATTTTTATTTTTTTTATTATTATTATTTCCTCCAATATTATTGATGGTTTTATTTCTTCTTCCGCTTTCCTTCTCTTATTTTTATGAATACACAAATTTCCTACTCTTACTATCATTCCTCAAAAATTAGGACTTTCATTTTCACCTACTGAATTTATTTTTTATTCTACTTATTATACATAGATTTATTAAGCATTTCTAGTGATTTTCTTTTATTTACTTATGATTCGTGTAGGACACTTCGAATATTACGTCTATGAATACTGTATCACTGGTAATGATGAATTAATGGGTAAATTCCGGATCTAGAAATTCTTAGATTGGCATAAGGTTTTCAATCTTGGGATTTGTGACATAGTTAATTCACAGATTAATTTTTATGATTTTATTTATACATTTTTAAAGTATAACAATTTGAAATTTGCAAAACGTTTTTATTTTAAGTTGTATAAAATTTCGTTTCGAATTAGTTAGCGAGTATCAAAGAAAATAGCAAAGCAATCATTTTAACGAATTACTATGGTAGCCATTGGTTAGAATTTGAAATAAAGAAAGTATTCACAAAAAATTTCTCTATATTATCTCCTAATCCCCCTTAAATGGATAATGTGTTCTAAAATGTTTTAATAAATGTTAATAAATATTTTAATAATAATGTAATGTATTTTATATTAATAATTAAATAACGCAATTTGTTAATTTTATTTTTATTTTAATTACAATTTCCTTAAAACTAGCACTTATTTCTACTTCAATAGCTCAGTTCAAAAGCTGATGGGATTTTTTTTTTTTTTTACTTTTATTTTCATTTCGAGTAATATATTTTGAATGTGAAATACTAAGATTGTGTCAATCATTTTCACTCAGCGGAAATTTCTTTTTGAGATTTTAAAAGGTATCGCTCCATTCCGGGTCCATAATCACATTATTTATGAATCAAGTAAAATTACGTATTTACGTGACTCAATGTAGAATCCAATGCACAACGATCGATTAAAATAAATTCACGAATATGAAAGGCGCGCCAATCAATAAGACCAAAAGATCATAAGACCTGTGAGTAAAAATGAGTTCCTCCAACTGACGGTAAGTTCTGGATAGAGATGTGACAACCGAACCAAAATAATGTAGCTTATTTTAAAAACATTCGCAAGTAAAATAAAATAAGTTTAAATTATTAAAAGAGGCTGTGGAATCCAAATATACATAATTCGATATAAAAACCAACGTTTTTAAAAACAACGTTTTTAAAAACAACGTTTTTATATGGTGGCAAAGTTTATTAAAGAAAATTATTGAAATATTAGTTAAAACTGTTGGTTATTTTTAACTTTAAAATTTACTTAAAAAAGAGACATTTGTGAGAGTATTAAAAAATTCATAATACTCATAAAATCAAAACATGCATTTGAAAGTTTGTAAGCCATTCTATTAAAAAAAAAATGGGAACCAGAATTCAGAAAAAATTATTGTGATAAGACATGGTGCCAAATATTGGAAACTTTCTTTCTTGCGAATGATTACTGTCTAAAAGTCAGCAACCCTTACTATCTCGGAGATAGTAAAGGGGAAATAGTATCTCCCCTTTGTGAGTAAAATAGTTTTACGAGGCCTCATGTGGTGTGGGGAGTGCCCAGTGTTCCCAGAGGGGGAAAGAAATTTTTTCCTCAATCCTAAAAGCGCCGAGAGGAAAGAATATTTTGACTTATTAAAATTATTGAAATATTAGTTAAAACTTCTCGCAAACGTCTAAATATTGCATTGTTAGGCCAGTACGAACGATTCCCAAAATTTCAAAGCTCTAGCTTGATGGGAAGTTGGTTAAATTAACGATCGAAAATTTGATGACACACACACACACTCACACACACACACACACACACCAAGTGAAATTCAGAAAAACGTTGTAATAAGAATCAAAAATTAACATAAGCTATAGAGCCGACCACTAAAAGTTCAATTACAGAAAGAAGTAACTTTGCCTTCAACTCGCCAGAACCATCGACGCCAAACAAACTCAGCTTCTTGATCCACTTCTTCATTTCGTCCACCTATCAGTTACCGTTATAAAGCTTTCAGCTGTGGCTTTACCAGGCGGTAGCCTCAGTGACACAATCTCAGAAGAGCTTTAGATATTTCAATTAACCCCTACTCTGTGCTAACGCGTTTGGAGTGTATAATTTAGTAAAATTTACTCGAAAATAAAATATGAGATGTTTCTGCACGAAGCAACCCTGTATGGGATCACATATCGAATAGCTTGAAAGCTCTGAAATCATTCGAGATCCGGGACTATCCACGTGCACCAAGATATGATCCTCCAAGATTATCGACGGATATAAGGAAGCATGAATTGAAGAAAATCGTGGTCAAAAAAGAGAAATAATATTGCAGAGGCAATGTTATGTATAGATAGCGAAAACACTTCTCATTGAGACGTGTCGCATATGTAAACTCTTCACATTTCCTGCTGAATCAAACATCATAACATTACTAATATTTGTTGGTTATAAGATTCTAATTAAAAGGGAATGCATTACGCAAAAAAGTATATTAGGGTCAAATTTTGATCTTAACTTCCCTACAATTTATTTTTAAAAAGAAACCGACGTGAAATATTTTATCTTCCTCTAATATTTCTATTATCAGGAATTGTATCAATAGTGTCACTCTGATCGAATTTTAAACAATTCCTAAATAAAAGGTGTTGATTAAAAATCATATTTTAAGGTATTTTAACATTTTTATTGCTATTTTCTGATTAAAAATTAGTTATATAATTAAACTGTACAAAATTTAAAAAAATAATTAAAAAGAAAATCAATTTTCTGAATATAAAATTCTTTCTTTCGAAGATGACAGTTTTTTCCTGATATTTCAGGACAACTGGATATGATTTTTAAGAGATGTAAATTGATGAAACTTTGAAAAAAGGTTCAGTAGTGCTAATAAAAATTAAAAACTTTCAAATACCTTTGAAATTTCATCTTCTTCATTTTTAGACCAGCCAATTGATTTTCAATAATACATTACTTTTGAAAAACGCGTCTATTTTAATACCAATTTGTATTGAGACCTAAATCTAATTTTTTGAGCAACCTTGTCTTTATTTCCCCGGTTATAAATATTTTGACATACATTTTGACTGCAAGAAAGAAAAGAATGTTGTTGCTGAAATCTGCTTTTTTTTTTTTTTTTTCCCTGAAAAAAAATGAAAACATCTTGTGTTTTGCTACTTGTAGGAGCCAAAACAGAATAAAAGATGCTGCCAAGATTGTTGGAACACCTAAATAAAAAGACTCTTGGTCCCTTACCAAGTTTCTTTCTTAGATCAAAAAAGCTGGAAAATTTCTTGAAATAGGAAAAATAGAATATGATATTGTTACGTCCAGTATTATAGGTCTGTTGTTTTCTCAGCCTTTTGGAGTATGAAACTAATTTTGTTCTTTCTGAAAATCACAATATTTTGTCTGTTTTTCCTACTTCAACAATGGTTGATACAAAATCGCCTTTATTTTTCAATCGAATATTTCAGGAATTGTGCTTGAATAAAAACGCAACAGAATTTAAATATGTGATTTATCACTGTGACACATCAGATGTTATAGAGCATAACAAATTAATTAGGTCTACTTGCAATAGACTGTTACGTTGGGTTATGCATGATTTTCTTTTCACTAACCTCGGGGACTGTTATCGATTAGAATAGGATATAATTACAATTTTATCTCAACCAAAATGGAACGAGATTAAAAAAATGCGATAAGATTGAAGTAAACTGAAGTGATTTAGATATGATGATATATGAATGATATAGAACTAATGGGAAATGTAGGGATATAGAGGATAACGACTTGCGGATAGAGAATTGTTATTAAGAGTGAAATTCCTCTGTTAATTTTGTGGACTGAAGAACGTTCCACTAACAATATTACTGTCGAAAAGAGTTGTGGAATTAAGAATGATTTTACTGGTTAGAGATTTCTTATTTAAGAGATTTCTTATTTAAATCATAAACTAAAAGTGTGAGTTGGGTCGAGATTTTAGAGATAACGATTTTAGATATTCTACAGTGATATTTAAAAAAATTCTATTTTGTTCTTGCATGTTTCCAATTGGATTTTTGCAGCTTTGGATTAATATATTAGATTCAGATATGGCACAAGAGCCGAATAATAACGGAAAAAGAGGACCTGGAGACTTTGACCACCCCATTACAACGGCGTAATAAATACTAAAATTCTAAATAAATACTTCTATTCAAAAACAATCAGATAAAAAGGTTATAAAAGGAGACTGATTCATTCAAATGAGTTGCATTCAACTTTTTTTGAAATCCAAACCAAGGAAAAGTATGTGTTGAATTCTCAATAGTAATAAGACACTCCATTGGAGTATAAATTTGGTTCAACAGTTATATAAATTTTCGAGATATAATTTTTAAATCTAAATTTGCTATCTTAAAATCCTATGTTTCTTTTAAAAACAGGAAAAATCATTAAAAATGTTTATATTAATGGTAAATTTCAGGTTTCTTTCCCTGTAATCAAACCTTAATCTCTAGTAATACACTTGTTCCTTACTACGACATATTGTATGTAGGCGAAATATATTTAACTTAATACTTAAGGATCCTCATAAACATATACTAAAATATTCATAGAAATTTATTTTAAACATCTTTGAAAGGTGTTTACAAACTGGAATGATTTTAGCAATACTTCTGATAGGCTTTCCATGGACATAAAATTATAAATGGAAATAGTTTTTGCAGGAAGATCAAACTTTTTACATTCCGAGATAAATCAATGCACCGTAGCCTTGGTCAAAGGTTGAAAAGTTCTCATTTCGTCACTCGGCATTGCCATGTATCTTTTGTTTCGAAAGTATATATATATATATATATATATACAAGTTATAAAAGTGATATCTTCTTTATTGTCGAGACGTCTTAAAGTTGCATAACCATGTTCGAAACGGGGAATCTAGCTGTAACACAAATTTTGAGCTCGTATATATATAAACTCTAAAACTGACCCCAAAAAAATAATTTCCCCCAGTAGTTGCCGTTAAGGGATATACATCTGATTACAGTTAGCGGCGATTTCAAAGTATTTTTTGAACACCTTAATTCACCATGAATGTTCTAAAAATACTTCGAAATAAAAAAATTTAAATGTTCTTCATAAGCGTTTACAAGTACTCACGCTCTTCACTCGGATCAGAGCTATAAAAACGAGTCATTTGATTAAAGAATTGCTTAGCATCACCGCCCTTAGAATTAACCTCGACCTTAGCACCTCATGATTTGGAACCTCCGCCGAATAACGAAAACGGCGCCTGAGAGCCCACTCTCCAAACTTCCACGCCCTCACGACGGGAGAATTTTAAGCTCCCAAAGTTTTAACAATCGTTAAAAGTCTTCAGTGGAATCAGGACTCTAACCCAGGAACTCGAATGAAAAACACCCATTGGCCAGTGCGGCCCCACAGAAACAAGTAACGCTCTGCACCACAATCTCTACGGGCACTGCGCAGCACTTTACACAATTCAGTGCCACACCTCATCAATTTGTATAATGATGCATAATCTCTACTTTTTCTCGCCAAAACCTTTTTCTGACAGTTGCTGCCCACTCCATGGGTGGCAAGTATGTCGCCAGGAATGCAACAAAAAGAGTCTGTGGCGAAGGGCGGACGAGCTATTAGTGATAAATTGGTCCTGTCGAATCGCTCTCCCAGTGCGACGATGAAGACTCTTTTAAAACAAGGAACGAGGCGACATAACAAAGGCGGATCGTTTAGAAGCGACACGTTCGAGCTAATTGTGTTACATCTCACAGCCCATACCTTCCTTTTTTATCTAATATTCACACAGAGTGCAACCGAGAGCTCTGTTTAGTAACAGTACACAGACAAAAGGCATTTGGCATAACACTAGGCTCCTTGTAATTTTGAATAATAATTCTTTTTTTTTTTTTTTTTTTTTTGTATTTTTATGTATGTTATAAATATTTAATGAATAGTTCTTTGTGTGAGAAGTTTCAAACAGTATATGCCTTGAGGGAATTAAAATGCATAGTTGGAAAGAAGTTAAATTTACCTCTGCCATTGCGTAAGCAGGAAATCCCCGAGTGTTTTGTCTACCTTTCATAGAAAGAGAGCATTGAGAGTTTCAGTGAATTATGTCGTATGAAAGTGCTGTTCGAATTCTTAAATAATATTGATTGAAACAACTTTTTGGAATTATCTGCTTGCTTTGGAAGATTTTGCAGTCATTCAATACACGATACAATGAAAATAACAAATTTTGTGCAAAGTTTTGGAAAGAGCAGATATAGCCACCAAAAGTTCTATAACTTTTTTTAAAAAATAATTATTCAATTAAATATTAGAATTCAAGTAAATCATGTAATATTGAAATGGACAATAATATTCTTTTCAAATATTATAATAAAAGTAAACGATAAATTATTAAATTCGATATATTTTGAGCTAAATGTAATTATTGCAGCTGCAAAATGAACTTATTTACAACGTTTTTCTGAATTTCACTTGGTGTGTGTGTGTCATCAAATTTTCTATCGTTAATTTAACCAACTTCCCATCAAGCTAGAGCTTTGAAATTTTGGGAATCGTTGTATTCGCCTAACAATGCAATATTTAGACGTTTGCGACAAGTTTTAACTCATATTTTTTTTTAAATAATGCAGTTTAGCTCAATCACTTGGCGCAATTTGAATAATTGCCAAACTTGGCGAAATTTTTTTTTTTTTTTGGCTGAATGTTAAGTCCGCTTTGCGGACCAATTTAGCAACATTTGGCAAAATACCGCCAAATAATTCCTGTCTCCAAGAGTGGTTTGACTAAACTGTATTCCAACCATTTAATTTACCGGATTAATTAATTTTAGTTAGTTTTAACGTTGTTATGTATTTCACTTGGTGTGTGTCTGTATGTATGTGTATCGGTGTGTCATCAAATTGTCTATTGTTAATTTAACCAACTTCCCATCAAGCTAGAGCTCTGAAATTTCGGGAACCGTTCTTACTTGCCTAACAATGCAATATTTAGATATTTGCGACCAGTTTTAACTAATATTTTAATAATTTTTTTAATAAACTTTGCCACCATATAAAAACGTTGTTTTTAAAACTTTGGTTTTTATTTCGAATTATTTTTATGTTTGTTTTATTTCAATCTGATAAAAAAAATCAAGAGAAGTTTACTATGACATATTTTTAGAAAGTAAACTCATTACTAGTAAAAGCAGGTATCAAATATTTGCTCAAAAACTTTTACGGTAAAATTTCGAAAAGTGATCGGCTACGAAATTTTGTGGTTGTCTAAAACAATAGCCCCTTGAGTGGCAAATAAACCTTTTGGCCACTAAATACTGATCTCAGATCCTCAAATGCTTTTAAAGCCAGAATACTACTCTATGTAACATATGATTAAAAATATTTTAACACTTAATATCTCTAAGAAAAATACGATTTAAATAAAGGATTCCTTTGAATTTTGTTTCACAAAAGAGCCGTATATTTTTCATTTCGATAACGTATCAGTTTTTTTAATATCTTCGAAAATAATTATTCATTTCTTTAGAAAATGTAAATGTAAACTAGCTCGTCGAGAAAGCTTTCCTTCTCTTCTAGTCAAAACCGGATAGCTTACGCAATAGCCTCAAGGGGTGAATGCGATTATGTCATAACAGTCATTAATTCCCGATTTTGATTATATACTTGTGAATAAATAAATTATAAAGTAGGCTTTAACCATGTCCCTCAAATTTCATAATTAGATCGATATATCAGTTCTTAAATTATCAGCACTAAATGAAATGTAACAATACACATGATTTCATTAGGTTAAAATGTTGCTGATTGAATATCCACGTTGTAGAAAATGTCTTCTTGAAGAATACGAAGAAAATCAAAATCGATATTTATTTCACTCTATTTGTTTCAACGGTAAAAAAATGTTATTCTCATTACATACTTATTAAATAATGATTAAAAATATTTTTAAATAAACTTGAATCTTAAGAAAAGGATTTCCCGGATAGAAAAAAAGAATTTTACAAAAACTCATTGAATGATTGCATCATTTTCAAATAATGCGAATAGCGTTGACTAGGCTAGTATTTCGCAAAAAAGTACCGCATGAATTTCTTTAATTAAATATAAAGTTTCGATAGCAAATAAAATATACATGATGTACAAATAAAATATACATGATTTGAAACAAAGTTTGACTCTTAAAAAATAACTATATGTATAAAAGTTAAATAAATGATATTTCTTTATACAAAACGACACTTTTAAGAATCTCTGCTTTAGGATAACATTGTTTTTTAATTGTTGATAGTACACGCAATATAGATGCGAAATATAACCAGCATCAGATTTTAATTTCATTAAAATTCTAAGATCGAATCGAGTAAATTATTTCATTTAAGTAATAAATAATTTTTTTTCGGATTTTTTTTCTTTTACGAGTAAGGGAAGAATGGTTGGAAAATCTCTGCACACTTCTTTAAGCTGTACTTAAGTTAAGATTCGGTTATTTCAGTTCTGTTTTTCGCTAACTGAAAGTATATATTCCAGAGTTTAAACAGTTTGACATTCAATTAGATTTAATATGAAATGGGTTTTTTTTTTGTTAACAAAATTCTGTGGCATAACCAAAGAAAACCTCTGCTAGAGATGAGAATAATAATAGTTAACGAATCTGGGAAGTAAATAGGAAAGCGCTTAAATAAATTTTCGAGTTGGCTAAATTAATACTTTAGAAGGAAGCACATATTAACTCTCCTGCTCACTACATTAACCTCTTCCATCAATTACAACAAAGAATTCCATTATATCTGAAACCTTAAAAAATGTGCATGTTGTTTATTTCTTTTATTTTCACGTGTTATTAGACATGATTAATGGGAAAGATTCGAATATTTATCGAAACATTTTAATCCAACTTGCGAAATCAACTGCTTCGGTGAAGTAGGCTAAAAATGTCTGAATTTAAATAATAGACAAGGAACATCTCCTCTCAACTCATCTCAGGCTGCGTATCACTCACTTCCGATTGTGTGCAACGAATTCAGCTAATCCACGGATTTCCAAAGAACTGAAAATCCATCACCCACGCAAGTCCAACAATAGGGCCATACATCTCGGGCTGTTATACTTGGCACATAAAACAGGCCGGAGATTATTGTTAGAACCGAAGAATTTAGCTCTTAAGATAAACTCTGAGGGCTTCTATTTTAGCAACCTGCAGCTCTCTTCCCCCCATCCCCACCGGATAACAGCAACATGTGTGTGCGCGTGGCTCCTAGAAAATGCGGGTTTAAGTGTTGGTGTGGCACGAGGCTAAGCTGTCAGACAGTGTCACTTGGCACTTCCCGATACCTGGAAGAGCGGTAAATCACAACACCCAACCACGTCACCCACAGCAAGCAGTCTGTCACTCAGGATGAATAAATTATCCGAAACACTTGTCTTAACAAATCAACGGTTCATCCCCCCCCCCTCAACTGGCTTTCTGTGCAAGGCTGGAGAAATGGTGGCCTTCAGGTCTTGTACGAGGATTCTGCAAGACGAGGTTTTTTAAAATGAATGCAAGTTTTATCGAAATTGTATTTTTCATATTCAATACTTATATGAATATACCAACTTATTATTCCCGTGTTTAACACAAAACAAAAGATTTAACTACGCTTTCCCACGTCATAGAACTTCTTAATCAGAAATTTATTTGTACTCGAAATCCCTTACTTTTTTTTGAAGTTTCCACTAACTAACATTTCCCAATAACATTACCTTCGATATATCGACTTATAGATGAGAATTTTTGCTTTTCCTTATAGCTGAATGTTCAAATTAAATCGGGCAGATATAACAATCAGACTCACATTTATCGATTCAGGCAAACTTAACAATTGTTTTAAATATGTTCGGACGTCCATAACCGAGGAAAGCAAGTTCAATCAGTGTTACGTTTGAAAATCGATAATTTTTTTCGGTTTTATTCTTTTAATTTTGCCTCATATTTCTGCTTTGCAAAAAATATTATTTCAAACATTTTATTATTAAATTATTATTATTACAATTTAGGAAATGAGTTTCCTTGGAGAGTCACTTCAGGCTGCATTTCCCCTACCTCCGTAATGTAAAAAAAATAACAAAATTTAAGGAATGTTTTTTTTTAAATAAATTGACGGGTTCTAAAGTGAATAACTTTTTTGTGTGTATTTATAGCTAGCATTATCATTATTATTAATATGAGAAATTTTTTTTTTATAATTTTGATTTGTTTTTTTTTAATTCGTATGCGAAGTAACACTGGAAAAGCTTCAAAACGAAGAGTATTAGTATACTTTTTAACTCGTAAATTTATTGCTAATAACTTTTTTGAGACAAATATCACATTAAAATAATAATAACAGTGCATTAAATGCGCACACAAAAATGATGACTGTACAACTAGTCAATGTTTTAAAAGTATTCCTTTAACTTGGTCATTTTTACAAGCTTTTACTCAACTGGTTATACTCATATGCGTGTTAAAAATATGTATGTCCCACGCAGGACTCGAAATTTAATCCACTTTCTGTCAAGAACTGCAGCTGAAATTGTGCATTCGCTTAAAACAATGCTTAAGCAGTAACGGACTTAGGGGAGATGGAGACTTGAGCCTCAGTTGAAATTTTGTTCACAAGTATCACCTTTATTTAAAGATATAATAACATTTATAAAAATGTTGTTAATCTTAAATAACATATATTTCATACAGGCTTGAGACATTAAAATTTCTCTTGATCTGATTAATAGCTAATGTATTGGTAATTACCAAAGTATATAAACTATTTGTTAAGTGACTGAATTTTTTCAATTATGTAATATTTTTCATTTAAAAACTATTTTTATTCCTTTTAGTCCATCTTTAAATAACGTCTGGATTCAAAAATAAATATTTATTTTCACATTACAGAGGTAAGGACAATGCAGCGTAATGAGACCCTTGTGTACTCTAAGTATCTTCTACATTACTTAAGATTCTTCCAAACTAAAGAATTATCCATGCAAACAAACAATTATCCTGAAACTCATCCAACATCGATGATTTGAAACTCATCAATGATCATATTTATAAGTACGATACGCAAGCGATAAATCGGTGATTCTGTCGATTGCTGCCGATGTTTGCATAAATTTTGTAGATTTGGAAAAAAATTTTGATGATTTAGACACAAGTTCCAAATTTAGCTATGCTGCGACAAACAAGGTGTGTCTGTAATCTACATGGGCCGGTTTTTTTTATCAACCTCCGATGGACCGTGAAAAAACACAAGAGTACAGAACAAGATGAATTTGTTACCAAAGGTTACTTTTCAACATAAACATCGAAAGGATTCAAACATTTGTTTAATCGATGGACGAGCTTTCCCATTCCCTCTTCGAGGAACATTGGCTCCAGTGATGTGAGATAGAAATCCACTTTGTTTCGAAACTCTTCTTTTGTTTTAAACGACTCTTCATAGTAGTTGTAAAATCATTCATTAAATAGCTGCATTGATTGTTCCCGGTTCATGAAATTAAGAAGCAAGAAACTTTTTTATTTTTTAGTCTCAAAAGTTCGAATCCATAACCTTCCTACTGTTAAAGATTTGTTTGAACATACTTGAATTCTTATCTCTTTCTACCGTGAACGTTGGTCTGCCCGTTTTTAAATTGTCTACACCATTTACGTACAACACCATTACTCGTAAAGTTTTCTTGTTTACCCAGCTCATTTCCCTTCTGCTTCAAGAGAACAAATAACACAACGAATTCGATCTTGGCATGAGCATCAATTGTTCCATTTATGTTTGTTTTCTTGTAGGTCAGCTTGATGTGGTAAGATGATGTCGGTTATAGCAGAAATAAAAGTCAGAGAGGCGCAGTCGTCCAGCATGCTTCCCCACCTCCTCCCACTTGTTTAGCAGCTCTATCGGAGTTTGTTCTCGTGAAAAATAAAATTAATCTCGAAATAAACTTGCTGTACTAATTAAACGATTAATCTTAGCATACGAAGCCTGTTACCTTAATAGAAATTTTTTAAGTTAGGAATCAAGGTTAGAAGGTGAAATTAAATAAGTGTGTATTAAATTATCATTTACTTTTCTGCTTAAGAACATCCAACAGAGTAGATTAGATATGTGAGGTTATTCAAAATGGATAGAACTCTATATAATTTGTGTATGCTCTTATATCGGATCTTTAAAATTTAAGAAATGAAGTAATGAGCTTTTTATGTTTAATCGAGCGGACATTTTTTTTTTTTTAATTTTAATATAAACTTTAGAAAGTCCTTTTTGAAGAATTGTTATACTATAATGCTATTATTACTATTTTACAGTTTGAAAAACATTTAGAAATTTGAGTCATTAACTTGTAATAGATGTATGCCAAAATGCGAAAAAAACGTGTATATTAAGAAATACGAAAATATCTATTCATCAATGCAAAATGTTTTAATCGTGCAATATGGGTGATTTGTTTTTGTGTATCACCTTAGTTGGCTTGAGTTTTCAACTCGTTCTATTCATTGTATCATTTTTCAACTAAAATTTCTGAAGGTACTTGAGAAAAAGAAAAATTACTTAGTTTACACAGAAATCAAACAATACTCTACTCTTCAAATTAAAAACAATAGAATTATCCAATATTTCTTAACATTGGAGTATGTGTGTATTTATGTATCTCTTTACGCAAAGAAATTCATATTTACATTCATAAATAATTATGTACGAACAATTAATAATCAATAGCTATGTTCTCATTCGTTTGTCTTGTACTTACATATAAGTTCATCGTGCATAAAATCCACAATATTAATATCTTCGGAAAATTTGCAGAGCGCTTGTAAACACGTCACATTCTATATAATGAAGATAATTATAATTCAGAAATGTGTGCTTAATCAAATATTTATAAATTTTAATTTCTTATATTTTCTCTAAATTTTAATACAAACAACCTGCTATACTTAAAATTTTTATGACCTAATTAGAAAAAATTATGTTTACTGCGTAGGAAATAACAACAGTTTTTAATGTGGGAAAATAAGAGCACTATGGATATGTAGGTTTTTAGAAAAATGTACCACAAACCTAAAAAAATACATGTTGAGAAAATCCTAAATAAATATATTTTGATCCACGGCGTGGCACATTTATTTCCATTTTTAAGAATACCAGGACATAGAGACAAAATAAAATATCAAATTTAAGACTCTTTCTTTTTGCGAAATTTGTGTTTTAAAAATTATTCGTAGAACTTTTAGGTTTTTCGTGGGCCTAGTAATGATATTTTAATCATTTTATTGAACTATAAAACTATAATTTTGGTCAAAAAATTTTTCTTTCACTTTAAGTTGAATATGGACATGATTTTACAGATATATTTGCATTTAAGTACCATTTTCAAAAATAATATTCCATAAAATATACAAAATAATTTTCTCCTCATATAGAAGACAATACATAAAATATAGTGAACCAACTTTTTTAATGATATTACTATAAATTCCCTGAAAAATTATAGAAATTTGTAATTTTGGAAAATGTAATATTTTTTGTCTCTTTTTTATGTATATAATTATTTCTTGAAACTTATGTATTGCTCACAGAAAAAAAATGTTTAGGTTCACTATATATTTTTTATTATAACAGAATAAAAAAAAATTAGAACTATATTATGTACTGTTTTTCCTTAAAATTGTATCTAAAAGCAAATGCATCTTAAAAATAATGTCCATATTCAACTAAAAGAGAAAATAAAAAATACTTTACAACAGAAAAATTATTTTTATAATTCTATAGAATGATTAAAATATCATTGATAGTCACATACAAAATCTGAGCTCTACTAATAATTTGAAAAAATATATATCACAAAAACAATATATCTTATTCCATAATTCCCCTCTGATGTCTTGGTTCCCTCGTGTGTGTGTGCGTGCGTGCGTGCGCGAATGACATTGTTATCTAAGAAGTTAAGGAAATTTCTAGAAATAAGCTACCTTTTAATTGAAATTATTATAAAATATATTTAATTGCATGACTACTGCAGCTAATTATCACTAAAAAATAGACAGTTAAAGAAAACCTCATATTTGAAAAAAAATGAAGGAGAAACTAAATTTTGAAGGCGCTATTAGGAGTCACGGTTGCCTGTTTGACAGAGTAAATATCCGACATATTTGTTTCGTTCTTGTGCCTATAGGCGGACTCGAGTCTCATACTTCCAGATTCCTTCGTGTAGAGGGATTGGGGCAAGTTAAATATATCGGGACTCAAAGCTCTCACTTCGGAATGAAGAGGATATGATGAGTGGGGTGCCGACTCAAGTCTCGACCTCGTCATCAGACTGTGACTGAAAAACATAAAGAGTGCGGGTTGTATCAACAAAACCTTCGAATCGGTTAGAAATAAACGGTCGGAAACGTCACTAAGCAGACTCCGTTAAAAATTCTTAAATTTTGATAATTTTTTAACTGCTTCGTTTTTTCATCCTCCGAACATTTCGAAAAAATTTTGCCTTAATTTCACATGGAAAAAAAACGATATAAATGCGCACAAAAAGTCACGCAACTTTTCACAAAGCCTCCGTGTCGAGCGCAAAGAAAATAATAATTCAAAAAGTGGAATCGCTATCCAAGCCCTCAAACAAAAATTTAAGAAAGACAGGAAATGACGGTTGGATGTTGAGAAGAGCCACAAGAGAACCACAACCAACATTGGGATTGGCTCAAATCCAAGAAAACCTTTACAATGTTTTTTCGACAAACTTATCCGATGCTCCGGATGATAACCGTCTCTTTTGTAAAAACACGCGCATAAAGCGAATTGATGGTTAAAGTTTACGGAGGAAATGGAAAAAGACTCTTTTGAAATACGATTAACGTTCCAGTCATTAATTAAAGGAACAACAAAGGTCGTTATTTGTCACTATGGCCGGTTACTTAATTTTATACGTAGTGATAAGAAATATATAAATTTTTTAGAATAATTATCACGAAGAATTAAGGATTACCCAGATTCGAAATCATATAGTTTGTAAAATAAGAAAAGTTTATAATTATTATCTGAAATAGTGCGAATGTATTTTTTTTTCTTATATTCTCGTATTGAGGAGCATATTTGATACTTAAAGAACATTTATTATTAGATTTTCTACACAGTTCTCTAAAAATGACCAAATATCGAAAACACACACAAATTTATTGCCTTATTTTAGTTGCTTGATATTTTTAAATATATGATTAATATTTTATATTTCCAACTATTTTATGTAGTGAATCGCTTGAATTTTCTCGGAGAGAGAAAAATTACAGCATTGATCTTCAAAATTTAACCAGATTTTTCTCGACTTTTTATTTTTCATGATGGTCATGTATTTAAAATGCTGTAATCAATGTGAAGTTTGGAACTTGGTTCTTAGTTATTTTATATAATATATTTGATAATACCGGGCCTAGAACAGAAATTTTTATTTAAAAATATCCGTAAAATTAAATATAACTGTTTTTTCCCTGTTTTTCTTAGTGTCTAAAAGAAGAAAAAATTGTTAAACTGTACACAACACTAGCACAACTCAACTTATGTACAGAATTATGAGAAATATTTCGAAGAAATTGAGGATATATCGCTTGCAAATATTAAAATAGAAGTGGTAGGAATTTTAAAATGTTGAAATATTTTGAAAAAAAATTAAAGTTTTAAGTATTGCTTGGTTGAAAATGAAATTTTTTTCTAAAATGCACATTTTATATGGCTCAAATATGGATAGACTCAGATATAAATACCTAATTTTGAAGTCCGTGCGAAGTATCAAGGCCAATTGCAGTTATGTAGGAAACAAGTAGAAAACTCATTAAAAGCTCATTTATTTTTGGATTCCGTTGCCATGAAATTTCTTCTCTTCCACTATCAATATTTTAAATTATTATTAAAAGCACGTGTTTATTAAAATTTAATTATTTGAATAAGAAGTAATTCAAAGGATTAAGAAAAAATAGCAAAAAAAGTTATTAATTTTAAAAGAGAAATGTCCTATTAAACAGAAGCATTTCATTACTTAAGTATTCAAAGCATATGTAAAAAGGAAATTCACAAATGATTAAATATGTGGCATACACAAATTCCTTCATTTATTTTAGAAAATCGCTTAATTTTACTGGAAATATGCATGCGAAATCATCACATGATCTTGACACTTTTAAATAAGGGAATATATTATATAAGGTTGATTGATATATCTTTCTCCATTTCAAATAATTCAAGTTTAAAGTGCAAAAAAATTTTAGACATTAGATGAATAGTAAAAAGATATAAAACAATAATACATTTCATATTTTGGATAATAAAGTTCATTTTATGCAATTAATGTCTCTTATTCAAACATTGGAATATTATTGTATGAACCATGAAATTTATAGAGAGATTTACTTTTTAAAACCTAAAAAGATTTTTTTCATTAAGCTTAAAGTTTATTAATAACTTAAAATTAAGTACCATGATGTGTTTCTCCTGTGTGCACTAATATAGTATTACAGAAAGGGGATTCGTTCATATTTTAATATCCAATTTATTAGATTTATAATTCATTCAATCCATAACGAAGCTATTTTTACGTACTACAGCCAAAATATTAAGCATTAAGTTTCCTCATTTCTTTATGCTGATATAGTATCTTCTTTCTAAAAAGTACCAGCATCATGACGAAAAAAATTGAAAATATATGTTTGTACCCTTACTGTTATATTTCTTATGACTTTGTTATTTGAGGATAACTAAAATGGTATTTGCAATTGATGGGCGCTAAACATTTCCATCATTTTGAAATATATCAACGCTTGTGCAATCAATTAAAGAAAAATTTAAACAACATAAAAATTCTTAGATGGTATGTCAAAGGCAACCAAATGCAGCTCTTTGTTAAGGAGTTTCAAGACCCTTAAACCTTAGAAACATCAGATTCTTTGAAGAAAATATATATAAATATTAAAAATTTTGATTTTCTTAAATATTTTAAGCAAACCTCATGAAAGTATTCTAATTATTTATCGAGATGTGATTTAAAATGTACATGCTGATTTCTAGCTAATGTTACAGTACCGGAAACTTCAAAAACTCATTTTCTCAAAATGTGATTTTTCTTCATTTCGTTCAAGGTCTCTTACAAACTATTTGAGATAACATCACGAAATCTGTACAAGAACATTTTCATATTATTTTGCATAATTTGAACTACGAAGGGCAGTTAAAAAGCTCTCGGAATTTCGCGCGTTGTAACTATTTATTACCACAATAAAAAGGTATTGAATCGCCTTCAAAGAATGCTTCTTCAGGAAACACACTTGCTCATATTACCGGAAACAACGATGAAAGTCTTGTTGTGGCATTTTCCGAAGTCAACTGTTGCGTTGGTTTTGATGCCTTCTAAGGCGTCAAAACGGTTACCTTTGAAGCCCAATTTGATCTTGGGAAAGAGCCAGAAATCCGATGGTAATAAATCCAGGGAGTATGGAAGCTGGTGGAGAAGGGGAATGTTCTTTACTATGAGCCATGTCTGCACAAAACAATCGATGTGTAAGAGGGAGCACTATCGTGATGTAGTGAACATACTCCTTGCCGTTTGGCGGGACCTTTTCTTCGAATTGCCTTCTCTCAGTCTTTTCAAAATTTGTACATACAAAGAGCCGTTAACAGTTTGTCCAATCGGTACAAATCCATGGTGCACCACATCTTCGTTGCCAAAAAACGCAATGAGCATCCCTTTTGTTTTGGATTTGGCTTGATATGATTTTTTTGATCGAGGAAAAGATGTTGTGTCCCATTCTGATTACTGCATCTTTGTCTTCGAGTCATAACCGAACACTGTTTAACTATTTCACTCATCAACAGTAACAATTGTCTCAGGAAACATCGAGTCCTCTGCGCTTTTTTCCAAAACAATCGACAGTAGCCAACTGTTCCGTTTCCATTTGATCCTGGTTCAGCACTCGGGAGAGAAACTTTTCAGTGGCAAGTCTCATCTTTAATCCTTCAAATAATCTGACAGGATTGTGTAAATGGATCCGTGACAGATCCCTACTTCTTGTACTAACTCGTCAATGGCCATTCTTCGATCTGATCTATTTAACTGTTTCACTTGCTCGACCATTCTTTCGTTGCTGGAGGTTGAAGGTCTCCCACTGTGGCTCTCGTCTTCCAGCGATTCATATCCACCCCGAAATTTTGAAAACCATTCGTAAAACGCTTGTTTTCGTTGAAATTGCTTGTAATTCCGTAAATTGCTTGTAAAGCTAACAGTTTCTGAAGCAGATTTCCTCAATCTGTGCATAATATTGGTGTTCGCTCTTTGCTTGAACTTGGACATCTCCCAAACTGATCACCACACTCCCTTACCATCAGCTACACTTTCGTCACGTCCTTTTCCTTGAATTCCGGTTGCAAAAAAATATAAATTGAAAAAATTAATTAATTATCTTGTGATAATAAAGAATTACAATGAAATTCTTGGAATTATAATTCTGGGTCTACATATGTTGACTATACCTCGTAAAACTATTCTGTTTCGAACATATCTTGACATCTTTTTAGAGAATGCTCCATATTAAATTATAAAAAATTTTAATGACTAATTTCAGTATTCTATAAAAATTGAGAAATGCATTAAATGTTAAATTCTTTCAGTTTAATTATATTTGTAAACATTTACTTGTATTATAAGCAAAACCTTTTAAGGTTGTGCACGCAAACGGATATACCATTAATTAATGCATAAACAAAGCGTTCTTATTAAGTAAGATTTAATAATTATTTTAAAACTATTATGAATATTTAAAATTAGCTTGAAACAAAACAAATTATGAATTACCACATACAAAATAGGGCATCCTGTCACTGAAGTTTTAAAAAGATTTGAATACTCATAGAAAGTGAAAAAAGTGCTGGATTTATTGTGTTTTACAAACGTTAGACTTTCTTAAGAGCACGTCCAATTGAAAATTTAAATCCATTTTCCTTATCATTTCAAATCAATTTGTATGCCTTCAAATTCCAATTTTAAACTGTGAAACTTTGTACTTCACAATGGAGTTGGGGAAGTTGAAATATCGATCATAATTGACCATTCATCATCTCATAAAATCGCTCTGAACGACCATGACAAATATTTCCGCTAAATGTTAAACTTTTTATTATTCTATTTTCAATGTATTAGTTTAATTATTCAAATTTTGAAATAATTACTGCGAATATTCAATATTTTATTTATATTTTCTTATATATGCATACTTAACCAAGACTTGTGTAAATTATGTATGTATAATTATATTAAATTTGAATTTATATATTTAATACTACATGTATCTATTTTGAGGCTCTTTATAGTATACGAAAAACCGGATTACGGCTTCTTAATAATTCCTGAGAAACCGGACTCGTATATGAGGGCTTTTTTTTCCAAACTCTGAAAAAAACCATGAAAAATGGCAATAATACAGAACAGAATGAATTTATTACCAAACGTTATGTACAAACATGGTTACTTTTCGACATAATCACCGTGAAGATTCAGGAATTTGTCATATTAGTGGACGAGGTTCCAAAGAACGTTGCCACCAATTATGTGAGATGGATTCGCACTTTGTTTGGGAGCTCCTCATTGATCAGGAAACTTAGGCCACCTAGACAGTTTGTCAATTCAAGGAAGAGACGAAAATCACTCAGTGCAAAGTCAGTCAAGGCTATTCACCGAATAATCAAATACATCTCTTTTACAGTGTTCCAGAAGGTGTTGGGTTATAGTAGTACTGTGAGAACTGGAGTTGTTATGAATAAGGAAAACTCTTGAAGTCAGCATTCCTCTTCTTTCTTCGCAGTAGTTATAAAGTCTGACAATAAATAGATGCACTGATCATAGTCCCCGATTAAATAAACTCAACAAGCAATAAACCTTTTTGGTCCCTCCAAACCTGTAGCCATAACCTTCCTACTATTGAAAGCTTGTTTGTACAGACTTGCGTCACTATGAATATCGGTTCATCCATCTTTAAATTGTCAACACCATTTAAGGACAACACCAATAACTCATAAAGTGTTCACAGTAATAGTCGACTCCTTTTTCGTTGAATTTTGACCGCATTATATCCCTTTTGCTTGAAGAAAGTGAATACGCAATTCGCAACTTGACGGGAGCATCCACTTTACATTAATGTTTACGTGTCTACAGATCTGCTAGAAATAAAAGGGAAGGTGTCGGTTATTGCAGAGGTCAGAGAAATGCGCAGTCGCCCACCACCATCCCTACATCCTACCACTTGCTTGATGGTTTAGCAGCTCGATCGATGATTGAAAAAAAAGCGACCCTCGTGCAAAACACTGGAATGTGGGTCTTTTTGATTTCATGCGTGTCCAATCAGGATAAATTGTTGCAATTTAATATCAACAATAACTTACATAATAGTAGGGGCTAACAATGACTATTTACAGAAAAATGCAAAATTATCTTTTTATTATCAAAAGAAACAGAGAAATGACGCATTGAAAATAGGCATATACTGAAGTAATACCAATTGGAAGTTCAGAAGAAAGTTAGTTTTATCAGAATTGTGGAATAAGAACAATTTTTTTAATTCTTGACACTTGTGTCTCATTCTTTTTACAAAAGCTAATGTTCGACATTTTCTTGTTTTTATGTTTCAATAAAGTTTTTACCCTTCCATATGTGCAAGGCCTATCCATCAACGTGACCATTTTATTCACGATTGCCTAAAAACCTAATAACAAACAAGTATTCATTCGTTTATTTGAAAGTATATAGAAATACAACAATCACTACTACTTTTTTCAGTAACATTTTCATTCCTTACTCTGCAAACTAGTAGTTCACTTCCCTGTAATTAGATGAAATAGTACAATGGTACCTAATTGCGTCAATGGTTATGGATTTTAATCAGATGTCTATCATTTAATAAAATGATCTAAAGTCCACTGAAAGTATGTAAGGCAATTATATATTAAAAACTTGTTTGAATTTAATGGAATAAGCCGAAAAAAGTTGAAATTTTATGAAGATAGCCCCCTTTAATTAAAAGAAATAACTACAAATATTTTATGTACAGGAAAATTTAAAAACCATATACAGGATGTTGGGGTCATTAAAATGGATTATAATATGAAATGAAAAGCTTATTCTTAGAAAAAACAAAACGCTGGGAATTTACGATACAAATAAAAGCTGTAATACATCTAAAATAGCACTAATATAAATAACACTTTTCTCGTCTTAGAATAACATTCAGTAATTAGGATTGAATTTAAGACTAAAACCTGAATATTAAAATAAAATAAAATAAAATTTAACTTGGAACTCTCGAATACATCAATATGCAACAATTAAAAACCTTATATGATAAAAACGTCATCAAGTGTTTAGTGCAAGTTTTGTATATTTATGGATTCAAGAAGAGGAAGTTTTGTACATTTGTCGTAAAATATACATGGAATAAATTTAAATACTCAATGATTTTACTCGAAAACTATTTGGTAAAAAAAATTCCACTGCTCTCTTGCGAATGAAAATTTCCAGCATTATGTATTTGTTAATCCAGTTTTTTCCGAGTTCCTCATGGACATTACAATGCGTATTTTTATTCAACGAATTGTAACACTCTGTCAATTTGAATAAGCAGTTGGTAAATCTAAAATGTGTTTAACCCTTTGAGAATTTTATTTCATTTCAGTGTAAAATACATTTATATCCAAATTTATGTTTAATGATGAATATAGTGCTTGTCCAATAAGTATCGGGATCGAAGTCCTAAGACGAAATTAATTTCAGGTTTTTGTACAGTGAATATATAATATTCAAAATATGACACCTTTCTGCATCACTGCACCGCTTTCCAGTCTTCGTACATACCCTGGGATTCGGCAATCGCTAGGCTGTTCAAGAATCCCATCGCTTGTTCATCAAATATCCCGAAACGATGTCGTATCATCATGTCGTATCAAACAAAACGAAGTCGAAGAGAGTCCTGTTTGGAATGTAGGATGGTGTTTGGGCAGCGTAGCGACGTTCCCTCACAGTTCGCGAAATGTGATTATGTGCATTGTTGTGATTTAGCACTCGGGCATCGGTGATATTCTTCGGACGCTGTGGATTCATAATATTAGAACATTTCTGCATGTTTGAGTAGTTTTGTATGAGTACTGTTTGTCCCGTAAGCACAAACTCTCATTGGACCACATCTATCGCATCAAAGAGGGCAGGAGCATCAACATCTTCTTCGCCAACTGAGTTTTTTGTGCCATTCAAAAACATGCGTTCTGTACATGACTTTGTCCTTGAGTAAACCTGGTCAAAAACCTTCGTAACGGATTTTCAGTTTAACGCAAAATTTGATGACACAATGATGTTCGACGTTTTCCCTCTCCACGCAAACACTAAACACACTTTCACTAAGGGCACTCCAATCGCTCGAAGACAACTGTGACACGGGCCTCCTGGCTCTTATCCCCCCTCTACCCATTTTAGTCATGGATTCCTCCCTACATCCATTCCCTTTCCCTGAAAAAAAAATCAGTTCCGATACTTATTGAACAAACCCTGTATATTTTTAAATGCATACAATTTATCAGGACATTATATTTACACTTCAACTTGCCTTCAAAATAATTTTTCGCCACCTAAGGGGCTATTGTTTTAGTTGGATAGTTTTGGCGTACCAGATCACTTTTCATTTTTTTTTTTTTCATTTGTTTCAATTTTAATTACATTTAGCCTAAATATAGTTCATTCAATAATTTATCTCGTTTGCTTCAATTCTAATTATATTTAACTTAAACATATTCAATGTAATAATTTATCGTTTCCTTTAATTTTAATTGCACATAGTTGATATAATATTCAATTTAATAATTTATTGCTTTGTTTAATTTTAGTTACATTTAATCATTTCCTTTAATTTTAATATCGGAAAAGTTTACTGTTGTCCATTTCTCGATATTTCATCGTTTACTTTAATTCTTATATTATTAATCTAATAATTATTATAAAAAAAGCGCACGTTGGGTGGCTAAATCTGTTCTTTGTAAAACTTTGCATAGAACTTTTTCAATTTTTATTTGAAATTTATTTTTAAATAGCAGTAGAGCAAAATGCTTTTGTGTTTTTAAAAATAGAAGAACAGTATCACAGTGTATCTTTCATAAAAATATGTGTATCTTAAAAAATTAAATTTCATTTCAGTTTGAATATTTTTCTGCCATTTTATTCATAAATACTAATAACAACGAGTGAATTTGCCAACAATTGCAGTATTTTTTATTTTTTTACGGATCTACCAATACAATCTTCTTCATTTTGATTCCTACATTTTTTTTGCTACTTTTTTTTTTACAATTTTTTCTTCTCTTTGACATTTAAACCTGGATAGACTATAAAAGTATGGTTGCTAATTTGGGTAATATATAAAATTCTCGGTACAATGTATGTCACTCAGCAGAATTTTCTACCGTAAAGCTACAACTTTTTGCAGTAAATGCTGATAAAAAAAAACGACCTCTTGTTACGTCATAGCCTTTTTTCAACTTCATTTTTGCTCTCTTTTTATACACATTCGCCTTCCATGTCACGATCTACAATTTCCGCCCTCGCTTCAAATTAATGGATCATTTTTGACAGAGCTGACCTTTCGGTAAGGAGGAGCGATGGATTCGTTTTTGCCAACTGTATTGTGATTAAGATCTCAAGCTTACCGGTAAAATGAATAAAATCTCGGACTTTATAACAGACTTATATGATTGTATGTTTCTTATTAAATAATTTTTTCTAATTTATTTTGAAATTTCCAATGAAATTTTTTATCGTTCAAGGAGAAGTGGGACATAAAAAGTCCATTTATGAAAGAAGTAACCTTTTTGACTGAAAAATGTAAGCAGCTGCCTATTGTTGGCGACAAACAATTATCCACTTCAAATTATTTTTCAGTAATCGGGGTGAAAGAACTGAACATTTTTCCAATGGCCTTTTGCTCCATTAACATTCATGCTTTTCCTCAAAATGCTCCTTACAATCCAGAGTTAATTGGAAACACGAAATATCTTAAAACTACGTTTTTCACTGCATAATAAAAAGAATCACTCGTGGATTTTTGATTATTTCGATAATTTATTTAAATACTTTTACAATCCAAAAAATGTTAGCCACCACACTCAAAGGGGCTTTTGTTTTCATGCAACCGCTAAATTTAATCCCTGACAACTTTTCAAAGTGAAGTGTTAAGACTACTGTTTATATAATCTAATCAAATTTCTTCCTACCGATTCTGAATTGTGGTCGCCTCACTGAAGTACGAAAGCTAAGAATAAATCAATACGTAAAGATTTATTTTATTTTCATTTATCGTGGACAATAATTATGTTTAACTTAAAATATATTCCCTTTAAACATTTATCGTCTGTTTTAATTTTTATATTTAATTGAATAATTTGATTTTTACAGTATAATTTCTTTTAATTTTTGTTTTCGAAAGTTGGCATTGTTTTTTTTTTTTTTTCCAAAAGTTTTTATGCTTTGGATTGTAAGCAGAAGATGACGATGGAATAAACTTTAGTACTTTTGGTGGCTATATAAAATCTGTTCTCAACTCAACTTTGCATAGATCAATTTTTAAAAAGTCGTTTTCACAAAAAAGTAGTATAAAGCTAATTGTTTAATTTTGCATCGGCAATTCGATTCAAAATTTCATCTGTCACATTTGTTTAAATTCATTTTTAAATACAAGTCAAAAATTTATGAAAGTATTATTTTAAATTTCAAATAACCAAAAACAATTTAAACTGTATATGAAACCGAGGACAAAATTTTTTGTAACTGTTAAATCGTATAAATATCTTTAAAAAATATTTTGTACATGATATAAACACAAAGAAAAAGTCTATTGTTCCAAATTTCATGAAACTCAAACGAAAAAGAAAAGTTTTAGTATTCTGAGTCCCTTTTCCCTTTAAATTCACTTTTAATTTCTGATTTCTTATTTTTGTCGTCTAATTTTATGGAATGGTACATTCTTAATTAGTGTATACAGATTAACACTGCAATAGAAGTTTATAGTGATGATACATTTCTGAACAGCCTACAAAAGTCGAAACTCGAAATGGTTTACAATGGTTTGAATTTAAACCAAATATCACGTTCGTTCCCTTTTCTGAGAATATTAAGTCTAGTTCGGAGGTTAAAGGGCTTAAGATAATTGAGGCGCCTTCAGGAAGGAAAGTTAAACTTTTTTAATATAATAAGCTTAAGGGATGTCAAGACTCTTAAACCTCAAAATTTTTGATTTTTTGAAAAAAAAAATATATGTTAGAGCCTCATCTGTTCTGAACATTCTGGTACCAAAATTATAACGATACGTCGAAAACTCTCAGAGTTATCGGAAAAAAAACTAACTTTTGATTTTAATTCTTTTATTGTTATTTTTCAAATTTAATTTCATTTTTCTCAGAACAAAAAGTTTTAACTTGCCCGCAGGATTTCTCAGAAACTATTTTAGATATCAGTGTGAAATTTTATGTACACGTTCAAAAAAGGTTTCTTTATGACTTATACATCAAACTTTATACAAATTATGACCAAAAATCTTTTATATGAATTATAATTGGATTTTTTTTTCTTAAAATTTCATATTTTTTTTAATATTTGCTTAAAAAAATTTTTTTCTACATTTCTCAAAAAGTGAGTATAACTTTTTTTTTACTAGGCTATATCACTTTTGAAAATTTTAATCAATAATATATTTCAGAATCCTGCGTGCAGCATATAGATTTTCTTAATTTTGAAAAAATATCCAATTTATTTTTCATCATAACTTTTTAAAAATTTCTATAAATCTTATGAAAATATGAGAAAAGTGTAGATAAATATGAATATTATTTGTTAAAACTTTCAATTGTCTGCTTTGTTTCATTGGTAAATTATATTGTTTTGAAAAATGGTATTTTTTTTTTCGATACACGGACAAGCGTTAAGAATCCTGAGACCCCTTAAATAATCCTCCTTTTTTTAAATTAAAAACAATTGAAGTCATATTTTAACATTTAAGTGCCTGTGGGCTTATGTATATGTTTATACAACGAAAATTACATATATATGCATAAGCAATTATAAATGAGCATTTAATATTCAATACTGTATTTACATTTGAAAATAATAATATACTTTCATTTTGGTACGTTAAAGTTGTCGAAACAAATTAAATCTGTAGAAGTTCCTAGTCGTTGGCGTGGTATGGAAGTTTGGAGGGGTTAGCTGAAGTCACTTGGCCGAGGTTCAAAATGACGAAATCTGTAGCCCAATATCTCGTGTTGCTTAATAAATAATCAGTCATTGCATTTGGAACAAGTGCAGGCTTGTAAATGCAATCTACTGCATTTATCGTGTGGAGTACTTATAAACATAACATTCTATACGCTCTAAATAATAATAATTTCTAAAATTAAGTTGAATGAAATTCTAAATTTTAGAATCCTGCTAACTTTTATACAAATGTTGTGCCATAGCTAAACGTTGTGAATGCTTATTTGAAAGACATTTTGTCCATTGTATTACATAGGACATAGCCTGTTTCACACTGCGGAAACTTTCCTCACTATGGATAAAGTGGGTTTTCCGAGAATTGCACCGGAATCATAAAGAAACATATTTTGACAACAAAAAAAAATGCAAATACAAACATTTATCTGTATGACGTGGCACACGTTTCTTTAAGAATTTAAAATTCAATTTTAGAACATTCTCTTTAATCAAAATTCACATAAATAGTACATCTTCGGATTCGGCGAAGCGCTCTTTATTATTTTAACAACAAAATCGAAAAATACCTGTTTTGAAGTATTTTAGTGTATCTGACTTATCTTAATACTTTCTTATAATTCAGTGAATGTTTCCTCTACGATATAAGATGTGATTTTAAGAGTGGAACTGTGTGTTATTTAAAAGCACCTATATGCCATTTTTTTTTTCCTTAATCATACTAGGTTTAGTTACACGAAATTCAGCAATGAAAAGACAGAAGATTGATTGACTGATTATTAACGTCGCACTTAGAAGAAAAATGAGGATTATTGGCGACCTCATAAATCTCTTGGTTAAGTGACGAGGACAACATTTGAGCTCTTTCCTCTCTTTGAAAACTTTCACACAACTCCAAAGGGAAGACTTGGGACCTCAATAGATTTAACATGCATTAGTCCCACAGTGCAATGGGTCTCCATTCGCACCTGACTAGACAAAACAAACGACTAGCACCTGACTTGACATTCCAAACGACTAGACAGAACCAACGCCGGTCGCGGGTTGACGTCTGTGACCACTAGACAACTGCTTCCAATAAAAGATAGAAATAGTTCATGACAACTTAAGAAGATTATACTAGATGTTATAGAGATAAATCGTATAATTTTATAGTCATCGTTAGATGATAAAAACAGCATTTGTGAAACTGGTATTTTAATCATCCTGTTATTTATCTCGTAAATATTTTAAATCTCAGTTCGATTTAACGAGCAATATTATTCCACACTTTATCCTTCCCCAACACCAGTTTCGAAATCGTAAAGGGGCCGCGGTAGCCTAGTGGTCAAGATCGTGGACTAGCGACCGGCGGTTTCCGTTCAGTCGCGGGTTCGATCCTTGGCCGCCAAAGACCCGCCGTGTAGCCGGGGCTGATGCACGTTAAATATGTTCGGGGCCCAAAGTCCTCCCGTTGGCGTGGTGTGGATGTTAGGAGAGGGGGGTGCCAGCTCGGGTGTCGTCCTCGTCACTTGACCGTGGTTCAAAATTACGAGGTCCGTCGCCAATAACTCTCGGCAGCTAAATCACGATACTATCAAACTACTTACTATTAATTAAGTCATCTGAATCACAAAAATGAAATGAATTGCCGAATAATTTTGTTGACTCGTATAATAGCTCATTCCTGAAGGGGATGTCAACCCCATGAAATGTCTCATTGTTTTCTAAAAAGTAATTTATTATTTAATTTATTTCAGTGCGATAAAATATGTTCAGAATAATACTAAGAAACATTAATATCTGGTTTTTTCTTCTTCTCCTCCTAATTCAGAAAGTATTTTGAAATGTTTCTTTAAGTTTTGAAATTCCACAAACGAAGCGCAAAAAGAAACATAAGAATGCTTTCGAAATGGGAAAAAATAAAATAATAGATCAGAGCCTCTATCCAATTTTTCCCCCGGTGCATTTCTTTACATTAAAATTGATAAACCCGTGATCAATCCATTCGATTCACGTTTTGTTCACTAGGGCTTATATTTTCATATATTAGGCGCATTCTATACTACCATGGAGCTTAAATGACTGGAAAATCTGAAATGAATTTATATGTAATTCATTTAAGATTCTATATTCATATTCAAATAAACACTCGCAAATTTAAGTATTGCACTGTATTTGTATAAAAATAGATTGAAATGTGAAGCACAAAATTTAAGAAGTTTTTTTTAAATTTAAACCTCGAGGTTATAATTATGTTTAATTTATAGAATTTTATTTTTATTAGTATTCAGCAAACTTTTACAGTTATCAATGCAGTCGATTCCAGATGTACCTAAAGTTAAGTACTCGACTTACAAATGTACACACACAGCTCTATTGATTATACATTGCTCATACACATATATATATTTACACATAAATGTGTTTTTATTCACATTAACAGACATATAAATATACAGATTTCTCAATGGTAAAATATTCTTTCCATTGATTTTAATTTTAAAAAAGCGAGGATTATTTAAATTTTGCATAAAATGAGCTCTAAGATGTCTCGGTGACCTTAAACTTCCTCACAAATTGAAAAATTTTATTTAAAATCACTTTGAAAGTTTTGTTTCATTCAGTTAGTGGAATTCAGAATTATTTCATATCTGACTAAATTAATGCACCTTATCAATACAAATTAAATTAAATTATTGATTTTTTTTAAAAAAATTATAATAAATTAAACGAAAATTTGTTAAATGGCTTGTTTTAAATGGCAATCATTGCCAACGAGAAAATGTTCTGAAAGTAAAAAAAGCTCATGAGTAAGTACTTCACGTGACTTTTAATAGTTCACGGTTACGTTACTAAATAGTTTCCAACCTTTAAACTTTTAAAAACTTGTATTTTTAACTTTGAACGTTATACTTGGAATTTATTTTTACGCAGTCATCCACCTCTTATCTGAGTAACGTTTGATTAGAATATTTGGCACGCGCGAACTTGTCTTTTTATTGATCCGCGGGACCCTGTGTCAAGGAATCATAATTACTCCAATGAACGATGAGAGAGGGAACCACTGCACTTAATAATGCGAATTTAGCGAAGTTAATCTCCTAAGCGATTGGCAGTGAAACTGGAATCTGTTTCATAGCTTGTATTAACGCTACGTTATATCGCCTTCAACTAGCACTCCGGGAACTTTTAATGGGTTACTGTTTGAGTTGAAACACTCCCAATAAATAAAACGTGACTTATGTAAATTAGATCAGTATTATGGATGTGAAACGAATAAGAAGGAAAGATGCATATATATGCAGTAAAGCGTTTAATACAATGGTTGAGAGAGTGCGCTGAAGTTGCCATTGTGAGACATCTGTATCACACGTGCTCTGAAAAATAAACTTCAGAAGTGAAATAGAGATGATCCAAAAAGAGTCGAGGATTCGAATTAAAAGTCTTTTAAAGACCCGAAACCAATAGGTTCGGTAAAATAAATATTAAATTATAGTATTACACTGTAGATCAGATGCGTGTAATAACCTTGCCACAGATAGAATATGTAGGGGTGGATTATTCCTGGACCTAATTAAAGTAAATTAGTTATCATCTCTGTGTGATATGTATTAATTAGACTGTTGTTTCGTAACTATTTTTACTTCTATACGATTAAGAATTGGAATAAAGTACAGGGTTATTCAAAAGGATTCATACGATTTTAAAGTTCCATATTTTCGAAAATAAACGACACAGAGTGATAAGTAATACATGAATGGAAAGGAAGAATATAAAAGTTTTTTCTTAGAAGTGTTCGGTATAACTTTCTTTAGATACACGTATAATGTCAAAACGATATGTAAATACAAGCCAGACACGTCGTAAAGTGTCAGTGGTAATTGATAGTAGCAGAAAGCAGCAGAAATCCATTGTTTTAAATTCACACAAATTTATACGTTATGGTAGAGCGTACACTTTATATTTTACAAACCCCCATAGGAAGAAATTGAATGGGGTAATATCGGGTGACTTTGGTGGCCAGCAGTATAACATCAACTGCTGCCGATCCGACTGCAAGGTAGCTCCGTGAAAGCTTCTAAAACAGTTTTCGTGAAATAGCTTAACGAGGAACACACACTATTGTTCACAGAATGAAACTTGCACAGTTTTCCTTTGTGCGTCTGTATTACTAAATATTGAGTCGTTTATAGTTGACAATATAGAATTTTGAAATCGGATGCATCCATTTGAATAGCCATATGTTGTGGAGCAGATTCAATGCTTACGTTTGAGAAACTTTAAGGTAACTGAGGCAAAGGAGCTTATTTTATGCCTAGTTTAAGTAACAGTCACTTTTTTTCTATAAAAGTAACGGAATTTCTATTTCAACTTTTGAGAAATCTTTACAGTTACTCGTGCGTATCTGTTTATGAAAAGAAAGTCACATTAATATGCATAAATAACTGTACATTAACAAACAACGATCAAATACTATATTTATATTTATATATCAATTATTTACCTCCTGAGTACATCTTGCATAAATTCCACCACATTTATAATTTTAAGAATTTTCTAGGTACTAATGCTTATAAGTACCCAGCAAATTTTAATAATTTTTTAATAAGGACTCACAAATAATTTTATATATTTCCCAATATTTCCATGAAAATCAAAGGAAATTTGAAACATTAATTGTAAATTTTTGAAATTTTATAAAATTTAAATTTTTGAATCATAATTATGTTTAGTGCATAGAGAATGTGTTATATTTATTTCTATACACCACACACAAATATAATTCTAATTTCGAAATTTTTTTAAATTTCCCTTAATTTTATGCAAATATTGTGTAATATTTGAAATTTTTTTGTGAGTTGAAAATTAATAGAAAAATTTGTGTTCAGTAAGTGAAGGAAATAATCTCATTTTGTATAATGTGAGAATTATTACCTCTATGAATACAGCAGATTTTGAGAAAAGTGCACCCAAATGTTAAAAAAGGATCTTTTGAGAAAAACTCAGATATAGATATTTTTTCTATCATAACACGTATGTTTGCAATTTTAGAAACTCAATTTTCTACTGTTCTTCTAATCAGAATTTTACAAGCAATAAATCTACAGAATCAGCGAAACGCAATTGGATTTTTTAAATAAAATTTCTTAATTTTAACAAGCAAAATTGGAAGCAGTTTAGTGTCTCAGTTTCTTTAGCATTTTCATTCTTTGAATTCTATTGAATTAGAAAAAAAAATAATAATAAATGCAAAAAGTACTAAATTAAATGAATGTTAATCTAAATGCGTTTGAAATGCAAAATGCTTTTAATACTCACTCTACCTTCCCGTAGTTTGTCTACTTAAGTTAAAATCTTAATTTTCCACACACGAATAAAAATCGAGCAATAGAATATTCACGAATTATTGTTATCTTGGCTAATCTTTTGGCCCAGTAGCCAAATGGTCATCGAACTGAGCACGTGACTAGCATAATTTCGTAGGCTGGTCTCCGATTTCCGTTCAAAAACCCGTATTTTAGCCGGAGAGATGCGGAGAACTGTCGGGGTTAAACCTTTATGTTGACTTGTAATGTAGAAGTTAGAGGTACCAGCTCAGGTAGCTCTATCGCCACTTTACCATGGCTTAAAATTACAACGTTCGTCACCAGTATCTTATGTGTTGCTTCGAATTGAGGTGGTAATCAATTATAAATAACTCAGTTATCAAAAATTGAAAAAAAAAAGGATTTGAGGTCAGGCGATATTGCATTGATTACACGTTATTGATTAAGCATGCTCTATATGTTTATAATAATAACTTATTGCAAAATGCCAGGAATAAATAAAATGTAAGAACGAGTTCATTTTTTTTTCTTTGAGCAATTGCACATCTTATTAAAAAAAAAAGCGCCTGAATATATTTATGCGTGGTATTATACAGAAAGGGAAATTAAGCTCGCGATATAAATATTTATTCGCAACGACCACGTTATTCAATTTCAAACAAAGAAATGGCTCTCAATTTTATCATTTGCATCGGTAATTAAACGCATTTTAATATATAAGTTGTATTACCGTAAAGATTTTGAAAAAGTAATATAATGCCGAGAAATCGAAAACTCTATTTATGATTAATTTCATTTTTTAAGTCCATTGTTCATTGTTGTTGCTTCCGTGAGTCTGTTGTTGAAGATAACACACAAGAGAATTAGTGGACAGTTGAATGAAGGTAATGAATACAGGTCAGCATCTGAATAAAGACGATTAAGAAAAATAAGATCATATGAATTTACATTAAACAAATATTTCGATATGAAAGGAATTTGATTGATTTAGAAGAGCTAAGCGAGCTCCAATCAACAAAATTGGTAGAAAGAATGAAAACAAATCTGAAAAATCTATTAAGAATTTTTTTGCTTCATTAACGCCACATAGAGATGCTTCACGGGGGCTTTTGTCGAAGGCTCTGATAATTTTGAACCTCGGTCAAGTGACGAGGACGACACATAAGCTGGCACCTCCTTCTACAAACTTTCGCACAAGATCAAGAGGGAAATTGTAGCCTCCACAGGCATAATGAGCATCGGTTCTGCTACACGGTCTTCAGTGGCATCACGGCACTAATTCACGAGTCGATGGAAACTACGAAGTCGCGACCTTGACCACTAGGCTACCGTGACTACAAAAAATGCATAAAACATTGATTATATTTTCTTATTTACCAATCAGAACCAATCAGAATATTCAATTTTTAATATACGTCAGTTAAACTATGGCATATGTACGATTTTCGCCAATGTCGCTCTGATGCTTTAAATGCCACCTCTTTTCCTTTTATTTTAAAGTACCGATTCCATTAAGGACCCGCTGTGTTGTAGGACTGATGCACATGAAATTTGTCGAAGCTCGAAGTCCTCCCGTAGGTGTTGTGAGAAAGTTTGGAGATTGAATCCCAGCTAAGTTGTCGCCCTCATTACGGTTGAAGCTCAAAAATCCGAGGTATATCGCCAATAGTCCTCGCATTGCTTCTCAGTGTGAAATTAACAAACAATAAATCCATTACCGATCTAAGGAATCTTAAGTTAAGATAAGTCTGCTTAATCTTCAAAAATAAATTTCTTTTGTGTTCATTTCTTTCCATAAGTCTGAACTCTGCAGATTTCAGAACTCGAAATCTACAGAGTTCAGATGTTCAAATGCTATTCGAAAGCTCTGCGGGATGTCCAGTCTCAGTTATTCTCAAGACTGTTCCATCGTATGATAGATCCTCAAAGGAATAAGGTTCTTCTTAAGGACAAACAGTGTATGGAATACCCTGTGTGTCCTTAAAAAGTCCTCACTGACATAGTTCAGGAATTAAAAATGGCAGCTTATGTTTGTAATCCTCGTCAATTGAACATAGTTTAAAGTCATAAGTCAGTCTTCAGTGGGTTTTTTATGTGATGCGAATGAAAAAATATTATTTCCTTTAATAAAACGATTTAATTCAGGTATTCTACTGATGGACTGAAACAATATTTTTCTATATCAGAATTTTTATTTGTTTTTTACAGAATAAACGTTTTATCGAATAATGTCTCAATTTTACTCAATTTAAAATTATCCAGTCCAAATTAGGAGAGCATAGAGTTTTGTTTTACTCTAATTTCAGTATTGAAGAAGAATTTGGGCCTAGTTCCCGTCAATGACATTCTTTTATCTATATATAGGTATATTTTTTTTCTTCTCACTTACTACTCACCCTCCATACATTTAAATAATTGAGAAGCAGTGCCACCTATCGTGACGATTGAGAAAAAAATGTTTTCATATGTTTCGATTGAAATATCTCTATAATGCAAAAGATACAAGAGATCTTAAATTGGATAAAATGATTTAAAGAAGCAAATTGTTATTTTATGTTCTAAGCTGTAATTAGAGACTGAACAGGAAAATCTTATTTTGAATAACAATAAATGTCGTTGAGGTATTTAATTCTCAAATTTTAGAAATTAAAATAAACTAATAACTTTTAAAGGAAATAGCTATTACAAATTTAACTTAATTTTGCGCATTTACTTTGCTTTGTCGAAAACTCTCCATTAACTTTCCCATGGTTTCTTCCAATAATCAAAGTGATTAAATCTTTAGAAGATAAAGTAGAATGTATTTTATAAAGACACTATAAATGAAGGACGTTAATTTCAAAAGAATCAATAATGAGAATATTTTTTACTTTATCTATTTTTCATTAAATTTGCAAGTAATTTTTATTACGAAACCCTTTTAAAGTAAAAAAATCAAAATACTTAACCGTAATCGAGTTCATTTAAGTAAAAAAATGAATCTAAAAATTCAGGATTTATATGCTAAATGTTTGAAGGAAATATAAAAGAAGTAATTAGCTAAAAAAGAAGCAATACAATTATTTGAAATATTCGAAAATACTACCTCCATAAATTTCCTTTAAATTTTTAAAAATCATTTGAGTCTGATAGAATTGATTTTAGATATTTTTTACGAGAACAGAAATCTTTAAAATAATCTTTCGCTGAGCATCTCAACTGGAAAAAAGCGCTGATAAAATAATTTAAAATAAAACGAACGTCTTTCTCAATCTCTTGGCAGCGATAAAATGGAAGTTATGACATAAACTCTTATCTGTCTGGAAACTTAATTTAGAAATATGTTTATAGATTTATTTTGGAAATTTTTCCCAGCCAGTTTTTCCAAAGTTTTGTCTTACATCTCTCTCCAATAAAAATACTTTCCAAACATGTATAACAGCCAAGATATGACGGCTATCCATTAAACGGCGAAGTGCAAGAGAAAAAAATGGCTTCTCTCAGACTACCTGGAAAGGGCCCAAGTTTTGTGTCTCGGGAAAATGCTGTCTGATTTTTATTTTGATTTCGTCTCGTATTTTTCTTTCCTTCTTTCAGAATCTGTCTCAAAATATTCACCGAATGCGACATTTTATCTGTAAAAAATTGAAATTAGAGGTGCTTATAAATATGTACGTTGTGTGAATACGGTTACTTTTCCGTACATGTGGCTAGTAAGAAACGAATTTGGATAATGCTAAAAATTATTGTTGTCTTAATCCAGATTATAGATCTCATTTAATAAACTACAATCTAGTTCTATAAATTAGAACTGTATTCTGAGGAGCAATTTTTTTTTCCGGGGCCACTTTGTGGAAGCGGACCGCATCTTTTAAAATGATTGCTTTCATTAGTAAACTTTGCATTTCAGAAAAGTTATGTAAACTATGCATCACATAAATCAATACATATAATTTAAATAGTAGCAGTTTTATTACATTTTTTGTGTAATTTCGTATCATCTACGGCTGCAAGCACATTAAACTTTAGAATCAGTTTGATGAGACAAATGTACCCTATCATATGTTTCTACAATTATTTTTTGAAATAGGGAGTGAGATTACTTGTTGAGATTCTTATCATAGCCTGCAAGTTAGTTTCTGTCAAAGAGTATCTACATTTACTCTTGTTGATATTTGAGCAAGAAAAGTTTTGCTCGCAAATATATGTAGACCCAAATACATAGAATATTTTCTCAGAAATTTTTTTTCATACATGGATGTTTTTGAGCAGATAAATATTTGTAAAAGTCAACCAATGTCACAGCATTAAACATTTCTTTCACAGAGTGATCTGATTGCACGTTAAGTTCATGATACAGCTCCTCAGGTACTGTATCAATATCAGCAGTGATGGGATAAGAGAGCGAATTCAATTTAGGCTCAATTTTGGTTAAGTCTTGAAATCGTGTGACTTCGACCTCCAAACTCAGCAGATGTACCCTAATCTTAGAGGAAGTACTTTCAGACACTTTCCTTTTCCTGATAATTGAAAATAATAAATAATACCTGAACCAGCCTGCCTTGCAAATAGACCCAGTTTTGCTTCGAATGCTTTTACACACAGGAAGAAAATCTCAGTTAAAGACAATTGAGATTTTCGGTCACAAAAGAACTCTCGTCAGTCCGCTATTTGCCACCTCTGTTTCAATGAATAAAAAAGAAATGTTTCTTCATGCTTTTGTTTTTCTTCGGGGCACTCTGAAAGCACTTTTATGGTCATTTTTAACACTTCCATTTTAGAATTTTATGTGAAAATGGGGGCTTACGCGATGTAATGGTCTTGTAGAAAATCATGTACTGAGAAATTCAATACTTTTCATCGTAACAGCTTTACATCATAACGGTTTAAAATGTGTTATTAGGGCTAATGAAAAATAAGCATTTGGGAGAAGAAATATTTTTATTTTACGTTGTATTTAAAATTTCTCAAAATCATTTTCCCACTTTTCGATTCGTTATGTGGACTGCAATTTAAATTTTGAAGCTGTTTTAATTATAAAATAATTGAATTTTTGTTTTGATTCAAATGAGTCGTAGCTTTGTGTTTCTTTATTTTATTTATTATGATGTTGGTGTGCATGGAATTAAGTATCCTATTGATTTACTGTACAAATTCTGCATCGTCAACGGTTATCAAAAAAAGGATTAATTGTATAAGTAACTCTTGTAGGTTTTCATATTAATTAATTTTTTTCAAAAATTTATTGTAGTATTTGTGCGTTAAAATTATATTTAATCGCCAACAGCGATATTGTTCTTCCGTTTTCGAAATAGAAATCTTCAATTGTTATGAATGTAACTTTGTATCGAACTTCAGGAATTTATCACACAATGATTTATCTGAAACGTTTTAAGTTTATGAGAAGATTGATTGAAGAATTTGGATCAACAAAGGGTATTATCCTATTATGAGAAGATTGAGGTTAATATATTGCTAAAGATAGATGCATCGAATATATGACAAGTTGTAGTTAGAGTTAGAGTTTTCCTCAAAGTATTTAAAACAGCTATTTATTATTTTTACTGGAGAAATAATCAATAGCAAAGTAAAATATGTCATTATTATTTTTGGGATATTAAAAACTAGTAAAGAGATACTAAGTGTAAAAGCTGTATTTACTTCTATTGATAATAAAAATTGTAAAAAATACGGGCAAAGAAAAATTAATCCTAAGCCGTACAGCATGTATATTTATAGACAGTATTTGCATGTAGATAGGATACCTAATCACGTATTTAAGCGTCTTTATTTAAAAGTTAATTAAAGGAATTTTAAAAAATAAAATTATTACAATAGTTTGGTCTGTGAAATTATTCCACTGTTGTAAAGAAACGGAAAAGAATTTACGTGTGCTTTGTGTTTCCTTTACTATCATTCTGAAATTATACACTCTTAAAATGCAATACACATTCATTTGATGTGAAACAACAATTATTGACACTTATTAAAATATTTTCCGATAGACTGTATTTTTTGTATATTCATTTTAAAATTCATGTTTTTTTTTTTTTTTTTTTTTTTTTTTTTTTCTATTTTACCTTTGCAATTTAGCTATGAATATATCAAAAAGTATCACTCTAAGTTTTCTTATTATTAAAATTTTAAAATGATTAATAACGAAACTTTTTGAGAGTCATATCATCAAAATCTTAGTTTGTAATAACCTTTTTTTAGCTACGAACCGTAACAATTCATATCTTAATGAGACTATAAATTTTAACCACTCAGAACACCCTTTGTAGAATCTAGTCCTATTTTTAACGTGAATAGAATTTACTTAATAATGCAAAAAGCTTTATCCTTTGGCTAAATAATACTTTCTGGGTGGGAAAATATGCAGTTATTAATGAGAACAATTTTATTATTAGATAAAAAGGAATTAGATATTTTTTCAAATAAATAAAAAGTATTAATAATAAGGGTGCTTAAAAAATTTCTAAAAATGTATTGCAGAATTGCTATTCTAGCAGTTTTAAGTAAATAGATAATTTCACGATAGATGAATATAATAATTTTGTTTCAGATGGAATTTATACGTGAATTATTTTATTAATTGACACATGAGAAAATTCTCATTTAACCATTGATTGTTCAATATATAAGTTGGTTAATTTTAATTACTTTTCCTCGTTCTTTTTCATTAATATTCATCCAAAGATTTGAAAAAGAATAATACCGAAAAATTTCTTATTATAATTATCCAGCATTTATTTTTCAACACTGATTCCCATAGAAAAAAGTGTTGAAATATATAAATACGAAGGAAAAGAGTACACACAAATAGGTACATCGTTATGAAAAGTGTACTCAAAACACAAGAATTCAATCTATGTGCGTACGTATGTAACTTATTGTCCCAAAAATGAGGTATACAAACATTCTACGAAATGTGACGTAAGCAAAATTCCATCCTGAAATTACGTAATGTATTAATTTTACCAGAAAGCTCTGCCCGTATGTGAAATGAAAGAAAGAGCATTTTTCATACATTTAATAATATTAATTGTACAATATAAATTCTGTAATTACTACTGACCACTTGCAAGCGTGATGATAATTTGTAAAACACCATTTTTGAAAAATACTTTGTCATTATCGGCGAGGAACTGAAACTGTGACTGGTTGAAATCTGCTTCACTTTTGAACTAATTTTCCTTCAGAAAAGTTTTCAGGAAGAGAAACAGGTGATAATCGGAGGGTGCCATATCTGAGAAGGATAGTGGACGCAACAGAATTTTCCAGTCTAGCTCTGTTATTTTCTGCCGAGTCGCCAGAAAATTACAATTGTTTTCTGGTATTACCATGATGCAGTACTATGTGGTTCCAACTGAACATTGCTGACCTCTTATTTTTTTTAGAGCCTTGTTTAAATCCTCCATTTGCTGATGGTATTTCTGGTCGAATCGAGCCTTTTGTTAGGCTTCAAAAGATCGTGATGTATTGGTCCTCGGACGTCTTACCCTACAAACGGCGTTCTGTAACTCAGGTTCATGCTCGACTTAGAAGAAAATGGGGCAGGTTGTCCAAGCTCAAGGTATGCTCTTTTCTTCACGATAGTTTCGTAAGCAACCCATTTTAAATCATCATTTACCATCCAGTCCAATACTGGCTTAATTTTGTTCTGAGGAAGCAGAGATGCGCATGTAATGAATCGAATAAATAAAAATTTCTCATCCAGAATATGTCATAATAACGACGGAATATATAATTGTGATGTTAGGCTATTCACGCAATTTTCTCTTCACTAACGTCGAGGACTTTTATCAATTTGAATACTTTTGAATTACAATTTCTTCCCAACCACAATGAAACGTGATTAGGTAGAAATGAAGATAGAAAAGAAGTGAAGTGATTTAGATATAATGATGTACAAATTATATGCAATTAATGGCAAAGGAAGGGAAATAAAGGATACGGACTTACTGTCAGAGAATTGTTATTGAGATTGAAATTCTTTTATTCATTTTGTGGATCGTTCCACTGAAAGTATTAAGCTGCGCATTTACTGTCGTAGAAAGTTGTGAAATTAGGAACGAGTTGAGTGGTAAGATGGCTTTCTTATTCAAATCATAAATTAGGATTGTAAGTTAGGCTGGGATCCTAGAGTGAGCGGCTTTAGACACGATAAATAAAGAATTTTTTTTTAGATTGTTTGTTTTTGCGTGTCTTCAATTGTAGTAGTTTTTTCGATTAATATAGCGGATTGAGATCTGGCACACTAGAGCCGTATAATGATGGACAGACGTCATATACTGGACAATAAAGGTAACACATCGATCAATAATTCCCGAGACTAACATTGAAAACAACATTTTTTTTTGCAATTTTTTTTTCATCAACATAACACCTTTTGTTAATCACCTTTTAGGGTGATACAATCGTTCCAACGCTTTTCCAAATCTTTTTTTTTTTTTTACCAATTTTTTTTTTTTTTTTCCCGCAAGAAATCTTTTTTTGTTGCGAGTAAATAGCGATAAACAGCTTTCTGAATCATCGACTCGTTGCTGTTTTTGTTCCATCGAAAGCAATCGCGGCACCCACTTGGAAAAAACCTTTTTCACTTCACTTCAAAAAACCTTTTTCCTGGTCCGATCGACTTAAAATTTTGACACGTTTCAAGCAAAGGTTAGTACTCTAGAAAGACCTGGTTACTGGTTTACTACGAGCGCTATCTCTGGGTTAGTCTCGGGAGTTATTGATCGATGTGTTATTATTTTACTTCTCTCCTCGGAACTTTTTAAAAAACATAATAAAAGTAATAAATAAATAAAATTCCGCATACATACAAGTAAAAAATTATCCCCGCTTCTCCTCCAATTCTTACAATATGAAAAGTAAACTTTTAAGAAAAACTCTCAAGCCCATTGCCAAACCTTCCGCTCTATATGTATACGGGAATTTGGATGGTCGTGTGTCGCATTGGTTCGTAAACCGAAGACATTGAGATGTGAATATTGATTAAACGTTATTTTTGGTTGATCGCCTTAGCAACAATACCAAACGAGCAATGACACTTTGTTTAAGGTTCGTCAGGGATTGTATAACTTTAGAAAGAAAGGTTGTCGCTCCTGAATCTTCTAATATTTCCCTTCTCCCGGTGGATGAGCTTGCTGGCTGTCAGCGTGGATGGATGGCGATGAAGACGATCCAGAAAGAGGTGACGGTGACACGCTGGCTTTCTAACAGATTACTGACATTGTCTTTTTATTTGCATGCTAACGAAATTCTTCTTTTCGATTGCTTAATAGGTATCACAAATTACTTTTTCTTAAACATGCCAACTTATTCCGCAGGTTGAATGTTTATTGCTATTCAAGGTGGTAAATTTTGAATCGATTGAAATTATGAAATACTTAATGTTTAATATCAGGATCTAAACTAATATTATTAAATATAAAAATGTCTCAATACTAAAATAAGTCCAAAAGATTGTAACATATGTATCAGAAATAATGCTAAATCTTTAAAATCTAAAAATGTTCCACATAAATATTTTTACATTGTTGATTGTTTTTCAAATACAAAGAAGGTCGACGCATTTAAAAAGCAGGTTCTTTCCCAGCATATCCGAATTTACTATGAGAATCTCCAACACAAGTACAAATGTATTTCCTTTTGATAGGAGAAATTAACACGCGTACATAAAACTATACAATGACATAATCTCTGAACACTGCAGCTAAAAATTTGATAGATAAAATATGAATTAAATTAGGTCTACCAGAAAGTTGTGTTCGTTTGTAAGTAAAAGAAAAACCAATGTATTTTTCGTACATTTAATAACGTTGGTTGCAGAATATAATTTCCGCCATTTCTAGGATTGGTTTATAAATATTACAAAGGGGATCCTTATTAGTAAAGTGAGAAAAATTTGTTTAATTGAGTCTTCGTATGCACATCTCTGCTTGCTCTGAACAAAAACGAATCCCTTATAAATCGAATAATAATTGCAGATGAAAACCTTATTGCCTACGGAAACACCGTAAGTAAAGGAGCATACTGGGAGCCCAGACAATCTTCTCCATCCGTCGAGCTTGAGCCTGAATAAGTGAATGTTGGGTTAGGGTGGGACCAATACATTACGGATCAAGAACAAATACATTACAAACTTTTGAAACCTAAGGAAAAGCTAACTTCTGAGAGACACAGTCAGCAAACGAATAATTTAAGCAAAACCCTCAAATGTGAAATAGAAAACATATTAAACTACACACATTACCATACAAATTTGGTCTACAAGAAAAGTTGCCAGAATAAAACGAAATTTCATATACATAAGTACAACGTTAATGTGAGTAAGTCTTTACAAAAATCAAAGCAAAATGATCATTTACTGTAGGAAAAATTACAAATGAATGAAGTTTTTATTACCCTGTTGGGCCACCTCTAGCATGAATGTATGATGTGATACGGTAGGGTATTGAGTCCCGTATACAAGTCTCTCCTTCCACATCTCGTTCCACAGTTGCTATAAACGCGCCTTTAACTCGACCAAACTAATAGGCTGTTCCACTTGTAGTCCTAAATTATCCCAGATATGCTCGATCGGTGACAAAGCTGGGGATCGAGTGGGCCAGGGAAGGGTGGAAATGTAGCAGAGGCTGTCCTGTGAAACCCTTCTTGTGCTGGGTGAGCATTGTTCTGTTAAAAAAAGGGCTCCTGGATGCCCTGCTATGAGTGGCAACACATGTCACAGAAGAATGTCACGAACGTACCTCTGGACTGTCATTGATCAGTATTAAGGATGACCATGAGACGTATGCGAGGGCACCCCATACCATCACACCAGTTGTGGGAGTGGTGTGATGGTGCACAGCGAAAGCAGGATTGAGACATTCACCACGGGGCCTTCACACACGTACACGATTGTCATCACTGCCCAAACTGAATCAAGATTCATTGCTAAAAACGACCTGATTCTACTCAAAAACGGTTGCAGTACAATCCCTTCGAGGTTGACACCACTCCAAACGGAGGTGACGGTGAGTGGATGTCAATGGCAGTACACGTAATGAGCGCCCCGATAGCAATTGTCCTTCAGTCAGGCGCCTGGCGATGGTACGGGCTAACAAAGAGGCCCGTAGTGAAGTTGTTGTCTATGTATGGATGGTGGACAATGGGGCAGTTGGCGCAATGTGTGCGTTTCGAATGATGTGACAATCTTCTCAACTATTGGTCTATCGAAGGCCTCCTGAGCCTGGTAGCAGTGTAACAGACCTCTTTCTTGTCCACTGATTCCAACACCTCCTTACAGTAAAGTCAGAACAGCCTAGATGGCGAGCTTTTCGCTGAGCTGACCACCTGCTTTCCTTCATCTCTATGATTCTTCCTCTCTCGAACTCTGACAGCTGCTCATATTGTCATCGATGGAGGTGTGATGGCATCTCTAGATTGAAAGAATCCCTCTGCAACAGATTAAATACACACAATCAAGCTCTGCTAGCCTTTTTTATAATCCAAGGAGAAGGAATTTCATCGCCCTCTGGTCACATTACCCAATGCTCAATAACGCTGCATTTCTTATCATTTTCGCCTGACTCGTACCTTCATGCCAAGTTTCTTAATACTCTCCCCCTTACTTCTTGGTGGGCAAATTTTTATGGCAATTTGTGTACATCATGGCAGTGCCAGACCACATACTACTTTGGCGAATTGTCACAATATCGCAGTGTTAGGTTCAGAAATTCCTGTCGCATCCACCCGTCTCTAAAGATCTAACATCCTTCGATTATCACCTCCCTGTAAAATCTTTTGAAGAAAAAAAATTCAAAACTGTAACGGATGTCAATGAAGCACTAACTTAATTTTTTGCCTATAAAGACGAAGCATTTTTCAAAAACGGTATTTGCAAATGACCATCACATTAGCGAGAGATCGTAAATAACGACGGAAATTATATTGTACAATCAATATTATTAAGAGGAGGGGGAAATAATAATAATTTTGTTTTGTTTTCAAAATGTACAGAGTTTTCAGGAAGACCAATATTAAAGGGACTTGAAATATCTTGAATTTTATTTGTCTTGATATGTTTCCAATTTTATTTGATTTGTCACTTAAAAAATTCGTTGGGCTGTTGACATCGAGTATGAATCCCAAATGTTAGTTCCAAAGAAGTAAAAGGTGTTTTTTTTTAAAAAAAAAATTCCAAAGGGAAAGAAAAGGAACTAAAAACAACAATTTTTTTTCATTTTAAGAGAAGTGACATATACTCCCATTTTCCGCCTCCGCACTGAAATAAGAAATCTTGAACAATATCATCGTATTTTTCTGTCACCCATGTCTTTCTCACGATGTTGCGAAAACAAAAACTGAACCGTCTTGACTTCCTTCCTTGAAAGTGTTCCAATTCTAAACTCTTACGACAGTCTTAAAGAAAGAACAGCAAAAAAAGAGGATTTTTTGAAGTAAAATGAGCTAGGAAACAGCAAGTCCTGTACATAATTTCAACTTCTTCGTGCTGCTATGGATTTGCTTCCATGAATTTTTGGTAGTTTTTAAAGTATGAAATTTTTCCAAGAAAAAATATCAGTAATAGCACGCTCAACAAAGTGTCTATAACATATTTTATTTATAAGAGACTTGACAAGTACAAGAATAAAAATACACGAGTACAAAACAATAAAAAAAATTGCAGACTTCCGCCTTTTCTATCAACAACGTTTGAGACAACAGTAGCATGGTTGTTATAGTTAAGGGTGCGTAATTCATAGATAGCAAATTCAACCTCCATGATTTCAGACACAGACCATCGTATGACAAAGTCACGATGGCGTTTCATTTCGTTATCGTTGCCTCAGTGAATTTTCTTTGTTAACGATGTCGTTTTTAGGACTGTGTCTTTTAATTCAGCTTCCCTCTCAAGTTATTTACACGTCTAGTAATTTCTTAGATAATATTAATTGAAGATCAGAATTTATGCAGTTGCGTATAGAGGAGACGTAAGACTCTTATATCAAAAACTGAACTAAGATCTTGTCGTTTCAAACATCTTACAAGTAATGATATCAATCCTCAATCCAGGAGAAGGTTCAGGATTGCCACAAAGTGCTAGCGACAACTACCGTGACTCTTATTGGTCCATAATTAATTTGTCGTGACTCAATCCTACATGATCTGATCGAAGACGAGAACAAGTCCAGAAGACCAAAAATCTTTTAGTAATCATAAATGAAAGGAAGCGAAAAAAGCAAATATTCTCTCTCAAACCCGATATATAGTTTAAAAGATGGTTCTGAGAAGAATTACAAATGGTGCGTGTAGGAAATTCTTTCTGTTCCGTGTCAAAATCAAAACTCCTAATAATGTGTTCATTGGCAAGTCTACAAAGGTTGTTAGGAGGGCTTCCTTAATGGTAAGAGCCCTATTAAGCTCTTTTATGAAAGAAAAGTAATGCACCAAGAGTTAACCTGTTATACATGAGTGAGTGGGACAGGTCTTCCATAATTTCTATCTGAAAGGTATGGATTATCTACACAGGAACTGGTGCATGTGAAACAAGGGTTCATCAAGGGAAGAGTCAAAAACAAACAAGGGTTGATACACGTTAAATAGGGTCAACTGAGGTACCTATATCATCTTCTGATTATGGCTTAAAATTTTTAAGGTGGTGTATTAACTGTCTTCAAAAGACGTTTAAATCAGGTCAGATTGAAATTGGTAGCCAAAACACTTTCAGCCTTTACATATTGAACTCACCCAGATTGAATCATTTTGCCCCAAAGATTTTAAGGCCATTCTACTCGACTGTAGATTGAATCCAATATTTTAAATCGTTTGAAATATTCAAAAAAAGATTTCTTGGGTTAATGATACGTACCAGAAATAATTAATACACCTCCAAAATCAATGAATCCATAAATTTGGCAATATTTTTTTCAAAATGTACGTTTGCATCTAATAAATCTAATAAAATCAACTAAAACAGATATTTAAGAGTATATTTTAATTGAAAAAACTACATGGATTTATATAGAAGTTATAATTTTCTATAGAAGTAAACAACATTTTTTTAAATAAACTTTTGACAAACTCTAAGATAATCTTCAATCTAGTACTTTGTATGTGTTATCTAATGATTATTTAATTCTTCCTATGACTTCTTCTGCCTTAACGTGGGGGGACTCATTTTGGGATGAACGATTTTAGCGTGGTTGCCAGTGTGAGTGAGATAAACGTGGGGGAGAAGGGGGAGAGACCGCACAAGCTATCAGGCGATCACTCATCCAAGACAGCTGAATCGGAGCCACCTCGTTGTAAAGTCGCCCACTCGACCCGCCAAGTAAACAACGATGGATGGTGTAATTTTCTGATACATTCATCAATAGGGAAACAATTAAGTGACAATCCATTTTTTTTTTAATATTAACTAGTCTCAGCTACTCAGTAATTTTCTTTTCACAATCTAGTCCTAACGTGAAATTCGATTTAATGTAATCCATTCAAAAGTAGTTAAAGTGCAACCTTACACTATGCGGAAATTAAAATTTTCAAATTAATTTGCTTCATTGCACTTTTATGAAATAAAATAAATAAAAAGGATTTATTAGTACAAAACGATTTTGATAAATTCATCTCAGTTATAAATTTATTTATGTACTATATTTTATAAAATCAAGACCACCTATTCAACCGTAAAATATTCGTAGTTGAAAGGTAATGATAAATAATCAGTGCCTGTTAAGAAACGAAAAAAATATAACCAATAATACGAAGTCAATCCATCTTCTTCACACTTTTTTAAAATTCGGACAAGTGGCGAGGACGACACCTGAGGAGGTAACCTCACATTTATCGGTTTGATTGCTTGTTAACGTCGCATTTAGAAGCAGCATGAATACTAATGTTGGTGACCTCGTAATTTTCAGCATCGGTCGAGTGACGAGGATGACTCCTGAACTGAAACCTCACTTTTCAAACTTCTGCACCATCCCAACATAGATTTTAAAAACATCAGGACTCTACGGAGTCGCATCTTGAGACCATGAACTCTCGGATGTCCACTTTTCCTTTTTAATGAAACACTGCATGAAAACGGAGAAGAGGGACCCAATTCTATTTAACATTTACTAAAAGACAAATCTTTAGTACAATCAGGACTTGAACCCGAGACAAAACTTAAACATCGACGAGGGTGCAGCTCGAGACTTTAACCATTGGAATACTATTGATCTTCACGATATTACTATTATCATATTAAAAAAATTATACATTCTAAATTGATAGCTTGTTGTTTCTAACAAAATATAGTATTTTTCTTTTGCAACTAAAATTGTAATTATAAAAATATTTAAACTCGAAATTAGACGTAAAATCCGTATGTGATTCGAAATTAAAAAATCTTTAGACTTCAAAACTACGAGTTATTCATTTGAAAGAGAAACTTCGGAATTTTTAAAATAAAAACAGGGGAATAACATTTTCTTCTTTCTGAATGATTGAAAGAACGTTTTTAAATAAATGTTTAAACTCTTTTTTCCTATCTAACGAGCACATAAAATATTAGTAATCCTTTCAATTTTTATTGAAACATTTATTCAGTATATGAAAACATCCAGTGCAGAAAACCTTCAGAGTATAAAAATTACAGTTTTATTCGATACGCATGTACAAGGGATTTTGTTTACACTAAATAGGATTTCTTTCAATGTTTGTTATCTAATTATTATAAATTCGTTTCACCTTCATAATGACTGAGAGAGAGAAAGGGATTATTACATTTGTTACTCCCTTATAATGCAATCAATTAATCAGTTAATGAGAGATTTTGAGAATTCAGTTTTGAAAACTACATAAAAAAATCTAAGCTTTGTTTCCAATAATTAGACTTGCCACTTTTAATTTGCGTTCAATCGAACGACCCCTTTCAATCGAAAAATTTTGTGTATTATTTTTCACTTGTCAAAGAAACACAAGACATACACTGGTGTTCAAAATTAAGAGAATTTGCATATTTTGTAGAATTTCACGAAAAGAATCGAACGAAATGTAAAAATACTGTTTCGAAGCAAAGATACAAATCTTGTACGTCGAATACGCAAACGTATTCG